>CM073749.1:16707268-17247488 GCA_037127355.1 Schoenoplectus tabernaemontani
AGATCTGTTCTAAAAGAGGCCCTAATGCCAAAATATGCTGGTATCGAACTGATTTTCAGAAATTTCCAGATCAGGCTCAGCTTTCCAAGCACATTTAGTGCAACCCGTGACCTTCACATTTCAAGCAAACACGGCTCAAACTAACAACCACTCTACGGGCCCCGAATGGTACCTTGACTCTGGGGCAACTCACCATGTCACCAATGATCTAAACAATCTTTCGAACTTCTTGCCATATGAAGGGTTTGATTCTCTCCACATTGGAAATGGTAATGGTATGAAGATTAGTCACATTGGATCTTCTCATTTAACTTTTGCCAATTACAATTTTGTACTAAGAGATGTTCTATTTGTACCTCATTTCTCCAAAAACCTTGTAAGCCTATCAAAGCTTTTGCATGACAACTCAATTCTCATTGAATTTTCTTCTCTTTTTTGTGTCATAAAGGACCGCCTCACCTTGAAAGTTATTCTTCAAGTCAAGCTTCTTAATGGCCTCTACATTCTACCACTTGTAAAAGCCACTTCTCCTCATGTCTTCTTTGGCGAACGTGTGTCGGCCGATTTGTGGCACGCTCGCCTTGGCCACCCTTCTTCAATAACTACACAAAAGATTTTACATTCCCATAGTTTACCTTGTTCAAATAATAAGATGTCTCTTTGTCATGATTGTATTTTGGCAAAAGCTCACTGTTTACCTTTTTCATCTAGTTCTTCTATTACTAATTTTCCTCTTGAAATTGTACATTCGGATGTGTGGGGTCCCGCACCGTTAATGTCAAATAACGGTTTTCGTTATTATATTGTGTTCATTGATGATTATTCTCGCTACACTTGGATTTATTTTTTGTGCTCCAAAGATGAAGTTGTACATGTGTTCTCTTCATTCAAAAGCCAAGTCGAAAACTTGCTTCAACAAACAATCAAGATTCTTAGAACGGATGGTGGCACGGAATACAAACCAATTACTCGTTCTTTTCCTTCAATTCTTCATCAAACCTCTTGCCCATATACTCCACAACAAAATGGAGTTTCCGAGCGCAAACATCGCCACATAATTGAACTTGCCCTTGCAACTATGGCTCATGCTTCAATTCCCGAATGCTATTGGGACGATATTTTCGCAAGTGTTGTGTACTTGATAAATCGACAACCTTCTACAAATATAAATTCTTCCCCCTTTTTTAACCTCTTCAATAAAGTACCCGACTATTCTTCTTTACGGGTTTTAGGGTGCTTGTGTTTTCCTTACACACGTCCCTACAATGATCACAAGCTTCAAACTCGTTCCAAGCCTTATATTTTTCTTGGTTACCCCATTTCTCAAAAAGGATACAAATGTTTACACCTTGATTCTCACAAAATTTTTGTGTCTAGGCATGTTGTTTTTGATGAAATACAGTTTCCTTTCAAGATGAACAAAAATAGAGTCTTTCCAGCATCTGATTCACTACAAGAGCCATCAACTTGGCTCCCACTGTTGCAACTACCTGTTGGTGCTGCTGACAATCACTTCATGATCACACTCGAATGGCCGCAGAAGCTCTTCCTCACACATTCCCTACGCAGCAGGCCTCTGCCCCGTCCATCACAGTACTCACTCCATCCAACAGCTCCACTCCCAGTTCGGGTCCTTCCAAAACTGCAGCGGATCCGGTGATTAGTTCGATGCCTTCTCTAAATGGCCCTCGTCCCAGTTCGGGTCAGCCCAGTATTGTACCGGATCCGACACCTCTTCTCACCTACTCCCGCAGATCTAAGTCCATCCCGGGTACTTCTACTCCTGCAGCGGATCCGAAGCCGGTTCAAACTTTTTCCAAGTGCGCCAACACTCTGGTTTCTAACAGAGATCAGCCTGCTTTCTCTCCAACTCCACCTGCCTCTTCTCTGCCTAACAATACCACTTCTACCCATCCCATGATCACCAGGAGTCGTATTAACACCTTGCCTCCTGATCGTGTTGCTTTATTGGCCGAAACCTACATTAATACTGAGCCTAAGAACTTCAACCAAGCAAAAGGTCATTCTCACTGGGTCGACGCCATGAACAAAGAGTACAATGCTCTCGTCACAAATCACACATGGGTGTTAGTTCCATCGTCCCCTGCTCAAAATGTAGTTGGTTGCAAATGGATTTTTAAAATTAAAAGGCGTGCGGATGGTTCCCTCGAGAGATATAAAGCCCGCCTCGTGGCCAAAGGATTCCATCAAGAGGAGGGGATTGATTATTTCGAAACTTTTAGTCCCGTAGTTCGTCCAACCACAATCCGGGTTATGCTCATTGTTGCTCTCACCCATGGTTGGCCAATTCGACAACTTGATGTACAAAATGCATTTTTACATGGTGATATTCAAGAAACCATGTACATGCAACAACTGCCGGGTTTCATTGACTCTCTCAAACCGGATCACGTTTGTCTTCTTTTCAAGGCCATTTATGGCTTAAAACAAATTCCTCGTGCATGGTTTCATGCCTTAAGCACGGCACTTCTCAATCAAGGTTTTCAAGCTTCCCGTTATGACCCTTCGCTCTTTATCTACTCTACACGTGGAGAGACCCTTTTTTCTCTCATTTACGTGGATGACATCATCGTTACGGGGACTAGCCTTCACATCATTCACACGCTAATTCGATCACTTCAACAACATTTTGCACTTAAAGACCTCGGACCTCTTCACTTTTTCTTAGGAATTGAGGTCAATCCAACCAAAGATGGCCTTCATCTCTCTCAATCCAAGTATATCAAGGATGTTCTCACTCGCGCAAAAATGCACAATTCGAATCCTTACCCTTCTCCTATGGTACCACACTCTTCTCTATCTCGGTTTGATGGGGATCCCTTCGACGATCCTCACCTCTACAGGTCTATTGTAGGTGCCCTTCAATATGCAACTCTCACGCGTCCCGACATTGCCTTTGCGGTGAATAAAGTATCACAATTCATGCATTCTCCCACCACAATTCATTGGGCAGCGATTAAACGCATTCTTCGCTATCTCAAGGATTCAATCTCTCATGGCATTTTGCTCCAACCAGCTCCCAAATTCTCGCTCAATGCCTATAGCGATGCGGATTGGGCGGGTTCACTCGATGACCGCAAATCTACCTCTGGTTTTTGCATTTATCTGGGGCTAAACATCATTTCTTGGGGCTCAAAAAAACAACCCACTGTTGCTCGCTCCAGCACTAAATCCGAGTACAAAGCTCTAGCTATCACAAGCTCGGAATTGATTTGGCTACAGTATCTTTTAGCAGAACTCAAGGTATCTCTTACTTCTCCCCCGGTTCTTTGGTGTGATAACATAGGTGCCACTTTTCTAGCCTCGAATCCGATGTTTCATGCACGTACTAAGCACGTGGAAATTGATTATCACTTTGTGCGCGAACGTGTTGCTAACAAGACGTTACAGATTCGTTTTCTCACCTCTAAAGACCAACTTGCGGATATTTTCACCAAGCCGCTTGCTTCACCTCGATTCATTCATCTCACTTCTAAACTCACGGTTTGTGCATCGGCTTGCGGGGGGGCTAATAGACAAGCAACATTAGCGGACTCAAACACAAGCCTCACCAGTCAAGAGATAACAGAAGTTAGTTAGGCTATAGAATGAGAATTAGTTATTCTGTTAAGGAGTTAGTTAGCAATGTAATTAGTGGTTACATGAGCTGTACAAGAGGTTAACACTCTCTATATATAGAAGGCAATTTTGTACATGAATATCAATCAAGATTAATGAAATTCAAGATTCAATACAATCTTCATCTCTCTATCTAAAGCTTTTAATGACAGTTAAGCTTTGTTTCTCAAAGTGATACAAAAGATTTTTAGCAGTTCAGCTAAAAGTCCGCATGCATATGTCACAATTTATTTAACCTTACTTTTGAACTGGGTGCAGTTTCAAAAACAGAATTGGTGCAGTTTGCAAAATAACCAAAAAATGTATATTACATACTCTGTATCTTACTTGTAATCTCAAATTTCTGCCTAGAACTGTTCTCTTGGATTTTTGCAAGAGCAGTTACAGCATTTTCCACCACCATTGGATTGTTGTCAGATATCAAGTCTTTTAAGTTCTTCAAGAAGCTCCCATCCTCAACCAATTCTGTAAATAAGTCATAAAGTTTGGTTACATAGACGGCAGCCATCTTTCTGACATAGCAACCATCATCCGGTATATAAGTAATATATAAGTGGGATTGTAATTGGCATGCACTGAATTATCTTGCCTAGTGATACTTTAATGCATTTTTCCTGTCTTAACATTGCTATTGTTGTGTTCAGTATCTTATGTTCAATTCTTTGCTTAATGGAGAGGTTCTATGTAACGATCACCACATATCAGATTGCAACCATCAATATGGTACCCAACAGTACCTTCAAAAGATAATCTAAATAAGAAATGCAAAGTCCAGTAATATGCAACTCAGACTCCAGACACACCATGTACATATAACATTCTAAACAGCTGAACAAAAGTATCATGCAATCTGCTATGTTCAGAGACCTACTATACATGCTTCCAAAATAATACGGAGGAAAGAAAAGGATACAAAACCAGACCTTGAGACATCTCTGCAGGGGATCACATAGGCACTCAGTGATTTTGTCAACATGAATACAGCCCATAGTCCAGACAGAAGTAGCTCGAATCAAGGGATGAGGGTCTTGTTAATCCTATGAAGTAGCAAGAAGAAACAAGAAAGTACAATGTTAGTCACAAGTCATAATAAATTACTCACTGAAATGTTTTGTACTGCATTCATTAGATTTTGTAGGTAGATCCACTGCATCCTAACTAAAACAATAGCATAGAGCTTCAAGACATCCAACAACTGGTAATACTATAGAAATTAATTCAAAAATTTTGAATAGTAAGAAGCTTAGACAAAGTATGATTATTAATCTCAAATTTCAGCCTAGAACAGTTCTTTTGGATTTTTGCAAGGGCAGTTACAACATTTGCTACCACCATTGGAACGTTGTCAGATATCAAGTCCTTTTAAGTTCTTCAAGAAGCCCTCATCTTCAACCAATTCTGCAATTACATCATAAGAGTTGGGCAACACAGGTGGCAGCCGTCTTTCTGACATACCAATCGTCACCCGGTATGTAAATAATATATGAGGTATTTTAATTAGCATGCACTGAATTTTATTGTATCTTGCCTAGTGCTAATTTATTGCCTTTTTCCTGCCTTAAAAATTATCATTGTTGTGTTCAGAATCTTATGGTCAATTCTTTGCTTAATGGAGAGGTTCTATGTAATGATCACCACATATCAGATTCCAACCATCAATATGGTACCTAATAAGAAATGCGACATCCAGGTATATGCAACTCAAGCTCCATAAACTCCACTCAGGAAAGAAATAGCTAGGTACCCCCTTTGGAAGAAATAGGTAATCTATTTATGTTCAGAGTTCTACTATACATGCTTCCAAAATTATACTGAGGAAAAACGGATACAAAACCAGACCTTGAGACATCTCTGCAGTGTATCACATAAGTAATCAGTGATTTTATCAACACGATTACATCCCATAGTACATACAGCAGAAGCACGAATAAAGGGATTAGGGTTTTGTTAATCCTATGAAGTAGCAAGAAGAAAGTACAATGTTAGTCACAAGTCATAATAAATTATTCAGTGAAATGTTTTTGTACTAAATCTAATTATCTGTTCTTTCAGTAGTTGACCTCCACGGCTTTCTTCAGAGGCCGGTGATCTTGATTCGGCAAGTCATTTTATTGAATGTGAAAAGCTAGTATCATTAGATTTGTTTTGAATTTTTTTTTATTCAGAATTGAGATCTATTTTCTATCTATTCTGTTAAGTTCAGTCCTAAATTGTCTAGTAGAGGCTCCACCATTCAAACTTGCCAGTACATGCCACCATCTTGTAGGTAGATCCATTCAAACCATAGCATAGAGCTTCAAGACATCCAACAATTGGTAATACTATAGAAGCTAATTCAAAAATTTTGAATAGCAAAAGTAATGCAAACCTTGACAAATGGATAAGGATATGAATTTATACTTTGTATCTCTAGGGAGAAAAATCTTAAGAATCGTGTCTATATCTTTTTGTATCTCGATAGCTAGCTAGGTCGGAGTTGGCTCTTGGCATAATTAATCAGATACAGATAAACAATCATCTTTAACTCAAGATTATTAGTTTCCGCGCCATTTACGACATCTGTGAATAGTGAACATACTTGTTTTCCTACAGCCACAGCTGCTATAGTCTTTTTCACAGCAAGCTCCAAATTGTTCAGCCGGAAAAAGTGCAATTTCGTTAATTGTAAGAACAGAGCTGCAATTTCGTTCTCAGGAGGTGAGGTATATGAAAGGAAAAATAAAACACGAAAAAAAAGATTAAAAAAATTAAACAGATCCAAAAATTGCATAAAACAAAAGAGGGAAGAAAATATCACGGAATAAGAATCACCCGAGTAAAAATGGTGGGAGGGGAAGCGCCGTGCACAGAGCCAGACAAGCAACATGTCTCTCTAAGCAGGTAAAAAACCGAAACTCTGCTCCCCTCGCGAATTTCATTTTCTACAGACGTAGTGTTCTCTGAATTTAGACTCGGTGCCAATCTTAGCTTGTCAACGGCTCCGATATCTATGCATTCTTCAAACGGCTGGCCATGGAGAAAAGGATCCGCGAACTGTTAAGTTAGAAGAAGCTTTGGTGAGGTGAACCTTAGGGTTTGGGGTCGGAAAGAAAATTTAGATTAGGGTTTGGGGTTCGGTGCCAAACCCGAGCGGGGCAAGTGGCGAGAGCAGGGACGGGAAGAGGGAGGGAGCCAGGACGAAGAGAAAGAGAGGTCCGACGAAAGGAAGGCTGAGGTGACGAGATCGAAGGTGGCGGCGGCTAGGGTTGGTTTTCCCTTCCCAGTTCGTACCCGCGAGTCGCGATCCCCGACCCTTCCTAGGGTTTTAAGTTTAAAGGGATGGGAGCGGGAGAAGCGTGTTGTGTTGTGCTTACTCTCCACCTCTCTCTGGCGGTGACGCAGGCGGTGAGTGGAATATTTGGAGCGGAGCATGTTGGAAAAGGGGGCTGATATCACTCCACGATTATTACAGATTTGGTGATAAATTTGATATCTATTATCAATAGCTCATTAATGGAGTAATGAAGTGTTTCCACTTGTGCGAACTTTGGAGAATTTTGTTCAAAATCTTCATTATTCTAACAAATCGTGGTCTCCATTATTTTCTTAAATCTTCAATTTCACACCAGCAGGGAAGAAAAAAATATCATCTTCAAAGGAATGCAAACGAAAAACTACTTATTTTAATTTAATACTTATGTAAATAAACTTTAAATTCCTTGAATTTTGTTTTTTTCATTTATTCCTCTCATTAACAAATATATACATATATCCATATTAACTTTGATTATTATGAATAAAATTTATATATCGATTCAAAATGAATCGCTTTTTTTTTTTTTTTTTCACTTTATAGAGGATTAGAACGGGTTAAAATAAACCTAAATTCTTACAAACTTGTAACGTACTTTAGACTCTTTTATTTTTCAAAAGAAATTATAGGAGAAAAGGCTAATTGGTATAATATATGACAAAATACTAAGAAACTATGTCCCTTCTACATCTGAAAATGATGGGGGCGGGGCGCCACTTCCAATCAACAGAGATGTTTTGCGAAAAAAGCAATCTGAAGAAGTATAAAAAGAGAAAGATGTACAGTGACAAATTGTTCTATCAAAAGCACCAAATATATATATATACACACACACATACGTGGACCTCGCAGAAAAACAACGCACAAAGGAAGCAACAAATTAATAGCAAATGAAATGAGATTAAAAGGGACCCTCTCCCTCTCTAATTAAAAGGTTTATTAACAAATTAATAACTTAATTTGTCCCCGGGCAAGGGATAAAAATCAGAAACGTATCTACTCTTCTATGATTGTTGGGGCCATATTTTTATCCATTATATAGCTATATATGGTAAAACTTCATGCCCGATTTGGATGATTACATCAAGCACCATTGTCTTGATTAATTGGACTGTCACAAATGAAGAGAAGAACCAACCTGAATATTGGATGTCAGTTGTGCTGGATTGGGACGTATTGAGTCCCTTTTAGAGAATCCGAGTTGAATGTTTCGAGAAATATTACATACATACAGATATTCTGGTTGGATGAAAACAATAAGATACTTGTATTTTTAATCGTAAATAGCGCAGCTAATTAATTAACCTCTTAATCAGACAAAGCAAGTGATCCTTTAACAAGCTCATTATTTATTGTTTGTCATTACTATACGTGGCTCTCCATTGACAAACGCTATTATAAAATTGGAAGAGTACATCCTTGCAGGCTAACTTGTTGTATAAAGAGAAGAAAGAAAGTAGGCAACGGGGTTTGATCTGTATGTGTCATAAAATCGAAGCCCCATATAACTGCTCTGTTTTTGGGCCTAGAAATTTCTAAGGTAGCTAATTTGACATGAGCGCTGCGCTGCCAATGTGATACTAATATCAATCACGTTCCTTACAAGCGCACAATAGGACAAAAGCTGTGTAAACAACTTTTTCATTTTTTTTCCCTTTTTTTCTGATTGAAGACTGCCATAATTTATTTACTTTACTGTTTCCGTTTCAGACATCCAGCCCAAGAAGGTACAGAATCGTTAATTAACTGTGAGAGAGACGGAGAAAAAAAAGGAATAAACGGTATGGAAAGAAAGAACTATAACCAAAATAAAAGCCCAACGTTAGATATATATTAGACTAAAGAAGCAATTTAATTTTAGGTGCCTTTGTCCCAACAGAAAAGCAATGGAATTTTAGATGTAAATTGGGTGCTTATGGCTGGAATAGGGGGTTCTTGCTCACTTGCAAAATTGCACGTTTCTTTCTGTGTTATCATGATACCTTTATTTATTGACTATGACAATTGTCAGATAAAAGTGAAACTAATTATTGACCAATATTTACCTTTTTCTTTTCAATGGTAATTAAGGAGCAACGAACATTTCTTTTCTTTTTTCTTAATTAAACAAAGATAATATATATCATACGCGTAATCATGCAAGAACCGGCTAGTTGTTAGTACTTAATTACTAACAAACGGGAGCATACATGTGGGGCTAGCACGGGATCAAATAACATTTTTTGTTGCTTGTATATATCACTACGCCATTTACAGGGTCGGGACAAAAAAAATAGTTGCAATATATATTAAATGGTTGCATTAGAATGAATTTACAACGAAGAAGATTGGTTGTGAGTTGTTGCAATATGTCTCGTGGCAACATATTCGCAACAATGATCTCGTTGCAATTGATATTTTCTATTGCAACGAGATCTAGTCGCAATAATCTTCTTGCAATAGATGTATTGCTACGAAATTCTTTGTTGCAATATGCATTTAAGGCAACAAAATGGTTGTGGCAAAATGTGTGTTATTGCAACTGTTATATCGTAGCAATTCATCAATCTAATGCAACAATGAAATCGTTGGAAAAGGTATGTTGCAGTATAACATTTAACACAACTATATATTTGTGGCAAAATATCATCAGTTGCAACCATATTTTTGGTTGTGATATATAATTAAAGCAACTATAAATTATTGCAACTAATGTTATGGTCTTGGTTGGTATAGCCCTACCGGGTTCAGATGACCCATTGAATTATTTCAATAAATATTTTGTGGCATTGAATGATTTCAAGCTTCTAAATATAATTTTATAATATGATATCATTAGTAGTATAATTATAAATACAATATAAATAACAACTTTCATTGAAGCATTAATTTTTCAATATCCAAATTTACATTCATTATAAAAAATGAAAAGAAAATACATGACACGATAGTTCCAATTGTATGATTAATGCTAATGATAAGTGATTCACCATATACAACTGCATAAGTTTTTCCTCCTCAACGAAAATAGCCCTCCAGAAAATGACTCGTTATTCACATCTATAAATAAAAAAGAAGTAGATCAATCAAATATACATAAAGTTCAGATAAAATAATGGCTTTCAAATGTCAATCCAAAATTACCATTTATAAAGCATATAACCCCAAAAAAGAAGTTAATAGTATATCAGTATGATATTTTTAACTAAGTGAATATCTAGCATAGTAAAATTTTACCATGAATGTCCTCCCAAACTAATTTTCTACATAAGAAATGATTCAATTACCAATACTTAGCACCAAAACTATAATATATATATATATATAATCATAAACTCAAATAACCTTTACAAAAATTTCTGTGGCCTCAAATTCAAATAATCCTTATAGCGAAAAATTGTGCAACAGTCCCAAACCATGTAGCGTTTATGCACCATTTGGAAGCTTTGTTGCCTTTAAATCTGAAATATATCTTTTTATCAAACCTGAAAACCAAAATAATTGACTCTAAATAAATAATAAACTTCTAGTTCAATTATCGAAAAAAAGGTTAATTACTGCGATTTGGAAAACCAACCTTCCAAATAAGAATGGTAATGTCATACTGGTCTCCATTATAGTCAGAGACGGGAGATATGGCAGTACCAATGGCTATTTGTCCGTCTGTTTGTAAAATCCTTTGCACAACAAATTGCAGCATCCTATTGCTTGGTTTAGGAGTTTTAATAACTTCTAAAAGCATTTTTTAAAATGCTTAAAGCACCGATTATCCAAACGATTTTAAGTCAGAGGCTGCTAAAACTTTTTGCAACCGGCTCTAAAAGATAGATTTGGGACGGCTGTGAGAAGATAATTAAAGCCGGTTTTTAACAAATATCAGTTTCTAAAGCTTAGCCTTTGAAGCCGATTTTTAACTAATAATCAGTTTTAAAAACACTTTTAGAGCTTATTAGATTTAGAACCGGATAATTTGTATAAAAACTGACCTTAAATGTTTTTTTTTTGCCAATTCTTGAAATACAGCCTTCAGAAACGGATATCTTCCAAAAACTGGCTTTAAATGTATATATATATTTTTTTCCAATTCGGTTTTATTTTCAGTGGCTAGCCCATTGTTTATATTGATTTGTACTTTATCAAATAACACAAATAATAAATACATAAGTAACCAATATACAAATAAACAAATATGTTATTATAAAATAACTAACATATATATACAAAATCACATATAATGTCAAAATAACATAAAAAAGTATCAAATATGCCTCACAATGTAATTTACTATCATTTGCTTAATTTCGGAGATGTCTCCTTGCAAATAACATTACGGAGCTGGATCGATAACCTACAAAAAATAAATGAAAAATTCTATTAGTTTGATTGACAAAAAAAATAAAAGAGTAAAAATAATATGAATTTGAAGTTAATTTTTGTATCTCTAGCAATTTTTTCTGATCAAAATATTTGATTATTATGTTGCGCATCAATCTCATAGCATAATAATCGCACTCTCTACCGCCTGGTTGTGGTGGACTCTAAAATTTTAAAAATAATAATAAATAGTTAACTTCAAACCCTAAATCCTAATTAAATTACAAACTTATTAACCTTAATATCATAAATTGACTAATTATAACTTTAAATTCAAATTACGTACCTCAATCGTTTTCCAAGTGAATTAATTAAGGGAAGGGATCACTTGACAATGGTTATCTTGAAAATCTTGACAATAGATTTTTTAAATAAATACAAAAAAAAATTAAAAATAGAAAAACGTTATAGATATGTTTTTCTACTTATGGATTAATGATGATTCAAATTTCATGTAATTTCATTATCATTTGATAGTACTTCAAAGACCGTTAAATTAGAATCGTTGCAAAATGCATAATATTATGATGGTGTTTGATGGACTAGCAAACAATAATAATTTTTTAATAACCGTCAATCTTTAAATAGAAGAACATATTTATAAGTTTTTTTTTCTATTTTTTATTTTTTTCAATATTTATTTGAAGATCATTATAAAAAAAATGTCAAGATAATCCATTGTCAAAATTTTCTTTTCCCATTAATTAATGCTGCTAAATATATAAAGTCTATGTTGACCAGAACGCACAAATATACTTGGTATACAACAGCACTATTGACTGAATATATAGAGCTAGCTAGGCCACTCCTCACTAGCTAGGCCATGCCATCAACAGGATTACAGGGAAACACACAAAAAATAGTGTACTTAGTGTAGGTACGAATAATTTAGGTCGGAACTTCTCAAGGGACGCACATACATCTCTTGCTTTACACTAGGTTCAACTGCTGCACCTGCACCATGCATGCGCTTCATTTGATCGGAACTGCTCGAAAAAGAAAAGGGTGTTTTGACCATGACTCATGAGTCGGAAATCGGAACCCTATCTGGCCTATATATTACCAGTTGGCACGTAACAGGAGGAGTGGGTGACATGTGTCAAGGACTGATTCGTACAAAAAAGAGAGGTCTGTTTATAACTGTGTTGATGACTGTGACTCGCTCCTTTACTATTACGGCTTAGAAGAGATCACGAAAGAGTTTAAGAGCCAATCACAATCGCCATCATATATAGCCAACAACTCTACACCTCCATACAGTACTAGCCCTTTTAATTATTCAATTTATCATACTTGAATTTTACTCTTGTTAAATTCAACAGGGAATAGATAAAGTCAATTATATTTCTCATTCTTGTATTTCATCATTTACCAATTATAGATAGACTTGGCCAGATCTCATTAGCTGCTTTGCCAATTACATCTGTGAACATCTGAATGTTTATCTGCACCAACGATCTATGAACAGTTAGGTGGCAACTGGCAAATATGAGACTGTGGAGACGACCTATGAACAGCAGTTTTTTTTAGTAAATAAAAAAAAACGAAATCGGTAACATTGCATGAGTTTTGGCGATATCCAGTCATATCTGAGTTTAAAATTCGGGTCGAGAGGTTTGAACCGAGTTTTAAACTCGAGTCCAGCCGGGATTGAGTATTTGCAGCGCGTCAAGCTCCCTTTCCTTCCCCTCTCTCTCCCACTTCGTTTATGCCCTCTTCAAACCGAAAAAAAAGATATTTTTTCCAATTTCATTGATCTATCTCATTTTTACTCCAATTTGAAAATCGTTTACGCTAGACTTCTTATCTCTCGGAGGAGAGTTGGAAAAAACCCGTCGATCCGACAATTTGGTCGTAATTTCGAATGTAATTTTTATTTTTCAATTTAAGTCCCAATTTAGAAGAATTTGTAGTTTTATTAGATTTAGTTAGTATAATTATAGTGATAATTGAAATATAGTTAATATAGTTTGGTTTGGTTGATTTATAGTGTTAATTTTGAAATATATAGTTATAATTTACTTAATTATAGATTAGCACTAATTAGGCTAATTATCATTAATTTATTAGTCTAAATTAGGTGAAATAATGTTAATTATAATGTAAATAGGTTAATTAAATGAAATTGATGACTTATACCAAATTATACCAAATTGTACCAAATTATACCAAATTGTACCAAATTGCACCAAATTATACCAAATTGAATAAAAAAAACACCGAATTTTACCAAATTGCACCAATTTTGTTAATAATTGTAGTGAAAAATGGAGTATCCATAACTACTTGTCGTACTCGAAAATGAACATAGGTCACAGAAGACCAGAACCGATGTAAATATTCTTAATCATATAATGTGAAAAAATATATTTTATAATTAATTTTAGCATACTATATGTAACAAATAATTTTTTGCAGCCACATAGCACTCTCCGTTTGAATGCACATCGTCCGAAAATATTAATATTTAATTTTTTATGTTTTAATTTGTAGGTATTTGAAATTTAATTGATTTTTAATAATTTATTCATATAAATATGTGTAATTTACTTGTATATGTCTTCAGACGAATCTTGAGGATATCGATATCTCTGTCGCTGACCGTCCGACTCATGGCCCACCTGACCTGGCGCCGAAGTCGACGACTGATGAGTTCGACTTATTTCAGGAAGATTTCATGTCATACTCTCAACTGATGAGTCAGATGAGTCTCGATCCAGGTGCTGGGACCTCCGGTATCCAATATGATGCTCCTCGATCCGGGTGATGGGACCTTGTCCATCCATCTGAGTGCCCAAGACGCAGCCACCGGCCGACGCAAGACACGAGCGTCTTCGCCATGAAATCCGGCCGAGAGACACATACAACCCATCTCTCATTAGGAGGATGTTTCGTAGGCGTTGATGTATTTTTTTCAGAGACTGTTGTTTATATATGTACTTTATTTTCTCATTTATGATTTAAAATTTAATTTTTCTTATTTATGTTTTGATATTAACTTCTTACATAACTTTCAAATAATATAACATATATTTTTTAAATCATTCAATAAATAAAAATATATAATGAAATAACATAACTAAACTATTTCATTTTACTTTAATATACAATCTTTTAAATAATTTATTTTATTTCTGAACTAAATTAAGTTGCAAACTCGGGTATGACTGGGATTCGCTAAAAAACAAAATCATACCATTTTCTTTTATTTTTTTTATTTACTAAAAAAAACTGTATGAACAGTTGGTTCAACCCAATAAAAAAGAGTAATTTGAAAGAACCATTTGTTTTAATTCTTTGATAATCCTCTAGCTTTTGTCTTAGAATAGCCAATTGCAATCACGTAAGCATAATTAAATTTTCTTTTCTCTGAGAAACTTTTCTTGCAAGTCACAGCTCGCCATGGCACCAAACCGCGCGCAAGTATTGTTAGTGGTCCTTGATTTATTTAAAAATAGTAAAAAATATAACTAATGTTTTTTTTTCTGAAAGCGTTAAGTATATATATATGCAGCAAAAATAAACCTCAAGCCCCTAGCTTTTATCTTCCTTTGCATTATCTGTGCTCTTCTAGAGGACCATATCGAACGTTACCGTACTGACATTTGACAAAATAGTATCCAGACATCCGAATTTCTGATAAAATCATTGAAAATTTTGTTTCTTTGGAAAAATAGTATATATTAATATCGACGACAGTATTAACAATGGTGTGTACTGGTTCTCTTTATTATTTTGAAAAATGGTGTATATTTGTATCATTTGTACAGCTTTCTTTTTTATTTGTAGAAGTAACATTCAACACATAAGCATTTGGGATCCATTACGAAAGAAGAAAAAGAAAAATTCAAAGATAGAAACAATTAATGGAGAAAGTTTCAAGAGCCAGAGCGACGTATTTTAATATGAATTATTATATGAAAAAACCTTCAATGCATGCTAATTATTATCGTGGTCTCAGATTCTCATATTCTCAGATATATAGCAGCAAAAACTGTAGCACTTCATCTGAAAACATTTAATTATTATGAAATTTGAATCCTTGGCCGTGCATGGTTGTCCCCTGCATGTATATACATGCCCCACATCACAGTATTACTACAGCATACTTGCACAAATTCAAACACGGTCTAAGCTGGTTTGGGTCACTACTCTTTACTTGTTCTGACTACAGACCATGATCTGTAACGCTGGTGAGCTCCAGAAAGATAACCTAACTTGGCAGTTGCTGGTAAGGTTTCAAAAATAAATAAAAAAGAAAGGAAAAGAAATTGAAAGAAAGAAACAGAGAAAGGATACTGACTGAAAAAAGGAAGGACTTTGAGCCTTACCTTTATATCAAAAAAAAAAAAAAGGATACTGACGAAGAGATGCGAATTTGTGTATTGTGCATGCATGGTTTACAATCTTACATGTACTAGCTGAGCTCTCGAGCCTAGCTAGGTGATGGAAGAATCAACCTATTATTAGATGAACTACCATGCATCAACAGCAAAATGCATGTTCTGACTGTTCCCTTCTCCTCTTTAGAGAGAGAAAGTGGAAGAGATCTAGCTAGCATCTGGTCAAAGGAATCAGAAACGTAACAGATGAGTAAATGAGAATTGATTAAAACGACCAAAGGCTTTTGCCATTGGCACGTTCTCATGTACAACGCTTGTACTGTGCATGTCAGGTACAGCTCTGATTCACTTCCCCTCCCTTTAGCCCGCCTTCGACCTTACACGACCTCTATTTATTTAGTGCACCTACATGCATCACATCCCTTTTATTTCTCTCTACCCCACAAATCTGGCCTGAACTCTCTCTCTCTGTTAATTTTTATTTTTTTTCTTTTGGCAATCAATACAATAAATAGTTATCTCCTTTTTGCCTCTATTTGAATTTATGATTTATGAAGGTATAATAATGCTTGTGGGTTCTGATCTTCAGGATACCATTAATTTTCTTTGGCGAAAATAAAAATATTGTTTAAATAAGAAAATTATGTAAATATATATATCTATCTATTTTTCTATATTAGGAAATGTCAATGCTTCTATCTTGTTTATTTTGGCAAATTGTAAGTTAGGGAAGGTGGAGAGCACCAACATCATACTTATTTGTCTAATACTGAAGAATAGTGTGTCATATTTTGCAAATTGACAAGAAGATTCTCAAACTCATTATACTCCTTATTTACATAGGTTCTCTGCAGGATCTCCCATCTACCTGAAATTTTGAATATCGTTTGAATAATATAATAATTGAAATAGAGTACTCGGAGGCATGGGCTGATCTACACGGTGATCGGGGTCTTCCTGACTAGAAAAAATTATAAATATCTTATGTATATTTTTAGAAAAAAAATAAAAATAAATATTTATATTGAAGAAACATTTTAGAGTTGACCCATCTAAAATAAATAAATTTTCCTCCTTAAGTATTTATTAACTATAGTAACGTATCAGTTTAAAAAAGAAGTGTAACTGTAACTACTAAATTTTGTACACGATTTTTACATTTGAAATGTTTATAAACTTTGGTCAATAATAACTGCACTTTGTCCTGATAATTACACTAATTTCTTAACATATAGTTTTGTAGTTAATAATTAAAGAGGTGGACAATAAAAGTGTTGATTGAACACATTTTTCTTGAAAAAATTCCATTAATATAAACTAGAAGATCTAAATAATTAATTTTCTACTTGTGAGCTGCCACATTGAAAGTAGTTCCATTTTTGAAACAATGTTTGACAATTAACTAATTGCATGTGTACTTCAATATGTCAAAGAACACAGTTATTTCGTTTCTCTTAATTAATTGAGTACATTGATTTAACTTCCAAATTAAATTACAAAAATCCAACTAAAACTAAACCGATATTTTTGAAATGAGTATGAAATAAATTATAATTTTATTAATAAATATTAATTAATTAAAATTTTAATAATAAATGATAAGCGCCAGTGGAACTGACACTTTCATCAAACGCGCTCTCTTGCACTCACTGTCTACCCCCGAGTCCCAATTGAAAGGCGTTTGATGAAAGACACCATAATGAGACTGGTGCATTGCTGTATTTATTATTAAAATTTTAACTAATTCACATTTATTATTAAAATTATGATTTATTTGATATTTAAAAGAAATCGCGGAAAACAAAATAAGCAAGAAATTCACCTTAATTATAGAATAGACCGAGTACAACTGTATAACACACAAAAAAAATCCTCCTGAAGAACAAATGATGGGATCATTTTTAAATATGAATAGGGACGATAGTGGCGTTATTGCTTACGCTATCAATACATGATTGCTTTTACTATTATTTTGGCTGTAAAATCCAAAAGTTCAATAAAACATGGGAAAAGTTTAGAAAAAAAGAAAGGTATATTTCATAATGAAATTATATGATGATCAAGAAATCCAACTCGATCAATAATTGTTGAAATAATAAAAAAAAGGATACTTTATGATTTATCTATGTTGTGTACATTTCAAATTAAATTATCGATCTCAACCGTCATGTGATTTAAAAAATAAATAAGGAAATTTCATATAAAAGAATGCTTTAGTTAAATTATAAAGAACATCGAGTTTACCTTTTTTTAATTTTATATTGATAACCGTTTAATTAATTAGTCGGTTTCAAGATTTGTCAAATAAACAGAGTTATTCAATGTAATTCTTTTTCATAATAGAATTGCACCACAATATCATGTGATCGATGTAATTATTGTTCAAGACTTCAAGTAGAAACAAAATTTCTTTCTGTTTGTCTAATAAAACATCTGTCTTTTTAAATAGCAATCTTAAAAAAATAGATTATTACTTAGCTCTTTCTGTATACATTATTTTAAAACAAAGTTGCATGACTGCATATGTTGTCTGTTTATGTTTATGCGGAGTGATGAAATATATATGAGAACATGTATACGCATATTCAATAGTATGCGATATTGTTTTAAATTTTTATCACATTATGCTTATGAAATTAATTATATGATATATATATATGTAAAAAATTAATTAAATTATATTAATATTTTCTTATATTTTCTTATTTTATATTAAAATTTCTTAAAAATAAATAATTAATTCAAATATATTAAAAACTTTTCCTTTGTACCTTTGAAATTTCAAATAGAACTGTTGAGATCGCGTATGTATAGAACTACCATTACAACTATGCAACACAACAAAAAAGGTTCTTAATTGGCACATGTATCCAATCATTCTTTACAGCTCCAAAGTGTTAACAGCCCTGTCTGCTACTGATCGAATTCGAAACATCTGACGTGTCAAATTTCCAATGCTTAACCTAAAGCCCAAGAAGAAAATATCTGTAATATCTATCTAGAATACATACAAGCTTGCTTGCTCGGTATATTGTAACTGCATTTTCAGCCAGAAAAAAGTTGTTAGGAGTCGGGGCACATTGATTTTATGGGTCTGGTAATTCCAATATCTTTAAGGTTTTACTTTACTTTCTTCACACACATTTTCCTTTTCCTGTCAACATCATGTTTCATATCAGGAGGCTTCTCCTCTTCTCTAACACATAAGCAAGTGTGCTCTTTCTTTCTCCGTCTCTCACTAGTGAGAAGATAGAATAAAGCCCGCAAAGAAATCTTTGTTTACCCTCTTTTTTGAGCCAGACACACCACACATTAACACCTGAAATTCCTGTTAGACCATTGAGATCACACTGTTTCCGTATTTATCCAGTAGCTCTCACCTCAGCTTATTCACTCCCAAGGTAATATCTATCTCCATCCATGCTTTCTTTCTGTACATCCATCTTCTCTAAAGTCTAAACAATTCATCCTAACTAGCTAGCTAACCAGGCCTTTTCCTGCATATATACTGTTTATCCTCTCATCTCTGATTTCTGTTTTTCTGCTCTCTCAGACTCTCCAGCAATTACCAAAAGTCACACACAGAGAGTTAGAGTTTATCACTGCACATAATTATAAGTAGTACTTAAAAGAAGATCCGGAGACATTGACGCAGAAACCTAGAATAGATTAATTAGTTCCAGTTAGTTTGAATATCTTTTCAGAGTTTACAGCTCAGCTCGGTCAAACAGTTTGGAGAAGGATGCTGGATGGAATCCATTTTTGGCTCCTTTTTTATTTCAGAATATCGATTTTTTACTTTTTACTTTTTTTTTCCTTTCAAATAATCATATAAGCAAGCATTTTCATATAATATATACTTTATACAACCGCAAAACTAGTGTATACATGTTAAGTGTGAGAAGCTACTGATTCAAACCCTAGATTCCAGAACTAACTAACACTTCTTTTCAGGTACGATATTTTTAGTCATTAAAGGAAACTAAAGGAGAAGCATTTGATTGCACCAAAAAACACTTTCCTGAACGAAACAATAACACCAATTGAACATAAATGGACCTGATTCCAAACCCCCCGGATAGTCCATCGTCAGAGGGGTTCTTTGCCTCCTTCTCTTCCTCCTCTTCCATTTCATCTGTGGCAGCTGGTTCCACCTCCTCCAACCCTTCCCAGTCCCAACCCCAGCAGCAGCTGTCACCAAGCCGCTATGAATCACAAAAACGCCGCGACTGGAACACCTTCGGGCAATACCTCCGCAACCATCGACCCCCGCTCGAACTCTCCCGCTGCAATGCCGCTCATGTGCTCGAGTTCTTGCGTTACATGGACCAATTTGGAAAAACCAAGGTGCATTCCCAAATGTGCCCCTTTTTCGGGCATCCCAACCCACCCGCTCCATGCCCATGCCCGTTGAAGCAAGCATGGGGCTCTCTGGATGCCCTCATCGGTCGTCTGCGTGCCGCTTATGAAGAAAATGGTGGAAGGCCGGAGACTAACCCCTTTGGGGCCCGGGCTGTCAGGTTGTATCTGCATGAGGTGCGTGAGACACAGGCAAAAGCAAGAGGAATTAGTTATGAGAAGAAGAAGAGGAAGAAGCTACAACAAGGTGAAACAGGTCCATCTGACAGAAGTCCACCTCCACCACCATCGGCTCCCAGTGCACCTTCGCCTCCTTTCATCACTTAACGTTACATATGTGATGACTGATGAATTAATCCTCCTGTTTTGAGAGGTATGTATTTGATTTATTTGTTGTGTTGTAGTTTCGTTGCTTGTCTGAGGATTTCAATTAACAACTGTTATCAGATGAGGCAGTTGGAGACTTGGTTGCAGTTGTTGTACTTGTACCTTGTATTGATTTGGTTATCCTTGTTGATTGGTTTTGTGTTTATGTTAGTGGAACTAATGTTTTTGTTTTCTAATATCAAATGTCGATTTCTTGCATTGGACTGATTTTGTTTTACTAACATCTTTTATTAGAAAATAACATAAAAATTACTATATAACACATACCAATGAATGAGAATTTTATGGTTGAACTCACTGGTATAACATTTTAAAAAATGTTTTCGAGAATGTAATTTAATAAGCAGAACTTTTAAGTTTGAACTCACTGGTATACAAAACTTCAACTTTGTCTTTCCTATATGTCAATAACCTCAAAGAATATATGTAGAGCGCTTGAAACTACAGATTTGTTTTAGAAAATTGACTAGAGTGGGTTGCTCGCTAACTGTATTTTAGAGTACTCGCATTCATAGAACTTGTATATTTTTCTTTGCTGAACTTGAACACCTTGAAGAGATCACATACAAAAACACATAAAATGTACATATTAATGCGCATATATTTGACAAATGAAATGATTAGTACTTACTACATGTGGCCATACATGAAGACCTGTTTCATTATGTTCATGATTTGATTTACTTAAATAGGAAGTTAATAACATACCTTTTTGTTTCTGGCATGTGGTCTCATCATTTGGAGACGAAATGATTTGATTTACTTAAATAGGATGTTTGGAACATACCTAGAGTTGTCCTTTTTTTTTTACATATTATTTTAGTACAAGTTATCAAATCAATATTTTTGTTACGACCATATCATTTGCCAAAGGTAATACATAAAGTCACTATTTTCCTTGTTCCTATTTAAGGAATATATACAGTAGCATGCCCTTATTTTTAATTTAATAATTTTTTTAACTCAGTTTGCGCTAGTAGCAGTTCCAAAATGGACATGCATATTCAAATATAATATGCTAGCCATCCAAGATCTAGCAGAACTTTGAAAGAGCTCCATTAATTTGGAAGAAAAATAAACATATATGCAATATGCACTTTTCGATTTATCGTTTAATTATATTGAACGGGGCATTTTTTGGTCATAATGAGATACAATATAATCAAATTCAAATTATGCAGGCACTGGTTGTTGAATGATATTCCATTACTGTTTCTTAACTCATTGGATAATTTGGATTAATCTTTTTCAACGTACATTACAAAGGCATGCACATTTTGTGTTCACGGATAATATTAATATACTGTTAAGGTATCATAAATATCATCATGTTGAAATGTTGAATTCATTTAATTAAAATTTCTTTTATCTTCAATATAAGAAGCCAAAGCCGACGACATCAAGAATTTGAACCGATCTACGAATTAGATTCTTGTGCCATGGAAATCCACATCTTAAATTCTAGAACTAATTATAGAAGGTAAAATCATGGTTTTTTTTTATTACTTCAATATTTCTATTCAATAGAAGTACATCTGCACATGCATATATCTTATATAGATATAAGCAGTTAATGCTTTAGCATGAAGCAAAAGATTAATCAAATGAATTTAAATCCTGTAATTCAGCTTCTTTAGCAATTGAGCAGAGAAGTTATCATCATCGCGCGATTCTTGCCATATATGTCTACTCCTTGATCTATATTTATATTATGTAGGGTTGTTTTTGAGCCACGCGAGGGAATAAAATATTAATTGAAAAAACTAAAAAATTTAAAAATATATAGTTATGTAAAATAAAATTTACATATAATAGATAGTTATTTAAACGTTAACGTTTATAAAACATAAAAAATGTATATAATAATGTCAATATAGTTAGTGATACAATACTTCATAAAAAAGACAAAAAAAACCAGCTGGTTCCATTAAAATTAAATTACACTTGTGATATGTCAAACACATCTTTTGAATGAAGAGAGATTTGAAATATTTTTAATCCATTTGAGTAACTACGTACAAATGAGGAGAAACAAATCCAATGAACAATTGAATATGTCGAATATGTTCAACTCTCTTTATGCATTATAAATTTGTACTGGTACTTCGTCCTCTCCCGTCAAACATGACATTACCAATTTTGTTGAGGAAATTGTTGTCAATTTAGTTTCTAATATATCTTTTGCAACTTAATTGTGGGAATACTGTTCATTTCATATATGAAATCTCTTAAGTCCTAACAAAATTAGAATGCATAAATCTGGAGATAGATTCTTGTAAATCTCTTAATTAACTAATAATTTTCTTGGACTTCTCCTGTTTGGTTGGAGTTTTGAATATTTCAATTTTGAAAGTGGCTGTTCAATTAATGCGTTTACAATGATTATCGATTTCACTGTTATATCTTTTTTTATATCAGATCACAATTGAATATTGTCCCCTGAATCCAATATAGACAATTTTTTTTATCTTTTTACTAATATGTGTGCAAAGCCTGTCTTTGTGAATAATATTAAATTTGTTCGTTGCATTAATCATCAAGACTCAAGACTATATATTTTTTAAGAGTCTACAAAATGCATGATTCGTTCTGCTGTGCGCATATAAAGCTGCATCTCTATCGCCTGATATTGCGGAAAGTTTTGCTGAACAATATGTATTATGTACGCTAGTGTGAATATGCGGCGTGGCTTCTTTGTTAACAGAGGTTATGATAATAGAAATAGCTCTCTTGTTAAGTTGTGCAAGTTATATAAAAGACCATGTCGAACACTAGAAAAAAAAATCATTTTGCTTCTGACTCCCGTGTTTAATTATATACTTGCGAACTGTTTATAAAATTAAAGATTGATGAATAGTGAGCGGGAATGCAGAGAGAACAGTTTGTGGAGAAGCTGAAATTGTAGTATCATGGACTGATCATAAGCAGTGACGAATTCAGACTTTGAGCAAATAGTTAAAAGTGAAGGTTGTAGTTTTCATAGTGTGTGTTTGGATGGTGCAAAATAGTACTATTTTGGGAATAGTAATACTATTTTTGGATTAGCAACCATTTAAACGCAAAATTAAAATCGAGAATAGCAGCAGAACAGTGCTAATTCGCTAACCCATAGAAAACGTTGGGTTAGCGGATTAGCGTTCATGAAGGTAGTGAAAATAATAAGGAATGATTTTTTCTTTTATATTAGTATCGAGTAGTATTAAATAATAATTATTATTAAAAAATACTAAAAATTAATTAATTATTTTAACTTTTCTCTCCACTGTTCTCAAGTTATCATCCAAACAATATTTTACTAACCCAGAATAATAAAAATTAATATTATTCTCACATTTTCTGAGATATCACTAACCTCACACTATTCTCAACTAATAACCCAAACAATATTATTGTTTCACTAATTCTTTTACCATCCAAACACACCCATAAAAGTTTGTGCTCTTCTTTTGTTTTCTTTAAAGCACTATGTATTCTTGAGTCAGCACTTTCTCCATTTCTTATGGAAATATGCCCTGCCTACCTAAGCACTGAAAGGAGAGCTTTAGATATCTTTTAGGGGGAGAAAATTTAATTTTTTTTAATATAGACATTTTTTTTTTCTAATATTATACATAGTCATAAAGATATTTGCAAAAATAATCTATAAGAGGGAAGCAGCTGTCCTTCTCCCCCTGGCTACACATGGATGCATCCTTGATCATAAGGCTAATCTATATCTGTATATTTATTCATATTATATTAGAAAGAGCATATGAATATGAATTGATGCCTATTCATTGCTCCCCCAAGACGGCAAGGAACTAGTCAGAATAAATGTATGTGTAGCAATCTGAGGTGGGTCGAACCAACCATAAGTAAAGCACAGATATAAGCTTCTAATAGTCGAACAACCAAAAAAATCACTTGGCTATGTACTTGGGCCATTATCAACAAAATCACCTGGAAGTATCCAACTATTGACGAAATATATAGATAAGATCTATGCTAGCTGCATTTGTCTTAGCAATTACATGGTTAGCAACTTGGAGGGTAAAAAATACGTCTTCGGATATATAAATTTGTAACGTTAAAAAAAGTAATAATTAAATTATTATTGTTTTCTAGTTTTCAATAATACTTTGTCAAAAAAAATCTTAATTATAAGACGAGATAAAATGCACATTTATAATATGTTAATTAATACAATAATGCTATAATTAAGAATGAGACTTAAATATTATAAACATTTGAAAGTAATAACTCTAAAATTAAGAAGAGAAGAAGATACGAAAATGTTCAAATTAATAGTGATGAATTTTATTACACCGACGAACGGGATCCATGAAATACTTTATTTTTCTTTTTATTTCTTTCCCTGTCGAACTTATCTGTTCCTTTCTTTTTCTTTTTCTCTCTCTGCCGACACACCTCTCCTTTCTATTGAATTTCTTGGTTCAACGGAGGATTTGAGTAAAATAGAGAAGAAAAAAAATGATGATGAATTTTATTGTATTATTGTTTCTTCTCTCACACTTTACATTTGATATATATAAACTGATGTGTACTCTAACTGTACTATATTAATTATAATTGATAGTCTAGTCTATGGTTTCTAACGGTTACCTATAACTCCTATCTAATATTACTGTATAACGATAAATTTTCTTGTAATTTTCTTGCATCCAATTCTTTGTAGCGTCTATCTGACAAATTGAACTCTTTATCCTCTTTGCATAATTTTTTATCCTCTTTGAAAGATTGTTTATCCTCCTTGCAAATTTTGTCTTCTTTTTATTTTTGTTCTCTTCATTTTTGAATGTCAGTTCCTTATTTTCTCTTTTTTGACGGGCGAAGCTTAAGTAGAGGAATGATTTTGTTGTTCTCCCTCGTAGCTTATTTTTGGTTGAAGCCGCATCAAGTTGATTCATTATTTCCGTTATTTCACACTTTGCTCTCGTACCTCTTGTATTCATGACACCCGAAATAACACATAAAACACAACTTTTTTCTATGCCTTGTTTATGAGATTTATTTTTTACTATGAAATTTACAAGCATCTCTTTGAGTTTTAGTAAATAACTAATAACTTAGATTAAAGTAATACAAAATTAGTTGTTGCAAGAACCTTTTAATATCTATTGACTTGACAAGAAGAAAAATAAATATATATTTATTAACGATTCACAACAAAACTATTTTGGTTATAGCATTTACATCATAAAGTAAAGATTTTTATAAATTAATTTTCAACTATGGAAAAAGAAAAAAAAAGTTATAGAAAATAATTTTGTACAAAATATTTTTTAATTTATTTTGAAAATATATATTATAAATTTCTATATTATTAGTTAAGGCTTTCATACTGTTAGAAATTAAAATGTATATGATATTATTTTATGATGCCCAAATTAGCAAATAAATTTTGTAATTGTCAAATACAAGGTTAACTATTTTAGTATTTCTAAAAAAACTTAATTATGGGAATTGGATGAATCTGGTGTAGAGAACTTCTTGTGTTATTTGAAATTGCGGCATCACAAAACATCTGACCCTCTTTAATGCTTTGTCTACTTCTTTTTATTTGAGCACTGCAAATCCTTTTTACTATCTCTCTCTCTTACTTACCATTTCCCTTCCCTTCACGACTAGGGTTAGGGTTTCGCTTCGTAGCCTTCAAATCTTGGCTCTTCATCTTTAATCTCACCATCTTCAGCCTTCTCGGCCTTCGCAACTGTTGGCTCTGCATCAGTCTCTTTTTCTTTCTTCTCCAACAATGCTTCAACCGGAACTTCACCCTCTGCTTCTTCAAACCTTTTCTTGGAGGGTGACTCTTCTACAACCTATGCTTCCTCAGTCGTCATGGTCAACCTTGTTTCAAGTTCTATGGTGCAGACGAGTTTTGAAGCATAGAAGCATGATGTTGATTAGAATGTTGATCGAAAAGATCTCCATTGAGCAGCTTCACTTGATTCAACTCCTATCTTCTCTAATGACATGACACAAATTGGCCGCACACCCCTTGAACTGCTTCTTGAGCTCAAGAAGTTGGTTATTCTCTTGTTGTCTCTACTGCTCTAAGATACCTGTTGAGAAGTGATATTGATTATGCCTCATAAGATCCATCATTGATTGTAATAGGCAACAATTAATGGCATAATACAGCTGTATCTAAAATTGGTACCTAACTGTATTTAGAATGTAATTAGGCTCAAGATTATGTAATCTCCTATTAAGGAAATGACCAACGGCTAATAGAATAGAGTAGGCTATTTAGGTACCTGTATAGATAATCTGTAAATCAGAATTCTTAATACAAAATTCATATTGTTCATCATATCCCATCTTCTACAAATTTCATCATGGTATCAGAGCAGAAATAATCCTGCATCCACATAAACAGTTCGCAAAAAAAAAAAACAACAAGCCTTTACCAGTTTATCCCCCTACATCCGCACTATCAGTCATGTCTCAGCAATCAGACAACACGAAACTCACAACCATAATACTCAACGGCAATAACTACATCCCTTGGTCCAGATCTATTACAATTGGCCTTGGTGGCAAGGGAAAACTCGGCTTTGTTACTGGCACCAAAGAGAAACCCCAACCGATAAAGCCTAATGAGGCAACTGCTGAAGAAAGAACTAACTTAGAAGAATGGAAGACCACAGATCAGCTGATTATGTCTTGGTTACTTAGCACCATGGCACCAAAGATTTCAAATGTTCTCATGTACTCAAACACTTCAAAGGAAATTTGGGATAAGGCAAAACGAAGGTATGGACAGCAAAGAAACTTTGCACACATTTTCAGCCTCAAACAAGACCTTGCCCAAATCAAACAAAATGGCCAAAGCAGCAATGAATTAGTCACTAAAATTCTGTCCAAATGGGAAGAACTTAACGTGTATCTTCCTCCGACAGCAGACCCAAATGAAACCCAAAAAAGGTCCGAACAGGATCTGATTTTCACGTACCTAGGGGCTCTCGATGTGACTTATGAAGCCATTCGTTCTCAAATTCTGGCCTCAGCCGAGATGCCTACTTTTGACGATGTGGTGGCAAGGATACAGCAAGAAGAGTCTCGGCGGGCATTAATGAATCCTCAAGCACCAGCCATCATTGACAATCGTGCCTTCCGAGCTTCCAACCCTAACTCGACTGCTAGGATGAAGGGACCCACAGCAACCGACTGGTGTGACCACTGCAAGCGGGCAGGACACAAACGGGAAGGCTGCTGGGTACTCCGCCCGCACCTTCGGCCGTCGCGACACAAGGGAGAAAGAGGAGGCGGTAGGAAAAGTAGAGCAGAGCAGAAATTTGGAGGGATTAGCAGGAGTTGGGATCAACTCTAAGAGACGCATCACAGGAATTGTGCTCTGACCCGACAAAGGAGGGGGCGAACCAGGCTGAACCCCCAGGATCTTCTGTGGCATCAACAACACAGCTCTCTTCTGTGGCACCAACAATGCAGCTAAATGAAATCCTGACTCAGTTAAACAGTCTGTTACAGCAGCAGACATCAGGTTTTGTACAATCTAACTCACACTTATCTTCCGTTAAAAATAATAGCAGTAGTCCAAAACTTGCAAATCTGGGACATAACACTCGTAAATGGGTTATTGACTCTGGTGCTACCGATCATATGACATGGGATCCAAATAGACTGCAAAATATTGTACCAACCATAGGATCACAACATGTACTCGTTGCCAATGGAAATAAAGTCAAAATTGAAGGTTTAGGTACCACAAAATTCTTCACAAAAACATTAAAAAACATTTTGTATCTACCCGATTTTAATTCCAATCTCTTATCTATTAGCAAAATAACACATGATTTGAATTGCAAGGTAATATTCTCACCAAATAAAGTGATATTTCAGGACCAAGAATCAGGGAAGACGATTGGTGAAGGTTTTTTAAAAAATGGGCTTTATTACCTTAAAGAACCCATAAATAAATGTCATGTGTCTTTAAATTCAATAGACCGCGATAAATTACTGCATTGGAGATTTGGTCATCCATCTGATCAAGTTTTAAATAAACTATTTTCTTATAATTTAGATTCTAGTCATTGTGATGTGTGTAAGCTTGCAAAGCAAACCAGATTACCTTTTCCTTTATCTACTAGTATATCAGAAGCTAAATTTGAGTTAGTTCATTCAGATGTGTGGGGTCCAGCCCCAGTCGATTCTTATAATCTTTTTAAGTATTTTGTTATATTTATTGATGATTACTCTTGCACTACATGGGTTTATCTTTTAAAAGGAAAAAATAAAGTTTTCTCATGTTTTAAGGATTTCTTAAATTTTGTTGAAAATCAATATAGTGCGAAAATTAAGATTTTTAGATAAGATAATGGAACTGAATATGTAAACAAAAATTTTTCGGAATTTTTAATGTCAAAGGAATCTTGCATCAAACCACATGCATTAACACACCCGAATAAAATGGTGTTTCAGAAAGAAAAAATCGTCATATTCTGAACATCACTAGATCACTTCTTTTTCAAAATAATGTTCCGAAAATATATTGGTCCGATGCAGTTTTAACAGCAACCTACCTAATAAATAGGTTACCAAGTGCAAGATTAAGACATATGAGTCCTCTAGAAATTCTCAAAGGTAGGAAAATTGATCTTGATCATATCCGAGTTTTTGGATGCACCTGTTTTGTACATATCAAAAGAAATGACAAGTTAGATAAAAATTCAGTTAAAACTATATTTTTAGGGTATTCCTCTGAAAAAAAGGGATATAAGTGTTATGATCCAAAGAAATTTAAGGTTTATTTTTCACGAGATGTGGCATTTTTCGAAACCATACCATATTATCAAACAGATTCCCCAAATCAACCAACTGTGTTACAACCCCATAATTTTGTATTTCCTGACGAAATTAGTCAAGAACAGGTGGAGGAAGACCACACCCACGAATCAAGCGCAATCCTTTCAGGGGGAGAAGATGAAGAGACTCAAGAAGAGATTGCACTTAACATAAATGAAGGAGCAATTCATGAAGAACCTGCCTTGAGAAGAACAGTCAGACAAACTCTGCAACCAATCAGACTAAGAGATTACGTCTCCCATCAGGTAATATACCCAATCCAAGATTATATTTCTTACAAAGCGGTTTCACCAGCATACCGGGCCTATTTAGGAATATAGCATACCAAACTGAACCTGCTACTTGGGATGAGGCAAAACGAAACCTAGTTTGGCAGAAAGCCATGAACGAAGAACTTCAAGCCTTAGAAAAAAATCATACTTGGGACATTGTTTGCCTTCCAAAAGGAAAGAAACCTGTAGGATGTAAATGGGTATACAAGATTAAGTACAATAGTAATGGTACAGTTGAAAGATATAAAGCTAGATTAGTGGCCAAAGGATTTACTCAGACTTACGGTGTTGACTATCAAGAAACCTTCGCACCAGTAGCAAAAATGAGCACGGTTAGAATCCTACTGTCAGTAGCCACCAACTTAGGATGGAACTTATTCCAAATGGATGTAAAGAATGCATTCCTTCAAGGAATTCTGAGCGAAGAAGTCTACATGACTCTCCCTCCAGGTTACAATACCACATTGGACCCATCTCAGGTATGTAAGCTTAAGAAGTCAATTTACGGGTTAAAACAATCTCCAAAAGCATGGTATGCCAAACTGAGCTCTTCCTTGTTAAAAAATAATTTTATTAAAAGCACAGTCGATGCATCTATGTTTATTAAACATAAACAAGATTGTACCACCATTATTCTCGTTTATGTTGATGACATTATCATTACTGGTAACAATAATGAGGAAATCAAAATTGTTAAACAATATTTGAAAAACGAATTTGATATAAAGGATCTTAGAAAACTCTCATATTTCCTTGGAATAGAAATAGCCTATTCAAACAAAGGTTTATTTCTGTCCCAAAGAAATTATGTACTTGACCTGTTAAAGGAAACTGAAAAGTTAGGAGCTAAGCCAGCCAGCACCCCAATGGAAACAAACACTAAACTTGGGTTAGAAGATGGTGAGTTACTATCTGACATAGGACAATATCAAAGATTGGTTGGGAAATTAATATACCTTACCGTTACTAGACTAGACATTTCATTTACGGTTAGTATGGTAAGCCAATTTATGCATGCTCCACGTACCAGTCACTTGAGTGCAATTGACAGAATACTTAGATATCTCAAATGTACTCCGGGTCAAGGAATATGGATGAGAAAAAATGGATCTAATGATGTGGTTGGTTTCTCTGATGCGATTGGGCGGGAGTCGTGACAGAAATCAACCACCGGCTTTTGTACCTTTGTAGGTGGAAACTTGGTAACTTGGAAAAGCAAGAAGCAGAATGTTATAGCTCGCTCCAGTGCAGAAGCTGAATATAGGGCCATGGCATCCACAACAAGTGAGCTCATCTGGATTAAACATTTACTTGGGGACATGAAGATAGAATACGCAAAAACCATGCAAATGTACTGTGATAATCAAGCTGCACGGCATATTACAACCAACCCGGTCTTTCATGAAAGGACAAAACATATAGAAGTTGATTGTCACTTTGTCAGGTAAAAAGTGCAGTCCGGAGAAATAGCAACACCATTTGTTAGAAGCAAAGAGCAACTAGCAGATATTTTCACAAAAGCACTTGACAAGACTAGCCATCTAAATATACTTAGCAAGTTGGGTTCTATTAACTTATTCGAACCCCACTTGAGGGGGAGTGTTGAGAAGTGATATTGATTATGCCTCATAAGATCCATCATTGATTGTAATAGGCAATAATTAATGGCATAATACAGCTGTATTTAAAATTGGTACCTAACTGTATTTAGAATGTAATTAGGCTCAAGATTATGTAATCTCCTATTAAGGAAATGACCAACGGCTATTAGAATAGAGTAGGCTATTTAGGTACCTGTATAGATAATCTGTAAATCAGAATTCTTAATACAAAATTCATATTGTTCATCATATCCCATCTTCTACAAATTTCATCAATACCCTTGACGTTGTAAGTGCATTTTACAAAAATGCTTTTACCAAATTCAAATATCAAGTTCTGTCTCCAAGGTCTTTGTCACAGGTACCAATGATTCACATACCCCATTTTTGTAGATCACTTCCATTATTTTGGGCAATATGCTTGGACCATGTAGAATCCAAGCCTGAAACCTCATATTTTATGCCTGTTTAGAAGATGCACAGGATAAGATGATGCAGCAATTGATGGGAACCCATTGGCCCAATGAAGCGGAGATGTTACAGCAACAACAGTTACATTATCAGATGCCAACATAACCTCTTTCTTCACACGCAATGCCTCTCCAGCCTGGATTTCCTTTAGTGATTTGGGTCTTAACCCGGGTGTGGCTTTCCAGACCCGACCAGAAGAGATTGCTTGATGTGGATCAGATGAGGCTTGGAGTTCAATTATCTCTGGTTCCAGTTCAGTTATGTCAAGTTAGATCATCTTTATTCAAGCTCAGCTTTGTATATTAGCCTAACATTTATCTTTAGCCTGACAATTCTTCAAGCAACAGCATGATATTTTTGTTGAACTAATGCAGGGCAGTGAAGAAGTAACAGCCTACTGAAGCTGTCTCTTCCCCTTATGACTTTCGTTGTTCTTCTCCTCCGACTCTTACAAACCAAGCATGTGCATCTGACATTATATCTCTGTCTTTATTTATGAAATTACTGTTTGAGCCACATCTAGCTGTTCTATCACATGACTCGTCTCATACTCTTTTTTTTCTTTCTTTGACATTCTTGTCTTGAGCATCTCATTCTCTTCTATAAGGTTCTGAAGCTCATTCTCTTTAGCCATCAGGCTTACTTTTAGCTCGACGATGTCATTAATTATCTTCATAATCTTTATTTCAAGGTTGGGTTCCATTGGGGCAGGAATTATTTCTTAATTGTGTTTCAGGTTTGATTATCTCAATAACTTTCTTCAAGTCATCAATCTCAACTACTTTTATGCTCAGTCTCAATCTAGTGTAATTTTTATTCCAATGGTAGGTGGTGCCTTCCGGTGAATTTCAGTGACGGAGGTCAGCTGAGAATTATCTTGAATTGGTGGACATCTTTTGAGTAGCAAGTTTTTCAAGCTGTCGATGGGACCCATTTTATCATCTTTATTGATTGTATGTGTCACACCCCAGAATAAAAGAAACGGATTAGGGGTGCATAATCCCGCCACGTACGCACGACGAGACGTGCGTACGGAAGGCTAAATGAATAAAATAAGGCAATCACAGAATAAACAAAATAATAATAATAAGAGTACATGACCATACAGTCCAGAATGAACAAAGAGAATACAACGCCTACATAGGCGGGGGCTAGCTCCATCGAATGGGCAGCAATCTCTCAAAATAAAAACCCAAAAGAAAGAAATAAGACTCAAAAACCCGATGGATCTAATCGACTACCCACTCACATGCCATTGCAGCGAAGCATCCCTGTCATCGCGCAGGACTGTCCCTAGCCCTCACTCTAGCCAAAAATCCCGTACCTGAAAATACCTGGATCCCACATCCACCGTGGAAACGTGAGTAATTTTATAAATTACTCAGTACGGATTTAGATCCAGCCTTAAGATTTAATCTTCTTTCCTAGACTGGACCCAAAAACCGATACTGATGTTTGAAATGCAATATAACATTGATGAGTAAATATAATAATATTATTATGCACATTGACCTACATGATATGATATGATATGGTAAAGAAACCCGAAATAGAACATTCTGTGGAAATAATAATATAATATAAAGTATAAGATACGAGAGTCAAACACCCGTAATAAATACCCAGATTGTAAATTTACCAGACTCATCCCGAGCGGGCACTACCAGGGCCCAACTTACTAACTCGGGCCTTGCCTAAGCGGGCACTACCAGGGCCCAACTTACTAACTTAGGACTTTATGTTTGTGCGGCGACAACGCCGCACAAACGACAATTCGGGCTCCCGGGACGATAACGCCCTAGGAGAGTGAACGGCTATGAAGCACGTACTCTGGTCTGCTGAATCTGGTAATTCACCTTTCAAAATATAAACAAATGGATATAATATGTCTTCAGTTGCCATATCGTAAAAAGGAGATAACTACCCGTGAATTAACAAAACGGAAACAAATGGGAGCCTACACTGGACCAACCAAGGGTCAGAGGACCGCATCCCGTAAAAGTATCAAAGCGAAATATAAACAAATGGGAGCCTACACTGTACCCACTAAGGTCAGCGGACCGCATCCCGACTTTCTCTGTACCAACTAAGGGCCAAAGGAGAAAGCCCTTCGGACAATACTAGGATCCTAAATACGCCGATAAATATAATAATATAGTATCACGAAATAGATTCCGAGTCTCGGATATGGCCGCCCACACTAAATACTGAAGTACACGGTATCCTAAATCACTCAAATTTGGATTGAAAATTTAATCATATAAAGAATAATAATAAAATATAGTCAAGATCAAAGAAAACACTCCGACACAGCCGAGCCCGCCAAATGACGGGATCGGTGAATAACCCGACAGGCGAGGATGCGCGCGTGCATATACGAGCCGGTGGGTCCCACGGCCTATGGGTCACCGTACGTAACCACAACGGCAGTTATGCAAGGCAACTCCGACCGAGAATTACCCGGTCCGCCTCTCAAGACTCCCATGCATTTAATGCATGATTAATCGCCGACTTAATTAATAATTAGTGATAATAATAATATTTCCTAATAATTATAATCTACAACTTGAATTATTTAATCTATCTGTTCCTATCTCGGGACTAATTCCCGAGATCCTACCCCTATCCCGTCTACGTGCGTATGACATGATATGACATGTAAATGCGGGTATGTCTCAAATATGCTGGTCAATTTACCGGATGCATATGACAGGTCAGATTTAGACTCTACAAATTTTGGTCAGAAAATACCGCAATTCAGATATATTTTAAAAATGGTTTTATTTTCGGTTTGGGTTCCTATTTCTGAAGAAAGAAAATTAAATCCCAGGAAACCGTACCTGGGAATAATTCGATCAGGTCGGTAACGTCAATTTGCTTAGTCTCCGGTGGAGCCCATAATTTCGTCACTCATCTCATCCTGGATGTACTCGATTATCAACTCGTCAAGATATTTTTGAAAACCTATGAAGTTAAATAGATTAAATTGGCGAGTATCCTAATCACATTGGGTCTGGTTTGGTCAGGGTATACCGACCCTCGATTGAAATTATCATTATTTAAGTTCGTATTTTAAGATTATATTTATTTTGATTTATTTACCTAACTAATTATTATCACTTAATTAGATTAAATTTATAATTAGGATAATTAATTATTTAGGAATAGAGAAATTGATTAATATATAATATTTTATATTTAATATATTTAGTATTATTCTTATTAATTTAAAAATAGAGACATTAATTAATATATATATATATATATATAATATTATGATTCTTATTAATTAAAAATAGAGAAATTGATTATTATTATAAATTAAAAATAGAGAAATTGATTAATATATAATAATATATAATTAATATTATTCTTATTAAAAATAGAGAAATTGATTAATATATATATTTATATATTTATAAGTATTATTCCATTATTAAATAGAGAAATTGATTAATAGGTATTTATATATATTAATTAATGTTATTCAATTATAAAAATAGAGAAATTGATTAATATATATTTTATATTATAAATTATTATTATCATTTAGTTATTGTTTTATAACACTTAATTATTTATATCATATTCTTTAATTATATCTCATTTTATATTTTAATATTATTTTCATTAATTAGAAAATATATTATATAAAACTAGAATTAAAAAGGAAAAATCAAAATGAAAGAATAGAAATTTTAATTAAACTTAAATTTAATTAATGTTTTTATTTAATTTAAAATGTGTTGGTGTTTTAGGATTACATTTATTTTTATTAATGTAATTAGTTTAATTTATTTGGGTTAATTAACTCTAATTTGATTTCATCATCAATTAATTTAACTATAACTATGATATTAAATTACTCAATTATTCTCTCATTATTGTAACTTATTTGTTTAATTGGATTAAAAATTTCTAATCGCTAACTTGATCAATTTGTTTTTGTATGTAATTATTATTCATTCCAACTTCAGTTCAACACAAATCATGTAATTATAGTTAATTTAGCTAATGTAATTATTCTATTTCACTTTGCTTAAATAAATGTTAATTCAATTTCTTTACGTAATTAACTTAATCAAAATTACATAAATACATTTCTTTAATTAACTAATCTTATTCATAACCAAATTTCAGTCCAAGATTATGTCGACTCAAGCACCAAGTGGTTTCATTTTTCATCTTCAGTTCTAGCGGTGCTATCCATATTCATTTTTTTTCCCTTTGTGTTTACCCTTTCTAATTTGGTCCGACAACACGACATTTCATTTTGAACCAGTGGTCGCTAGTTGCTGATTAAAGATAAATCATAATTTTTCATTATGTTGTTTATATCTTTTGTTTCTTAATCTCTCTCCAACTGAATTTGATGCTAGGGGTATAACAAAACTACTTACTATAAAACTAAAGAGCATTAGTACACTTTCTGTACCCATGTCGAGTGTTAATTTAAAGCTCATGTGAGAAAGAAAATGCCCAAAATCAGTACAAATCAACTACCCACATTAGATGTAACAGCACACAAATAAATTAACAGAAGCACGCACGGCTCCGCCGGCTCATGGCCCACACGGCCGAGAGATAAAGTAAAGATATTACCGAGTAGGGCTTAGGACGCAAGAGGGTTGATGGCACCGAATCGCCGAGGCGGACGGTGCGGAGCAAGCGCGCCCATGTGGTGGTGGCTAGTTCGGTTGTAGTGGTGCGAGTGCGGCCACGGGACAACGACATAGTAAGCGACCAAGGACCACACGATCGTGAAAAAGAGGAATGATATTACCCGTTCTACACGAGGCAACAAGTGATCGAGTCGGGCAAGAAGAGGAGGACTAAGGGAGCACGGGGGGAAGCTCGGCCAAAGGGCTCGTCGGGGTCGCGCATGCGTCGGACCAAGGAGCAAGGCTCGGTGTGTTGAGGCGTGACTACGGCATTGGAGCACAAGCTTTAAACCGAGGAGGCCGCGCGCGGCGCGAGGACCTTAGGGTTGTCTTGTTTGGATCGGGCAAGAACGAGATAAGGGCGGGTTTCAGGTGCGAGTGAGGGGAAAGTCGAGATGGAGTCGATCTTGGGTTGTGTAGAGAAATTATTGAGTGGGGAGGTGAGGAGTGCTGTCCGAGAGGGAGAATAAAAAAGGGTGAAGAGGGATGACTTGGCGAAAAAAAAAGAAAGAAAGAAAAAGAAGGGGATGGGTGACAGGGCCACGGGGGGGGGGGGAGAGAGAGAAGAAAAGAAAGAAAGGAAAGAAAAGAAAGGGAGAGAGAGAAATAATTTGACTTTGATGTCGGTCGGATTTTCTGAGGTTGAAATCATACGATCATTTACGCGTCTGATCGATTTTTAATTTGAATTGATCAATTTATTTCCATGAAAATTAAATTATCAAATCGTCGTATCTACTGAATTTATACATCTTTAATTACATCAAAATCTAAACCGTTAAATTCATTAATTGATATCTCTTTAAATTAATTTGTATTATTTTATTTTTTTGTATTATTCAAATTTACTTAAATTCTAATTCAATTGGTTTATTATTTGTTTTAAATTTAAATTTATTTTTATTTTCTATAACATTTAGCTATTTATTTATTTATATATGTATATCTATACATTTCTCTTTAATTATTAATTTATGTTATTTATTGATTTGTGTTAAATCTTTTCAATTATTATCTAAATTATTATTAGTGCTTAAATTAAATTTTACGGTTTGACAGTATGTGTACTGCCTTAGAACCAGAATTGTGCTACTATTTGAGCTTGACCAACTTTACAACTTACAAGGCAAGATCAATTTTGTTGATTTCATTGTGTACCTCCAAAGGGATAACCCTTTTTTTTCTTCTCCTGTTAATGCACCCACGGTTTTTGGGTGATGGGTTGTTGGAACGTTGTGTGTGCACCAAGGGTGTTAGAGGTTGATCGAGAAAAATTAAGTGCAAATCAGGTATTTTTGGATCTGTTTGGAGTAAATTTTTTGTTATGGGTTGATTGTGGAGTTCTGGTTTTGGTAAGGGGTTAAGTTTTCTTTGGCTGATATCTAGGTTCATCCTTCTTACACCTTTGATTGAGTTTTTTTTCTTTTTGCTTTATATGCACCGAAAGGAAATGCAGTATGGTTCTTATTTCTGAGTTTTCTTTGGTTGTTATTTTCTTTTGGGCTGATGTCAGCTCTGTTGAGCTTTGAATGCTCTTGTCTCTCTTTTTATTTTGATAATATCATTATGGTTGTACCATTTTGATTTTTGGTTTGAGGCTTTTTCTCATTTATTCTTCTATCAATAAATTTTACCAAATAGTAATTATTTTACCTCTAGTTCGTGATAGTTGGTGAAGAAAGTGGAAAATAGGTAGTTGTCCCTTGTGTGTCTGACTCATTGGTTGTGATTACACCAAGTGGATGCCCGTCTCTTGACTTCTCCCCCTGTCGCTGACGCTAGAGCCCCTTTTTTGTACCGATCAATGGTATTATATTCTTCTTCTTCGGAAGTGGAACTTGATTTCTGTCTCAAGTCTTCAGACCTGATTTATTTTTTGGTTTTGCACCAGCACGGGCTCGGGCTCTCGACTCTGGCTCTAGCTCGTGCTCTTGGCTCATGGCTTTGGCTCTGGCTGGCTGGTGACTGGTACAGCTCCTATGTTAGCTATACCGCCCTTTTTTGTGTTTCTGATGGCTATTGCAGTTCTTCGTTAGCTGCCATCTTTCTTTATTCTATCATCTATGAGTTACTGATCTTTGTGCTAGTGTTGGTATAGATCTTCCTCACAAAATTTTGTGAGTTATTGTTCTGTATCAGCTACTGGTATAGATTGGCTCACTGAATTTCTTTTGTCTAGTATGTACTGATTTTTTTCTGGTATGAACTGTTAAAACAGTTTCTGGTATAAAAGCAGATATTGTTCTTCCTTTTTTGTTGTTGTATTTGCTATTTGGCTGCCCGACATTGTTCTCTCTTGTTAAGATTTTCTAGTACCAGATTTCTCAGTTTTTTGTACTGATTTTCTGGTATAGAAGCTTGATTTTGAAGTTTTCTGGTCAACCGACATCTTTCACCTTAGCAGTAGCTTTGAATCAGTTGTTGATGTTCTCGTATCAGTTTTGCTGATTCGATTTTTTTTTTGCTAGTAGGTGACTGGTGTTGACTGATTTCTCTCATCTTTTGTTGTTGCAGAAGTTTTGAGACAGGTTCTATAACCTGCTCTGATAACATGTTGAATTTCTTGGTTCAGCAGAGGATTTGAGTAAAATAAAGAAGAAGGAAGATGATGATGAATTTCGTTGTATTATTATTTATTCTCTCACACTTTACATTTGATATATATAAACTGATGTGTATTCTAACTGTACTATATTAAATATAATTGATAGTCTAGTCTATGGTTTCTAACGGTTACCTATAACTCCTATCTAATATTAGGGAGTGTTTGACACTCAATGGAATAGCAAAAAGTTGGAATAGAATAGCTATTCCGACGAATTAATTTGCCAAATGAATTTTAGACTAAGTAGAAGAGTGCGGAATAGTGCTAATCCGGTATACTTATAGGTGGAATATCGGATTAGCTCTCGTCGGAATAGCGATTATTGTTTGATTATATTATATTATATTATTATATTATGATTATGATTAAGATTTAGTATTATTATATTATTATATTATATTTATGATTATAATTTATTATTATATTAATATTATGATTATTAATTATTTATTTATTATTATTATTATTATATTATTATTATTAAATTATTATTATCATTATTGTTATTATATTATCGCTACCATAAGTATTATTATATTATTTATTATTATAAATATAATTTTAATATTATATTATTATATTATGAATATATATAATTATTTTATTATTATATTATGATGATTATGTTTATGATTATTATTACTTATTATTATTTTATTATGTTGTATTATATTATTATATGTTGATTATAGTGATGATTAATTTATTATTATATTATTATAATTGTAATTATTTTTAATTATTTTTATGATTATGATTATATTTTTATTATTATATTATTATGATTATGATTATGGTTATATTATTATGATTATGACTATAATTATTATTATCATGATTATGATTATGATTATTATATTATGATTATATTATGATTATATTATTAAAATTATGATTACTTATTATTATTATATTATTATAATTATAATTATAATTATATTTTTTTATTATTATATTACTATATTATGATTATGTTTATATTTTTATTATATTACAATTATAATATTATTATTTATTATGATTAATTTTTTTACTTTATTATTATTTTATTATGTTGTATTATATTATTATATGTTGATTATATTTATGATTAATTTATTATTATATTATTATAATTATAATTATTTATAATTATTTTTATGATTATGATTATATTTTTATTATATTATTATGATTATGATTATGGTTATATTATTATGATTATGATTATAATTATTATTATCATGATTATGATTATGATTATTATATTATGATTATATTATTAAAATTATGATTACTTATTATTATTATATTATAATTATGATTGTAATTATAATTTATTATTATATTACTAATTATGTTTATATTTTTATTATATTACTATTATAATATTATTATTTATTTTAATTACTTTTGATTACTTTATTATTATTATCTTACTATTATTATTATTATTTTATTATTATTATTATTATTATCATCATCATTATTAGTATCATAATTATTCATAATTTAACTATTCTGAGTAACAACTACCAAACGATATTTTCGCTCTTTCGAATAGTCAAAATACTACTCTTCTACCACTCTTCCAAAAAAAATACTATTCTATCACTCTTCCAAAATTACCACTCTTCCAAAACTATTCCTTAATTTGCCAAACGGACCCTTACTACAGTACTGTACAATGCTACATTAACGATTACTTACTTTATTATTATTTCATTATTCTCAACACTTTTCTTATCCTCTAACCCCTTCCTGATCCTTCTCTTCTTATCTGATTCACCTCAACATAATCTATCTTTAACGGTTCTTACCTTCTCTATAAATAATAAGTATATGATTCTTATTTTGGACCCGAATGCTTTTAAGATATGAATTCAAATATAATAAAATTCAAACCCTACTAAACCAGATAGCACCTCTATCCACAATAAATGAATATTCGTTACTCGTAGAAATACATACTTTATTTAAAGTTCATAAAGTGCATCATACTTTGTTGGGGAAAAGTGGCAAAACACAATTTTTAACTTGCATAGAAATAATCAACAACAAATTACAAAACAAAACGAAAGAATGTGAAATAACCTATGCCCTAGTATATCGTATATATTAGTTAAACAGCAAATCTAGAAATTAATTATGTGGTACTAAAATCATATACCACCAATACCAAAATGATCAATCTTTACATATAAATTGCACGATAATTGAAATAGTTTTCGTTAAAAAAATGTTGGAAATTGAATTAAAATAAAGGGGAAATTGTATGATATATTAATTTACAAATGATTTTTAATTCATATATATGCATCCATAAAATAATTAACTATAAACCATATAGACAATACAAATCTAAATGAATGAATTGTGTTTAGAAATATTCGGACGATAATACAAAGGGTTCATTTAGCAAATCAAGGAATAGTTTTGGAAGAGTAGCAGAAGAGTGATATTTTTTACTATTCGGAAGAGCGAAAATATGGTTTGACAGTTGTTAATCAGAATAATTAAAAAATGAATAATTATGATACTAACAATAATGATGATAATAAAAATAAAAGTACAATAATAATAATAATAGTAATAATATAATCATAATCATAATCATAAATAATAATATTCATAGTTGTAATCATAATAATATAATAAAAATATAAATATAATCATAATATAATAAAAATATAAATATAATCATAATATAATAATATAATAATAAAAACTATAATTCTTCAAAATCAAGAGCTCACGACTTTGTACTAGTTGGCACAAGATTTAGACGAGCTTTGTTAATGCAAGGGCTCACGACTTTGTATTAGCCAACACATGCCTTATAACTCTTCAAAACCATTGGCTCACGACTGAACTTTGTTGGCACAAGAGTTTATAGAGTTATTTTTATTTTATTATGAACAAGATTATTATAATCTACTAGCTGAAGATTCATAAATCCATAAAAAATCAGATGAAGCTCCAAAAATTATAAAAAATTACAGAGAGATGCACTATAACTAGATCTCTATGCTTATAAAATTTTAAATAAATCAGAATAGTAGAGATATGGTTTTTTTATTTTCGAATCAAATCAAGGGCAAAAGAGGAAACTGTTGTACTCGAATTTGTCGTTTTTCAGGTTTAAAAAGGCTATAACTTTTTATAGAAAAATTCAAAAAATATAAAATCAGTTTCTATAGATTCATATGAATTATTTCTATAAGATCTAAAAGTTTTATAAGATTTGGAGCAGATATTATTCCATTTTTTATTGTATTTTCAACCATTTTAGGGCTGATTTTGCGTTTATAAGGGATTCATTGATTTTAAATGGTTTAAATGTATTATTTACCCTCTATCTAAATTTCAATAATGTTTGTATGCAGATTTGAGCCAAGAGAAAAGGTAAAAATAGAGAAGATCGAATTGCAACATAAAAATATCAAAGAAACGAATAAAAGTTGATATTGCACATCAAAACTGAATATTTATTGCACAAATCAGAATTACAAGCTCTAATGCACTCTTGATATCTATATTTACATGATAGAGATCTACCTAGACCTAATTTGTAGCTTGAGTAGAAGAAGATTTGATTAAATCTTGTATCTTTGGGCTTGATTTTGATCTCAACTCAAAGATTAGATCTTGTTTTATGTCTAACTTGAGCTTCAATTGGTTTTGACAGCGTTTTAGATTAACAGTCAGCTTGGGATAGTTTGTGTTTCTTATATTTAAAGGAGGAGAGTGGTTTAAATAGGCCTATGGGGTAGTAGATGGATGTATGAGATCGATTTGACTTTTCTTTAACCAATTATACACCAACTTTCTTCATTCATCTTTTCATATTCTTTTGAAAGTTTTGTGGTGCATTAGATCAGTTCTAAGTGTTTGAAATGTGTTCTAATGGCTGAGAGCACAAGTGGGGTTTATTTTGTTTGCTAAAAATTTATAAATTTGTCATCCCTAACCAAAACTTGGTCACCAGATGATTCTAAAGACTTCTAGAAGATTATAGAGCTTCAAACACGTTTTTTTCCACACCATTCCTACATTTTAACTATTGTCAGATCCCAATTATGCACCTGAGACCTGTTTTTGCTTTTAAACCCGATTTCAAACTCCATGGTCGTTCTCCTTCATTTCTTCATAATTTCTCGTGTTTCAAAGCTTGATTAGCATCTAATTGACCTCAGAAAATTGATCTATAATGTTTATTCAATCAATAGAATGCTTCGGTATAGAGTTTGAGCAACTCAATTTTGGACCTAATTTGCGACCATGGAGTCTCACCAATTTGAAGGTTTTGAAATTCAACCAAGCCCTCAAACGATCTTTTGTGACCATGGAGTAGAATATTAAAAAAATCCGACCGAACCGTGGCCGCGACCCGCCCCGACGTCCCGTGCTTAAACTCGTTGAACCCGTGACCGTTAGAACCGGCGGTCTAGCACGGGCACGGGCAAAAAAATTTGAGAAAAACCCGTGCTAGACCCGACCCGTTTTAGACCCGTCCCGACCCGACCCGACCCGCCAAACCCGGGATAACCCGTGCCCGACCTGCCCCGACCCGACCCGGGAAACCCGGGAATCAAACCCGTCCGACCCGACCCACTTTACCCGTCCAACCCGACCCGTTAAACCCGCTGTTATTAAAAAAAATTCAAAAAAAAACAAAAAAAATAAAAAAAAATAAAAAATCATAATTCAAATTTTTTCCTATAAATACCACCCCATTTCATCTCATATCCTCACACAAACAACTTCACTCTATCTCTCTTTTCAATTCTCCAAACCAAACTCTCTCTCGTTAATTCGTTAATCGTTTGATATTAGCAATTCTCTAATTATATTATTATAGTAATTTTGTTACATTATCCAGAAAATAAATTAAAAATATTTATATTAGTGTTATTTAGTTATTATTGTCAATTTAGCATTCGTTATATTATTTATCGTTAATTCGTCTTAAAGTTTCGGGCATTCGACAATCTTTCGATTCCGACAAAAAAAAGGTTAGTTATTACTTATTTGTATATATTATATTTTATAATTAGTATTTTATAATTAGTATTTTATAATTAGTTTATATTTTTTAGTAATTAGTTTTTTAAATAAATATTTGCACTCTTTTTTTCCATTCGTTTCTTTTAATTAGTTTTTATTACATTCTTTATTTTTTGTAATTACTTATATTTTTAATTTATAATAATTAGTTATTTTTTATAAAATATTATTTAATGATTAAGTTTTTTAAATAAATATTTACATTCTTTAATTTGTTTATCATTAGTTTATTTTAATTAGTTTTTTTTGTTATATTCTTTATTTTTTGTTACATTATTTATTTATCATTGTTTTTCTTTTATATTCTTTATTTTTTTGTTACATTGTTTTTTATCATTATTTTTTGTCAATTTAGCATTCATTATATTTTTTTTAATATTTTTTTAGCAATATCAAATGGCATCTCCCAATCCCTCTCAAGCCGAACAAATGGCACATCGATTGAGCGTTGAAATTTTTGGTGAAGAAATGTCACGTTCTAACCCTCCGAACCCATGCTATCAACAAAATCCTAACCCTCTGCATCCTTATTATCAACAAATTCCATCACAACAATATTATCCATCACAACCACATATTGATCCTAATTACAACCCGCAAATCACTTCCTTTAATGCCGGACAAGGTTCCACCTCATTTCCGTCAAGTTCTCAATATCCGTCAAGTTCTAATCAATATCCGCCAAGTTCCCAATATAATACCGATGCAACAATTAGTGGTGGACTTCCATCGTTACATCCAACGAGTGCGGGATGTTCCACACCAACACCCGACTCAAGCGTCCCGGAATCCCCGATCGAATTCAGAGCTGACAAGAGAAGGAAGAGAGCTCCCCCAACTTATGATGCACCTTGGTGGCGCTATTATGAACAAACTTTAGGTCCCGACGGTGTTCTAATCAATGCACGATGTAAGGTAAGTAATTGCAAAACTTCGTACAATTATGTAATAAAAAATGGTTTAAGTCAATTTAAAAAATATGCCGATAAACATATAGCAAAAGATGAAGAACCCCAAGAAAGACCCGATACCTGTTTGGTGCAAAGTTATTTGAACTCGGACGGTACTAGAACTCTTGTCAAATATGACGAAAAAAAATGTTAAATGAGTTTGCTCGATACATAGCGAAAAAAGAACAACCAATAAGTATGGCATATTATACCGATTTTGCTCGATTGGTAATTAGAGGTTGTGGTCAACCATTATATAAAAGATTTCATCATAACAAAATGGTATCTGAGTTAAAAAATAATATGTTGAACGAAAAAGTGAATTATTGGCCATATTTGCAGTTGCAACAAATAAAATATCAATTACATCTGATATATGGACCGCCGGTAAACATGGTCTTAGTTATAGTTGTGTTACCGCCCATTATATTGATCATGATTGGATTTTACAAAAAAGAGTATTAAGTTTTCGAACCATGAATTATCCGCACACCGCACAAATTATTTATCAAGCCATTATAAATGTATTGCATGAGTATAATTTGAAAAGAGATTTAGAGAACAAAATATTTTTAATTTCTTTTGATAATGCAAGCAACAATATTAAATCTATTGATTATTTTACACGTGCACTAAACCCAATTTTGGATGGTAGAATGTTTCACCAAAAATGTGCATGTCATATTCTTAGTTTAACTGTTAAGGCGGGTTTGAAGACAACTTCCGTCAATAATTTAATTTGTAAATTTAAAGATAGTCTTCATCATATTTATTCTAACAATATAAGAAAATAAGATTTTCATGCCTTGTGTGGACGATTAAATTTGAGCAAGTTAAGAGTACCGTGGGACATAGATACATGTTGGAATTCAACATATAGAATGATACACCGTGTCCTTCCATACAAACATGCTATAAGTGAGATCCTACGTAATTCACCTGAGAGATTACCCTTATTATTCTCCATGGAAGAATGGGATCAACTCGAACAACTTCACACATTTTTAGAAGTTTTCTTCAACGCAACCGTCCAACTATCATGCTCGTACATACCATCCGCTCATCAATTGCTTCAACATCTCTATTTGATATCCAATGTTTGTTTTTTTCGTCTTGTATTTATTTCGTTACAAATTTTAAGTTATTTCATTACTAATTTATTTTATTTTTTTCAAGGTGTACCATGATTTTAAGAATATAGATCTTCGTCGAATCGCGGAGGATGAGCACGGTGACTCACCTCTGTCACCAATTATAGAATCCATGAGAGAAATTCCTAAAATATTGGGATGAAGTTCCTCTCGTTACAATTCTTGCAAACTGTCTTCATCTTTCATTCAAGAAGAAGTATACTATAAGATTGCTTGAACGATATAAGAAGAATCTAAATTTACCACATATCGGGGAGGAACAACATGTGACATCCGCATTGGAAGAAATGTTCAACCTATACAACACCCAACTTCATGCAAACCAAACGAATCATCCATCTTCTTCGAATCCTCGTAATATTAGGTACTAAATTCTAACATATTTACAATATTCAAACTCATTATATTATTATAATATTGTGAGACTAATATTTTTTTTTAAAATATGTTAGGAGCAATAGTCGGTCTGCATTATTGCGAGACTTGGAGGAAGATGACGACTCACAAATGCAAACTAATATGAATGAATTAGTTAGCTATTGTTTAGGAAGTATGGAACCTGACGGTATTGACATCCTCGGATATTGGAAGAGGAATGAAAATGCATATCCAACTCTCGCCATGATGACACGTGATATATTTGCCGTGCCCGTGTCAACCGTCCTTTCCGAATCCTGTTTTAGTTCAGCAAACAGGATACTAACAGATAAACGCAGCAGATTGGGTGCAAAGACATTCGAACGACTCGTATGCTTGAAAGATTGGTTTGATGCAGAACAACGTAACCAACATGCACCCGTAGAACAATCATCCGGTGAATTTATGACAGAAGCAGATTGAGACTCAGATGGTATGCCCGAAAATGAGCTATGATATATGAACTCGAATATTTAGATGGTATTTTTAAACACTTATATTTTATATTTTTCCCCCATTTTTAAATTTTTTCTAGCATTTACAATCCTTACTTGATTTTTTTCAATAAACTTTACTAACGAATAAAAAGTTAGAACTCCGCCTATGTATTACATAGCCGGTCCCAAGCCCTGAATAAAGGAGGAGGGTAACTTTATTTATAATTATTTTTGATTTTCTAAAATGTATTTAATTTTATTTGATTATTTTTGAACTTTGAAAAAAATGACAAAAAAATAAAATAATTTTATTATATCATTTAAAATTTTATTTCAATTATTTTAAGTCATATCATTTAAGATTTTATTTAATTTTTCAAGAATTATTTTCGATTTTTTATAATTTATTTCAATTTTTGTTGATTATTTTCGAACTTTGAAAAAAATGACAACAAAATAAAATAATTTTTTTTATATCATTTAAAATTTTATTTCAATTTATTTTAAGTCATATCATTTTTTTTTCAATAATTATTTTCGGTTTTTATAATTTTTTATAATTTATTTGATTATTTTTGAATTTTGTAAAAAAAGACAAAATAAATAAAATAAAATTTATTGGTCAAGAATATAAGTTTTTATTTTTTTTTAATATTTTTAGTGTTTATTTTTGAATTTTTCGGAATTTTTTAGAATTTATATAAAAAAAAAATTTTTTGACCCGCCGACCCGTCCCACCCGTCCCGACCCGCCCCGTCTCGACCCGCCGACCCGTCCAACCTGACGGGTTTAGGACGGGTCGCGGCCAAACCCCCCGAATTAGACCCGTGCTAACCCGCCCCGCCGTAACCCGTTGACCCGTCCCGTCAAAACCCGTCGTCCCGCCATAACCCGTCCCGACCCGACCCGACCCGTCCCGATTTTAATACACTACCATGGAGAAGGTGTTTGAAGTGTCAATTTGATCAATTTTGACTCGGATTGCTCGATTTCATTTTTAGATCAAAAACTTTTCGTTTAGTTTTCTTTCAAACCGCTCAATCATTATACGAATTCTCCATCTCATTGTGTTCTTCTCTTAGCGTTTTTTCCAATGGTATATAATATGTTTCTCTTAGTCGCACTCAAGAATAAGCTCGATTTTGGAATTTTGATGGCACTGAAGGATCACGTACTGTAGCTACAGTACTCGTGTTTGAGAGGAGGGGAGCAGCGCCAACAACCAAGAAAAGGAGAAAAATATCATCTCCATTTATATTTTAATTGGACAATCCATTTGTCCCATTTTTTATTTCTCAAATGCTTTTTAAAAAATTTTAAGGGTTTTTTTCTCTAAATTGCATCAAAATTTGCTAAAAAATTTCTTGAAATATAAAAAAATTTATGGTAATTGTTATTAACCATTTTACCCCTTAATCAAGCATTAATTAATTTTTAACTCTTGATGAATTAATTTTTAATTATATTAATTGAAAATTTAAAATTTTTTTGACCTTTGAAACTCTAGAAAATAACAAGTAATGTATGAAAATTCTCAGAATTTAATGGAGAAATTGATTTTGTCATAAAATTTGAGTTTTAAGATTTTAGGATTCGATGAGATTTTTAATTTGAATTTTCAGCGCTTGGCATTTAATTCTTTTCTTAAGAATTTTAATTTTTGAACATTTTTATAAATCCTTCTTTTCCTTAATGCTTCTGGACTTGAATTAAGTCTCTTCGATTTTTTTTTTTAATTTTCTCCTTCAATTTTTGATCTCTTATCTCAAGTTGTTTTTTTTTAATTCTCTGAAATTTCAGGGGTAAACAGATATATCATTTATAATTTGATATACCGAATTGACATTCTTTTATTTCGTCTAAAATTCATAAATTAGATATACAATTGAATTTCCCGAAAAATAACATTTTTTTATTGAAGATTGCGAAGCTTATTGCTTTTTGCGTAAATTTCATCAAGTTAGTAAACTTTATGTCATGTCACAAATAATTCACAAATAGTTATTTGTTTCTTTTTAGGCATTAAGCTAATAATATTTTATATTGTCAGATCGATAGACGAATGCATTCAAATGTGAACTCTTATTCAAAATGGAATAGATCACTAAATTTGGTAGCGTCATATGTACGTAATTAATAAAGTACGTACACGTCATTTAATTTTGGCAATGCATAGAAAACTAAAATTAATCCAAATCTAAAAAATCTGAAACAACTGTAAAGAGAGCTAATTTTCTTAGCAGTACTGTTGAATGGGTTCCATATACTTTCCCAACACTGTTCAATGGGATAATTTATTCTCCACCTATTTTGTTTGATTTGAAAGTTTTTTTTTCGTGCTGCAAATTTATTTGTATGAGTATCTCAAGCAGTTATCAATCAACAAATTCATACCCACTGTCATATTAGTGATGTTAGAACTTTGTTATTGGATCTATGACAGATAGGACCCGTAAAATAAACAAATCTCGGCCCTTATCATCTAAATCTGATATGTTTAAACTTAATCGGACTGTCTTTCTTATCCCATAACAGAGCCTGCTATCATTATTACTGTCCAGTTGAGATTTTAAACAGGAGGATTTTATATGCTCATACCTCTCCTGTACTAGCCTACTACTGCTACCCTGTATTTAGCCATTTAGGTATACACATGACACATCTAGCTTTCTATAGTTGATGATGTCACCTAATTGTATCGTCCACCTTGCTTTATTCTCCCTTGTCACATCAACAATACAGTTACCTTCTTTGTCATTGTCGGAAGGGACATCCACTCCTTCCTTTTCTTTTCTTTTTTGAGGAAAAATCCGCTGCTTTGAAATTATACCAACGAAAATTTTCATTATTTTATTGGAGGATCTAACTGGGCCTTTTAAACGATAAAAAAATATTATCGGATTTTGGGATAATTACTGGGTTTTGATTAAATTATATTCCAATTTAAATTTCAATCTCAAATTATTAGATCCGAGTTAAAACTCAGTCCCAATTTTTTTATTATTTAATGGTTTGTTTACTATTTTCATCATTTTAATAATTTATTTAGTTATGTCATTATGTTTAATTATTTAGTTTCTTTTAAATGTCTATTTAATTATTTAATTATGTGTTACTATATTTATTTAATTATTGTATTGTTATAATTAATTAATTAACATAATTAAATAAACTATCAAAAACTATAAAAATAATGAACAAATCATTAAACAGTAAGAATAAAAGGTTAGGTCTAAATTTTAAACTTGAGTCTAGGGTATGAGATCAAGATTTTTAAACTTAAGTCTGGCCAGGTGCGTTAAAACTCCAGCAACCATCCCAAATTTGATAATACTAATGCTGTAACTTGGGTTTCACCCCAACAATATAGTCTTCAAATAAATAATTAACAATATAAAATTTTAAATATATTCAATAAAATATCACATTAAAAAAATTAGACATAATATTTTTTTAAATGCTAAGTAATAATGATAATTATAATAGTAATTATTATTATAGTAAATAATATAATTAAACACATAATCTATAATGATCATATAAAAAAGTTAGATTATTTTAAGAGTTAAGTTTCACATTAAGTATATTACACATTATTTTAAATAAGGAGAGAGAAACTATTTTATATGAATCTTTAGATTTAAGAAGATGAAAAGATTAAAACAAAATCAATGGTGAAGAAAAGTGATGATGTGACATACTTAAAAATGTTGAAAATTTAACCGTCTTTATATATTATAAATTATAATTTTTCTATCTTTTACTGTTTACCCTTGAAAGATTTCAAGGATGAGTAGATGAATAAATGGAAATAAATTGATGATTAATGATAAATCATAAGAAGAGGGAAAAAGAGAAAGCAATGAAAAGATGGCCCACTAATCAGAAGAGGTCGTCGCTAACCCCGAACAAATCCATTAATCCCACAATGAAATATTAGGGTGAAAGACGAGGATATAAATACCCCACCACCTCCTACTCATTCGAGGTGGCTGACCCTCGGGAGATTTCGGAGAGAGAAAATCTCTTGATGGGTCAGCCATTTGATTACATTTTCTCTGACAAGTGGGACCCACCTGGCAGTCCCTTGTAGATGAACCTGACAACATGAATCTAGCCTATCTGATGAGTCATTCATGTGACCATTTTTCACTGACAGATGGACCCCACGCCTCAGTGACCTATTATAGGAGTCAGGGTTAAACCCTAAAAATCTGCCCTTGGAGCTAACCCTAGAAAGGAGCTGAAGCAGTATAATCCCTATGCTACATAAAATGATGTCAATGCCAAGCTAGCATTTTGATGCAACTAGTCATGAGAAATTCCAAATGTGATTTTGCTTTCAAGGTGACCGACTGGTGCCAAAGCTCGCGAGCAACCACCTAACCATGCTTTGATTTGTGTCAATTACTCGATAAGTAGTCGGTTCTTTGACCAAGTCACCCTCATGTTAAGGGATTGAAAGTCAATTTCACAAGACGATCGGGTGCCAAAGTTTGGGAGCAACCATCCGATCAAGTCTAGATTTGTATTAACTGTTGACATGTAATCAACTCAGTTGATCGATCAAACCCTAATGGATATCAATATAAGTCTAATTGATATTTAGTTAGGGTGGTTTCTGCAAGAGAGAGATAATTGGCGAGAGACACCGAGCTACAATTGAGATCCGGGATTAATTCTGAGGAAATAATAGGGTTTATTTGATAAAAGAATTTTTAATTCAGAGAAGGAGGGGTAAAAATGGAATTAAAAATTACAGGGATGATCATCATGAATTTAGGGATTTTTGGTGAAATTTTCATAATTTTTGGATAAGTGGAGCTATCAAAATAAATTCAGGGAAGATAAAACAGATTAAAAATGAAAGATCAAGGGCTGAGATTTGATCAAGGCAGATCTGGGTGCAACTTGGGGACAGAGACACATCTGGGTGCAAACTGGGGATCCTAAACACGCATACACATAATCAGAGAAGAGAGAGGGTGTGACACGTGTCAGCATCTCACTGGGCCACCTCATGCCACGTGTCAGCACCCCATTGGTCCACCTCAGCCGTGTGGGCCCCACCACCATACTGACCTGACATGTGGGCCCCACCAACATGCCACGTGGCAAGACCTGACAGGCCCACCTCATCCCTACACTTGCCACATGGCAACACCACAGCAACACACCTCACTCCCCATGTGCCACATGGCACACATTAGCAAAACACCTCAGCAGGCTACACTACAACTATTAACACATGGCTATATGTCATTGGTCCAATTAGGCAACATAGGCCCCACAGGTGACACATGGCACTACACTACAGAGCCACCTCAAGATGCTTAACACTAATGCGGATGATTAATGGATTGATTAAACAAGTGGACCTATCGAGTGTGCAAGTCGATTAATTAGATTTAAGCAGAGAGTTAATCAATCCACAAATTTGGACTAATGGGCCGAGATTCATATACTTACATGTGGGGCCCATTTGTCGGGTTTATGAATGTATAGCTCACACAGCAATCATGCACCAAGCTTATGCACAAATCTAAACGGAAATTTAAATCAAAAGGAAAAGAGATGTGTACCGGCTCACTTGTGTTGCGCCTCCGATCGTGGGTCCCACCTAGTTGTGGACTTTGTGCGCCGTGCGCACCTCCTTCCTCTCTCTTCTCCTTCTCCCCTCCCTCTCTTTCTTCTTCTTCTCGCGAAGCGATGGCGCCATTGGTGTTAATCGGGTTCTTCAAAGCTTGAAACTCCAATTCTTTATAACAAAAGATGGCCTATACATGGAGAGAAAGGGTGGATGATCGAAATTAAAAAATAATAAGTGAATAAGGCATTGAGAGAGGTGCATAACTCGGGTGACTAATAAGGGATCTCAATCTTTGCTTATAAACCCTAAATTGATAATGCAAATGTCTTCTACTCATCTAGGCGATCTTTAGTTTGTAAAGGGTAGAGCAACAATTGTGAATCGATTAGGTAATTGAATCAGAAGTGATGAAATCGGGCAAATGGGAAAATTCAAACCTTGCACTCTCAAATTTCGAATTAGCAATGCTTGAAGCTTCTATGTGCTACACGATGCCTTTTAAGTGATGAAGATTGTCAATTAAACGATGGAGATGTGATTTGAGCCAAAGGTAGAATCGGGTGATTGAAGCTTCAAGCTTTGAAGAAAATATAATGGCGAGAGAAGGGGTGCCTCGGATGCATTAGAGTTTGAGTATATATAGTATGTTTAGATGCTCTAGAATGTTCTAACAAACAGAATGGAAGATAAGGGTGAGTCAAACATAGTCAACAAGAAAAGAATAAGCTTTGGATTCTTTGATGGGACCCACATCGCAACGAAGTGCTAACAGAATTGGAGAACCATGTTCATGAGCCAAGCTAACTCAATTGATGGTGTATGAGTGGTGTATAGTTCTAATTCCCTAATGCACCAATCCAATTGCCTATATAAGCATCTAATCCATGGAAATTGAGAGATAACACGCAAGACAAGAGAAGAAACAAAGAGAGAGATTGCATATAGAGTTTAGAGAGAGAGAAAGAGCAAGTTAGAAGCAAGAGATAAGAAGAAAGGTGATAAGATCGATTGATCTCGCTTTTAACTTGAGAACTCGATTCATTTACTCCAATTGCTTATCCTTAGAGGTGAGTTCTAAGCTTTATTCTCTGTTAATTATGAGTTAACAAGCTCAATTTTGAAGATTATGAAGGAATGAGAATGTGATTGTAATTGATTATCGGTATGGCATTATTGTCTTGTGTCTTGGATTTCTTCATTTTCCATTAAATATTCTTTGATTTTCATCTCCTTTCATATAATACAAGTTTGTAAAAGCATGAATCTTTCATTTCCTTTGTGAATTTCAAAAACATCGATGAATTACAGATTGTTAAATCGATTGATCTCGCTTTAACTTGAGAACTCGATGACAGTTGAATTCATCGATCAATTCTTGATTCTTCAGTTGAAATTATCTTAATCTTTGTTAATATGATATACATTCAGTCCATATATCACTTTAAAGTCGATTGATCTCAGCTTAAAAGCTTGAGAACTCGACTAATTGAAGTTCATTCATCGTTATCGCGTTTCGCGCATACAAATTGAGCATCACAATTGAAAATTAAAAGGAATTATAAGCATAATCAAGCATATTTAATCCAAAGCACATGTTATAAGTATGTTAAGCATGTTAATATCAATGTCAATTGATAAATAATAAGAATATGAGATAAATCACAATAGGTATCCATTGATTCCATTGCATTTCGACAATCATCTCCAATAGTTAAGTCATAGATCGATTTGAATCGTTCTAATCATGTTAGAAAGCATTTACATGTATATACGATGCTAATTGAATAATTAATTGTTGTAAAAGACGATCAATTGCTTTGAATTTATAGATATGATACTTCGGTACATCGACCGGTACCAAATTAATCATCCGGTATTGGTATACATCATGATTCACCGATAGATCGTCGATCGGGCATGCTTAGAATGATTCTCCATGGCAATACGACACTAGGGCAGTTGCCTGATCGGAGGAAGATGGCCGCAATCGCCGGCGCTGTCAATGGCACGAATCTTGGAGCTCATGTTGACTGGAGAGTCAGAGAATCGCGGCAGCACGGATATTGATGCGCGTGTGTGAATCTTGAAGAGATCGAGCGTTTGAAATAAAAGCACTGTTTTAAATAAAGATGCAGAATGAATCTGGGCCTTACATCTCATGGGATTTAATCTTGAAGCGAATCTGACGGCCCAAATAAGAACAGAGCTAAATAAAAGATAGGCGCCGATCTTGATATAGATCCGGCGGCCCATATTAAACCCATTAATTAAATAATAACAGAATAGTGATGATATGGAATGAATAAATGATTTGAAAATGCTCCTGAACTCCAAATTGACTCAAATTTGTTTCTAAAATTTTCTTATTTTTCATACTATTTTTCTATACAATAATATTCCAGTTTTAAAAATATAATCATAATAAAACAATTTAAAAGTAAAAGACATTACCTATATTAATATGTTTAACCTAGCTTTGACTTGTCATGTTAAATACTATAAAAAATCCAAAAATTCAAATAAAATCATGAATGATAATTAGGTATATTTTACTGATTTTTCAAGTGATTTTCCATGAAATAATAATGACAATAGTAATATGCCATAATAAATGATGAGATTAGCTATATTCTTTGATAAAAAATATATGTAAAATAATAATAGATATTATGTTGATATTTTCTGTAAAAAGAATAATAAAAATAAATAGCACAAAAGAAAAATAAAAAAATATATACTACCATGATAATAGATAGTAAATACATTTTCTTTTATAATAAAGAATGATAATATAGTTTTATAATAAAATGAATTGCATTTCTTTTGTTATTTCTATACAAATATACAATAAAAATATTTTGATGAATAAAAATGCAATAAAAATAATAGTTGTAATAAAAATATAATGAATTTCATCTCTCATGGCTATTTTAACTAATAATAATAATAATAAAAAAAATCTCTTATATTTTTCTATAGATAATAAATAGAAATAATAGTAAAAATATTATGAATAGTATAATAAATAAGATGGAATATTAATAATGATTTCTTTTTAGCTATTATAGATCTTAAAAATAAAAAAATATAATAATAATAATAAAAATAATATAGCTAGCTATCTTTTGATTTGTGAATAATTCCTACATAATGAATAGTATTTCAACATAATAGAATATAATAATAAAATTCTATTACTTTGGTTATTATAAACATTTTAAAAAAAAATACAAATAAAAATCATAACCGTTTTATTTTCTAGTATTTTTGTAAGTGATTTCCTACAAAATAAATAGAATTTAGAAATAATAAAAATAAAATTCTACTATTTTAGCTATTATAAAAATCCCAAAAATATAAATAAAATTCTAGTTAATAGCTAACCCATTTTCCTACTATTTTTGTAAATAATTTTTCTACATAGATAAATAGAGTTTAAAAAAAAATATAAAAAAAAATAATAATATATAATAATAATAATAATAATAATAATAATAATAATAATAATAACAAGTAAATGCATCTTTATAATAAGAAATAATAATGGAAGATATTATATAATAGGCTTTGTACATTTTAGAAATGAACAAATAAGCTCACATAAGTAGTGTAGAGCCATATGAGAATGTTTGCACACATGATATAACCTTTAGAACGATTAGTCAAGACAGGAACATCTTGACGTAAAATGGCTAAGGCATTGATAGCAACATGAGAAGATATGTCGAGACAAGAACATCTTGACACTTGATGAAGAATAATAAGATACGTCGAGACAGGAACATCTTGACGTAGGATGATTAAGGTTTCGATAGCAACATGAGGAGATATGTCGAGACAGGAACATCTTGACGTTTGATGAAGAATAACCAGAGCTGCGATATTAACATGGAGATGTATGTCAACTCTGAGGAAGAAGAACATTACGATGTCCTAGAGAGTGACATCTTAATGACTCACTACCATGAGCAAGTAACTCATGACTGAATACGCTCACACGAGAGATGTAGGGCAACGTAGTAATTTTGCACAAGTAATGCAACACGTAGAATGATTAGTCGAGACAAGAACATCTTGACGCTCGCTGAAGAATGACCAAAGCTACGACATCAGCATGGAGAGATATGTCGACTTTGAAGAAGAAGAACATTACGATGTCCGAGAGAAGTGACATCTTAATGACTCGGTGTCATGAACAAGTAATTCATGACCATTTGAACTAGCAAGACTGAACTCATCCGTCGATAAGTTTGTCTTCTGGTTCATCTCCCGAGACCGTGAGATTGAATCGTTCTGTAGTAGATTCATCCACAAAACAGTGAATGTGAACCGTTCTGTAGGTAGGTTCCTTCACTAACACATACCTCAATGTTGAACTGGCTCAGCGCTTCAGGTTTGACATTGTGTGTAATTGTGTTTCCTAGGTTTATGAATCGGCTTAGTGCTTCGGATTCATGATCTAGAAGATCGGTGAGAAGAAACACGTGGGCCATATCCACCCTTCTCCTGATTCACCAACCTCAAGATCAACCGGCTCAGTGCTTCGAGTTGTATTTTGTGTGATTGGTTGTTGACTAGTTAAGATTGAACCGTTCTGTAGTAGGTTTATCTTCTAGATCAACGGAGGTCGAGTCGTTCTGTATGTAGACTCACCTCAAGCCCCTCTGAAGAGATTAACTTGGTCTGTAGTAAGGTTACATCTCGAGGTGGCATAGACTGAACCGATCTGTTGGTAGGTTCGTCTTCCATAGGACTAAATAAGGACTGAACCGATCTGTTTGTAGGTTCGTCTTTCATAGGGTTAAATAAAGATTGAACCGATCTGTTTGTAGGTTCGTCTTCCATGGACCCCTTTTATGAACCCAGACGACCACTTGACCATCTTTTAACTATACTATTTGCTTCTCTCTTTCAAAGATCCAGAGGTGCCTCGAGGTTAGTAGCCCAGGGTAATTAACGGTGGGGGCTTGCGCCCGGAATCTACAAGAACTCACAATCACTAAAAAACCCCCGAATGTGCATCCAAATATCTCTAAACGGAAGAATCGGCCGACACCCAGCAGATGCACGCTCGGGAGGGATCTCCGTGTCCTTCTTCCGCAACCCATCGCCCAGCGGCGGTGCGGAGCGCGCGAAAAAGGGTCGCACATTTACCATAAACAAAATCCGCCCAAAGTATCTTAACTGTAATTTTTTTGCATGTGATTGTAATTTTTTGACAAAACAAATTATGAAATATAAAATATTGAAGCTAATATAAAGAGATAATACCCATAAAAGTGGAGTTTGCAAGATATAAATAAGCCGAGTTTGAGTTTAGAATAGCTGAAATTTGGGATGATGAGTAGAGATGAATTTTACCGATTTTAATTTTTATAAGCGAATTATTTTGCTTTTTATTTTTACTATATTATTAATATTTTTGTAGTTGTTGCTGCTGCTGCAATGACTACTACATACAAATTTTTTGTGATAAAAATTCTTGCAATTTATTTTTTAATTTTTAAAGCAATAAGATGCTGTAAAATATAATAGATAATTCTAAACGTAGATGCAATTCAATGTACTATTTTGCTAAATTAACATATTTGTATGAATAATGGATTAATAATTATTACTATTTGGATTAGCACTGTTGTTCTTTTATTATATGATTAGCATGTTTCATTAATTCAATCAGCACATGATTGCTGTCCCCTCCTCCCATCATTTATTTGTCCTCTCTTTTACGCCATTCAGAATTTACTAGCATGAACATCAGTACATCACTATTCTTAAAATAAAACTTCAATGATTGTGATACACTCATTATACTGATCTGACCTATAGAGAAATTGTAAAATTGAATTTTTATATTATTTTCAGAATAAAATTATGATAAAACTATCATATATACCTTATTCAGTGCGAACAATAATTTTAGAATGTGTAAATTTTCATGTGGAGGATAATGCCTTCTTAAGTGTGATCGGCACAATATATATCTTATGAGTAAAATTAGGGTACTCTTAAAGTAGGGAATCTATCAATACTTCTAATAAAAGTATATGCAATTATCTTCAATTTTCTTTTTTTTCTCCATAAATTTTTTATAAGTATTGTTTCATTTTTTGAAGATGAAGTTAAAATAATAATAATAATATAATTAATCTTTGTATATAAAATAAGTAACTTTAAAAAATCCAAAATAAATACTGAAGAAATTCTAAAAATAATTTTTTATATCCGATAATATCTTGATATAAATAATTCATTGAGATATATAAATTAAAATCTAGAGATGATTAAATAAGTTTTTGAATTAGGAGCATGGCACCCCTCTCTCTGCTCTTAGAATTATGCTAGTTTTATCCAATCTACATAGACAAATCTACATAGACCTAGAGGAGCAATCATCCCCTGATTTTTTTTGTAATAATATCCTTGTAGTTATATATATTCAGAAAAAATTATGAAATATACTTATTTTGCCCCTTTGGAAGAAAAAAATCTAATATTTGCAATCCTAACTCAAAGTCTGAATCTGCCCCAGTATATATTAGTATGTATCGAAGATTGTACTTCATATTGTGCTATAAGATGATCTTTTGGAAAATTAGGCTTTGGAATTTGAAAATTTATAATGTGCTGAAATTGAAACAGATTAAGTTCGTGATTATAAAAAAGGAACAATTGAATAAAATCATAAATATTAATATTAAAAAAGTAATAATAAATAATAATAATAATTAGTATTAAATAAAAAATAATTAATATTAAATAAAATGATAATTAATAATAAAAAATGAAATAATAGTCATTATTAATAAAAATAATAATAAATAATGATAAACAAAATAACAATCATTAGTGTTAAATAAAATAATCATAAACTAATTAAATAAAAAAAAATAATAATAAATAATAATAAAATATTTAGTACTAAATTCTAATAAATAAATAAATAATAATCATTAATATTAAACAAAATAATAATCAATGATAAATAATAATATGAAATAATATTTTTAAAATTAAATAAAAATAATAAATAATAATATTGATTAAAATGAAATAATAATAACCAAATTAATAAAAATAGACAAAATAACAAAAATGAAAATAATAATTCATTATTATACTTATTCTCTCCATCACTATTCTCATGTAACCATTCAAACAATTACTAATCCATACATTAAAAAATTACTTTTATTTTCACATTCCCCGAGAAATCACTAACCGCATACTATTTTCAACCACTAAATCCACGTATGGTTTCATAAAAGAGATGGCAGGATTCTGCAATGGATTGATCCGGACGGTCCGATTTAATTTAAAAGGCTCAGATTTAGCCAATAGGGGGTGTATTTTTATTTTTTTACTTTTTGGGCTCCACCTACCATAGGCACAATGGCAGGGTCCTACCATCACATCCATGATAGAGGATGTGAATTCCTTAGTCATCAGGGATAGATGCATGATTTTGATCAGATGGGGATAATTATCGAATTGTAATAACTTATTGGGTTCCAACGCATTAATTAACCGGGTACTAAATAAAAAATAATAATTTAATATATATACTTATCGAATAAAAAAACTATCAAAAGAATATCCTTTTACTTACTAAAAATAGCAACAAAATAAAACTCAAAATAATAAATAATTAAATTGATGAATTTTTTTTTTCTTTATGGAACTTCATATTTTGAAAACTTGGCATAATTATTTCATTATGTATGATATTAAATATTTGTTCTCAATATAATAATCAAATAATCCAAAAAGGATAAAAAAAGTTCCAAAGGGATAGATTACTAAAAGAATTAACTAAAAGTATTATTTTTTAAAATTCAGAAGGAGACAAATATCCCCTGCCCTCTTTATATCTGCCCCTTTCAATCACTAACCTAAAAATATTATTCTTACACTAATCCTTCCATCATCCAAAAATATCCAATATGAACTGAAAAAACCCATTATATTCATTGAGAAAAGGAATGCGCACAATATCTCCTATCCTCTCGTTCCTACCGTCCCAGCAAATCCTGTTTTTTTATTTAAAACTTCAATTTATTTCATGTATGCACTACATGTACTCATTTTCGTTTAATTTACTTTGGAAATTCTTGAATTCTTACAATACTAGGAAAAAACTTTTAGAAACACCTATTTACACTAGTTAAATAGAAAATCGATTTTAAAAGAGTTGAATGGTAGTGTCGTAATTTGAGTGAATTATTTTAGAGCTGATTTTTATAAAATAATAAGTTCTAGTGGTAACAATATTATTGGTATGTGAGAGTTAGAACCGGTTTTCATAAATATAGATTTTGAAGCTCTACTTTAGCATCCAATTTTGTACACAAAACAAAAGCCGATTTTAATCAAACTATTTTAGCACCGATTTTTATAAAATCAGCTCTAACAAACTTTTTAGCACCAGTTTTTATAAAAATCATCTCTAAACATATCTTTAAGAACTATTTCTTTGGTGACTGAAAATTGGGACAAAATTAGGACTATCATATTAGAAACTGGGAAATAAAAATATAGATCTGTAGGCCCACTTGAATATAATCAACATTTATGAAAATAAACAACAAAATGTTTAATACATTAAAAAAATATGATTTTAGTTTTGTTAAGCAAATTGAGTTTATTTTTTTATTATATATATATAGAGAGAGAGATTAAAATCTCAAAATTTAAGTTAAAAATGAACGATCCAAACCGTTCATTTTATTCTTCATATCAAATTCTTATAGAAAATTAAATTTTATATTTTTTTGAATTTTTTTTGCTATTTTTTTGGGTAGGAAGAAAGTTGCTTGATTTAAGGAATTTGAATTGTCCAATAGTGATGATTTTCTTCTTACTCAAATAAATTTTAAAAAATATAAAATTTGATTTTCTACAAGAATTTCATATAAAGAATAAATTGAACGGTTTAGATCGGTCATTTTTAACTTAAATTTTGAGATTTTAACAAGTTGTACGGGTGCATCCGTGCAACGCGTTGTATTTTAGTCAACCCCTCTCTCTCTCTCTCTCTCTATATATATATATATATAGTTGAGCTATGGTACTATGCATGGCATGAATTTATTTTCATACTATTGATCGATTTTTCGCTATCAAAGTGCAAATGGTCGATCCAACCATACAAAATAATTTTCATATGAATATCTAGATATGGACTAGATTTTATATTTTTTAGAATTTTTTTATCATTTTTTAAGATGGTTAGAAAATTGAATCTTTTGAATGACTCACAATATCTAAATCAAGTGATTTTCTAACAATCTTAGAAAATAGTAAAAAGGTCTAAAAAATATAATATTTGATTTATATCTAGATGTTAATATGAAAATCATTTCGTACGGTTGGATCGACCATTTACACTTTGATAACGAAGAACCGATCTATAGTACGGGAGCGATCCGTGTTATGCATAGCACCATACCCTAACTCTCTCTCTCTCTCTCTCTATATATATATATATATATCCTAAATAAAATTGATTTTTAAAATAAACATGTTTACCCTTAAAATATTTCAAGAGTAGAGTGAGCAGATTCAAGTAAGCAACATTAAATGGATAATCACAAATCATATAAAAAAATAAGACAAGTAGAGAAAGAGAGAGAAGAGGGTCACCGATCGGGAGAGATCGTTGTCAAGCTCCGAGCTAATCCATTAGTCCCACAAGGGAATTCAAGAAAAGGTTTCAGGATATAAATACCCTAATATTACCTCTTTATTTGAGTGAATGACTCTCAAGAGATCCAGGAGAGAGAGATTTCTTCAGCTGTCATCCTTGTGATTATTTTTTCTGACAAGTGGTGCCACACCCATTGTCAGAGACAAAGGAAAAATAAAGAGAAATGCCTAGAAATTTAAGAGAAATACCTAAGATAAACCATAATTATAAGAATAGAGAGATTCTCAAGCAATAAGGAGGATGTTGTGTTCAAAACCAGTATTTTGATATAGCCGGATAAATGAAATTTAATATGATTTGGCTTCATGTATAAAAACTTAAAGGTCAATTTCACAAAGTTCATCAGATGTATATATGAGCAACATCTGATTGAACTGGTTAACACATGATCAACTTTTGATCAGATATGGTTGGACTTAGCAATAGCATCATAAATAGATGTTTGACTAATGACAATACAAAATAATATTATTGGCACAAGCATCAAGCTCCAACATTCATATTTGAGATTTTTGTGTGATAAGAAGAGTGTTTTATCTTAAGAGAATTTTTAATTCAGAGAGACAAAGGCAAAATAGGAATTAAAAATTACAGAGTTGATTATCAAGAATTTAGAGATTTTTAGTGAAAATTTCATAATTTTTGGTCAAGTGGAGCTACCAGAATAAAATCGGACAAGAAAAATAGATTAATCAATGGCTTAGATTCAATCAGAGACTTGTCTGGGTGCAACTTGGGGATAAAAGTAAGTCTGGGTGCAAATTGGGGATCTCAAGCATGCACACGTAGGAATCAGAGAAGAGAGAGGGTTGCCACGTGGCAACACCTCATTGGGCCACCTCAGCCTGTCCGTGCCACGTGACAGCATCTCGTTGGTCCACCTCACCCATGTGGGTCTCACACATCTGACAGGTAAGGTCCCATTTGTGCCATATGACAGCACCTCATTGGGCGACGTCAGCAACTGTTAACATACTATTATGCTTAAGGGGATGTTGATTAGGCTAATGGACCTATCACAGTATGTCACCTAAGCCTAGTTAGTCATAAGCCGTGCACTAATCAGTTGTTAATTAGATATGTGAACCCATACTCGAAGAACTTACATGTGGGGCCCACATGTATTAATCCATGCACCAAGTCTACACAGAACCAAAGCTAGAGATTTAAATTCAGAGGAAAAAATAAGAAGTGTACCTGGCTCATGCGTGTTGCGCTTTTGACAGTGGGCCCTTGTTGTGAATATTATGCACCGAATTCACCCAAAGAGGAGCTATCTCCTTCTCCCCTCCCTCTCTTCTTTCTTCTTTTTGACGAGGCAGAAGGCGCCATTAGTGCCGATTAAGTTTTCCAAAGCTTGTAACTTCAATCCCTTCTAGCCTGAACTGCTAAATGCATAGGAGAGAGAGGGTCACTGCTTGGAATTAAGAAAGAACAAGTGAATAAGGCAACGAGAGAGAGTGATTACCTCGGGTGAGTGATGAGACACTTCAATTCTTGTTTCAAAATCTAAAATTAAAGATGCAGGCTTGTTCTAATCACTTATGCGACACTGTGAGTGAACAACAATTGAGTGTTGAATTGGAGCAATTGAATCAAGGAGATAGAATCGGACAATTGAGGAAAGCCTTAGACCTTGTGCTATAGACCCGAATTAGCAATGCATATATCCTCTACACACTCACAAGATGCTGATTGAATGATCAAGAATAGAAATTGGATAAGGGAGATGTGGTTTGAGTCAAGGTTGAACTCGGATAAGTGAGTTAGAGCTTGAGAGGTGCACTAGAGTTATAAAAAATGAAAAAGGGCGCCTTGGATGCATTTAGGTGGATAAAATAGCTCACTAAGGTTCTAGAAGGTTGTATCAGTTGAGAAGAGAGTTAAAGCATAGTCAACAATCAATAATTTATTAGAATCTCCATGAGGGGCCCACATTATAACTGAATTTTGCAAAATAAATGGAAGATTAATTTAGTGAGCCGACGGTGAGCCTAACTAATGGTGTATGACTTATGACTTAGCTTTCCATGTAAACCCTTCAATTGCTTATATAAGCCGGCCTCCATTGAGAATAAGAGAGAGAGAGATCGAAAATCATACAACTCTAGCACCAACAATCACGAGAGAAAACAATTAAGAGGTATACATAACAGAGAAAGGCAATTGAGAGAGAGATTGATTGTGAGAAGCAAAGAAGATCAAGAAACCGATTGATCTCAGTTTTAACTTGAGAAATCAGTTATTATACCTTCAATTGTTCATAAGAGATAAGTCTCAGACTTAGGATTGATTGAATTTGGAGCTTCAGTGTTCAATTTTGAAGAATTGAGGTGTAATTCGTGCAATTGTGTTTGAATTCGAGATAATAGTACAATCGTTTGTTGGATTTTTTATTTTCTTTTCATTTTGCATCTTTCTTTCTTCTTTTCTTGTTAATACTTGATTGAATTTTCTTTCTTGTTTTGTTTCTTGATCGAATTTTGAGTAAGAACTTTTAATTGAGTGGAAAAATCGATTGATCTCACTTTTCACAACCTGAGAACTCGATATACCAACATTTCACCTCTTTTCTCGATCAGTCGTATAGATTGAGTTAGTTAGTGCATACACCAAGTATACAAACGTTTAGAATTTCATGTTATAAGCTGATAGATCTCAGCCAAGGCTTGAGAACTCAGCGATATTGCATTTCCATATCGTTACGATGAGGTTCTGACAAAATTGATTAATAAATCGATAAGAGGGGTTAAGGAACACAAATTAGTTGCATAATACTTGACATTATAAGCATATAGAGTGGAAAAAATTAACAACACAAAAGAGTAAGTGATTGTTAGCAATTATAACGATTATAATACCGGGACCGATCGGTACAGAGTGTTATCAGTCAATATCAAGTTTAGCATGATTATGAGGTGATAAGAATTGCCATAACTACCTCAGATTGCATCATCTCACTAGAACAATGAGTATTGAGTCTGGAATTGCTATAATTATCATTTAATTCATCGAATTTGCCAAATGTAACTCATCGGTACCAAATCGCACTAGTATATAGCAACTGGTGGTGGTGTTCATGGTGATTCACCGTATAGATCTTCGATCTAACACCATAGAGAAATTCTTTGAGGTAAAGCGATGTTGCCTGTCTTGTCTGATCGGAGAGACGAGGTCCCGATTGCCGGCGGTGCTCACAACATGAATCTCAGCGAAGATGTTGACTAGAGAGTCAAGGAAACACGATAGCACAAATCTTGATGCGCATGATGAATCTTAAAGGAGATCGGACATTTACAATAAATCACGTATTAAAAGAAAATAACAAACGTATTTGGGCCTCTCATCTCGGAATAGATCAATCTCAGAGCATATCCAACGACCCATATTAATAGTAAGAATAGGAAGAGAAAGGGCCGACCCAGTTGCTTGTTGGGCCCAATTCACGAAAATAAAGGGAAAAAGAAAAGAGAAATGAATTTGGCCCAATTCATTTGAAGCCCAACTAAGTTAATAACAGAAAATTAAATTTAATTAGTAAATAAATTATTTGGATGTGTTCCTAAACTTCAAATTGACTCAAATTTATTTCTAAAAATCCATTATTTTTCATAATATGTTTCAGGATAAAAATACTTAATTTAAATAATGGTTATAATATTGTAATAATTCAAAATTAAAATCATAGTAATATGAATTTTTATTTTGACCAAGCTTTGACTTGGTGTAAATATAAATAAATATAAATATAAATTTATAAAGTTATATAAAATAACAAAGAATAATATATGAATTTTTCATGATTTTTCAGTATGAAAAATCTTTTATGAATATTAGGCATAATAATAAAAAATAAGTAAATAATAATAAAAGGCCCTTTTATAAGTGATAATGCGTTAATAAATAATAATACTATAAAATAAAGAGAAAAATAAAATAAAATCAGTAAATAAAATAATAAAATAAAATTATAAATAAAATAAGATAAAAGTAAAAATAATGAAGAAAATAATATAATAAAATATTATGATGGTTGTGTTGCACAGATTCTGACGATGCGGCTAGGGTGAATTTTGATGGATTTCGGCCCATTTCGTCGCACTGCATAAAGATTCTGCCACACTTGATCCGGTAAATATCTGCAAAATAATCTGAAAAACTCGAATGTGGGAGGCGGGACTCGAACCTCGTCTTTGGCGCTCACAAGTGAGAACATAACAACTGCACCAATGTTTATTTTGTGATATGTTACGTTTTGTGTTATATATATTACATCTCAAATACCTTTTTCTTTTATTTTTTCTTTTATTTTTTCTTTTATTTTTTCTTTTATTTTTTCTTTTATTTTTTTCTAATTTTTTTAATACCACTTTATTTTTCATATTTATTTTATATATATATTTATTATTTATATATATATATATATATATTTATTATATATTAGTATAACCGTATCCTAGATATTTGAAAAATATTGTATCGCCGCACCCATATCGTATTGGATATGATACTCGCACCCGCACCCGTGCAACATAGTGTGATGGTGATGATGATCATGATCATAATTATGAGATAATCATGATTAGGAGGTGATGATGTCATGATCAGGAGGTAATGATGATCATGTAGAGATGATGATTATTTAGAGATGATGATCACATGCTGACAGTCATGATCACATAGGGATGATGATCATTCAGATGTGATGATCACATGATGATAATCATGATCACACATGGATGTTGATCATGTAGAGATAATGACAATCATGATTATCCTGAGATGGTGATCATGTAGAGATGATGATCATTCAGATGTAATGATCACATGATAATAATTATGATCACACAAGGATGATGATCATGTAGAGATGATGATCATTCAGATGTAATAATCACAAAATGAAAGTCATGATCAAACTGAGATGATGATCATGCAGAGATGATGATCATTTAGATATAATGGTCACATGATAATTATCATGATCACACATGGATGCTGATCATGTAGAGATAATAATAATCATGATTTTTCTGAGATGATGATCATTTAGAGATGATGATCACATGATGACAATCATGATCATACAGGGATTATTCATGTAGAGTTGATGATCATTCAGATGTGATGATCACATGATGATAATCATAATCATATAAGGATGTTGATCATATAGAGATAATGACAATCATGATTATCCTGAGATGATGATCATGTAGAGATGATGAACATTCAGATTCAATGATCACATGATGATGATCGTGTAGAGATGATGATCATTCAGATGTGATGATCATATGATAAAAGTCATGATCATACTGAGATGATGATCATGCAGAGATGATGATTATTCAGATATGATGGTCACATGATGATTATCATGATCACACAGAGATGCTGATCATGTAGAGATAATGATAATCATGATTTTCCTGAGATGATGATCATGTAGAGATAACGATTTGTTTACCCCTGAAAGGTTGAAGGAAGAAATACAGGAGAAAAAGCCAAGATCAAACCCTAGGAACTGAAATAGTATAATCCCTATGCCACATGAAATGATGTCAATGCCAAGCTAGTATTCTGATACAACTAGTTATGAGAAATTTCAAATGTGATTTTGCTTTCAAGGCTGACCTGGTGCCAAAGCTGTGAGCAACCACCTAACCATGCTTTGATTTGTGTCAATTACTGATAAGTAGTCAGTTCTTTGAACAAGTCACCCTCATGTTAAGGGATTGAAAGTCAATTTCACAAGACTGATCAGGTGCCAAAGCTGGGAGCAACCATCTGATCCAGTCTAGATTTGTATGAACTGTTGACATGTAATCAACTGTTGATCAGATCAAGCCCTAATGAATATCAATATAAGTCTAATTGGTATTTAGTTAGGGTGGTTTCTGCAAGAGAGAGATAATTGGCAGAGACACTGAGCTACAAATGAAATCTGGGATTGATATGGAGGAAGAAATAGGGTTTTATGGATAAAATAATTTTTAATTCAGAGAGACAGGGGTAAAAATGGAATTAAAAATTACAGAGATGATTATCATGAATTTAGGGATTTTTGGTGAAAATTTCATGATTTTTGGATAAAGGGATCTATTAAAAGTAAATTGGAAAAAGAATTAGATCAATCAGAGGGTTGAGATTTAATCAAGGATCTTTAAGGGTGTAATTTGGAGCCACAGACCTTGCTAGGTACAAGTTGGGGCTGCCAAATGAAGAGGTGTTCATTTTGGCGCTGGAGAGAATCTTTGAAAGAAAGAAAAGTCGCACGAGCTCGGCGCACCATTTGTGTGTCTCATTAAACCCGACGTGTGGGGCCGGATCACACGTGCCGAGTCCACCAACCTGTGCTATCCTTCCCCCTTCGTTCATGTCGCTGCCATTGGGCCCTACAAAGTCAGAAAATGCTGCCCTTCTTCCCTACTGGCTGTTCTTCCCCTGCAGAACACGATTTTTCAGCAAAATCAAACTCAAAAATGGAAAAGCACTCAAACGGTAACGAAAAATTGCAAATAATATACCGTTGGAAAGCCCTTGGCAAGTAGAATCCATTGAAGCAATTTATTTTGAAGATGGTGCACTGTACATCACTCGCATCAGAGGAGAAGTAATTCGGGTATAAAATTCAATAGGGTGATTCAGGGAGTAATTGAACGAATTGGCGGTTTAGAAGGCACTATGTGGGCCCCACGATGTTGTTGAAACGGTTGCTGGTGCAAAACAGTTAACCATGGCACGGTTTCTTCGGTGGAGTTGGCGCACAAGACCGTAGACCTATTCTTAACAGTGAAATTGAGTTGGTGTTTGAAAAGGTAAAGATCAAGATTGAAGCAAGAGCACAGATGGTTATAGCATTTGCCAAGCTGGCAATCCAGACCCTAAGAATTATTTAGAATAAACACACATTGAATCAATCCACACCATTCAATAAAAAGATCAAAGGTTGGATGCTATGCCATGTCATCGATCCGTGGGTTAGAAAAAGCACAAATTGTGCTTAGAAGAAGCACGATTGAGCTGCCAAACCATAACTGAATCCTATAAAAACCCTTGGCAGCATGGAAAAAAGGGGGCTCTCTAATACTAACATCCCTTAATCAGAAGACAAGAAAATCAATGAGGAAAGGGAGAGATACACCACTTGCTAGTAGTCAGAAAAACACAGGAATACAAGAGATGTTAAGAAGCAAGATAATTGATCGTTGATACTACATAGGGGAAGTATGTATGTGATGTGTTTTTTTGAAAATTACATTTTTCTGTTGTTTTCTTTCTTTCTAAAAAAAAGTAGAGTGAAAGATCAATTCATAATATTCAAAGGTCTTCATAATGTTTTGCTGCCTCTTGCTTATAATTTTATCTTTCTCTTGCTATTCTTTTATCTTTTTTGCAACAAAGCATGAAATTGATGCCATGATTGATATCCAGTGAGCCTCTGGCCCAAACACAAGGTGTTTGGTGTGCCTTTAGGCCTGGATCAATCATCAATATAAGGAATTTCATATTGTCAATTGCTATTTCAATTATCTCAATTGAATCTCGTTTCTGTTTCTTTCCTTTTCTATTTTTCTGTTAAATAATAATTGAGAGCCAAGGAAAGTTAACAATCAAGCACATCTCGTGAGCCACTGGCCCAGGTAAATCTGGTGAGCCTTTAGGCCGAGAAGGATGCTAAGTGAAAGAAGAAGAGATGAGTGCATTGTTCTGTATTTGCTGGAAACCATCACAAAACTATAATTAGCATCTTGAGATTCTATGGAATATCAGCAAATCAATGAATTTATCAGGCAGATGATTAAGCGTATTAGATTGGGAATCTAGCACCAAACGCGGATCCAATTTATTAATTCATTGACCCATATGTAATTGGTACTGGATTGGTACCGAAGTGAAAACGGTACAGGTGGTGTAGGGTTCCCACCGTACGGATCTCCAATCAGGTGACGCCATGGGAATGAGGGTGCCAAGACGATGCTAATCCCATTGTTTGATCTTCAGTTGGCATTCCCGATCGTCGGCGACGTCTTTCTACGCGAATCTCAAGGTACGACGAAGGAAATCAACGACGTTGGAGTGATGAAAAGCTTAGATAACAAGTAGAATACATCACAAGCATTCATCCATTTCAGCACGAATCTTGAGAATATCCGATGGATGTAAGAAAAGGGAAAAGAGGCTGTACTATTAGCCCAGGAATAAAAAAAAAACAACGAAATGGGCTAAGTTCGTTTAAAATCAAAAGAGCCCAATATCTGGCCCAACTGTGAAAATAAAAATGAAATAGGCTCAATTCGGAAAAATAAAGAGAAAATAAAGAAGAAAATGAATTCGGCCCAGATAATTAGGTCCAATAGCCGATTAATAACAGAAATAAAAATAATAAATAGTGAATAAATCATTTTGAGGCTTTCCTAAACCCCAAATTAACCCAAATTTGTTTCTAAAATTTCCTTATTTTTCATACTATTTTTCTATATGATAATATTCCAGCTTTGAAAATATAATCATGTTAAAACAATTTAAAAGCAAAAGACATTACATGTATTGATATATTTGACTTAGCTTTGACTTGTCATTTTAAATACTATAAAAATTCCAAAAATTCAAATAAAATCATGAATAATAATTAGATATATTTTACTGATTTTTCAAGTGATTTTTCATGAAATAATAATGACAATAGTAATATGCCATAATAAATAATGAGATTAGCTATATTCTTTGATAAATAAAAATAAATAATAATAGATATTATGTTGATATTTTCTGTAAAAAGAATAATAAAAATAAATAGCACAAAATATACAAAAATATATACTACCATGATAATAGATAGTAAATACATTTTCTTCTATAATAAAGAGTGATAATATAGTTTTATAATAAAATGAATTGCATTTCTTTTGTTATTTCTATACAAATATACAATAAAAATATTTTTGATGAATAAAATGCAATAAAAATAATAGTTGTAATAAAAATATAATGAATTTCATCTCTTATGGCTATTTTCAAGTAATAATGATGATAATAAGAAAAATCTTATACTTTTCTATAGATAATAAATAAAAATAATAAAAAATATATAATGAATAGTATAATAAATAAGATAGAATATTAATAATGATTTCTTTTTAGCTATTATAGATCTTAAAAATAAAAAAAAAATAAATAATAAAAATAGTATAGCTAATCCATCTTTTGATTTGTAAATAATTCCTACATAATGAATAATGTTTCAATATAATAGAATATAATAATAAAATTCTATTACTTTGGCTATTATAAATATTTTAAAAATACAAATAAAAATCATAGCCATTTTATTTTCTATTATTTTGTAAGTGATTTTCTACAAAATAAATAGAGCTTAGAAATAATAAAAATAAAATTCTACTATTTTAGCTATTATAAAAATCCCAAAAATATAAATAAAATTCTAGTTAATAGCTAACCCTTTTTCCTATTATTTTTGTAAATAATTTTCTACATAGATAAATAGAGTTTAAAAATAAAAAAAATAATAATAATAATAATAATAATAATAATAATAATGCATCTTTATAATAGAAATAATAATGGAAGATATTATGTAATAGCTTTTTACATTTTGGAGATGAACAAATATGCTCACACAAGGGGTGTAGAGCCACATGAGGATATTTGCACACATGATATAACATTTAGAACGATTAGTCGAGACAAGAACATCTTGACGAAGGATAAACAAGGTTGCAATGGCAACATGAGAAGATACTTAGATAAGAACATCTTGACGTAAATGACTAAGGCTTCGAGAGAAGATACAGACAAGAACATCTTGACGTAGAATAACTAAGGCTTCGATAGCAACATGAGGAGATATGTCGAGACAAGAACATCTTGACGCTTGATGAAGAATAACCGAGCTGCGCGACATCAACATGGAGATACATGTCGACTACGAGGAAGAAGAACATTATGATGTCCTAGAGAGGTGACATCTTAATGACTCACTACCATGAGCAAGTAACTCATGATTAAATACGCTCACACGAGGGGTGTAGGGCAACATAGTAATTTTGCACAAGTAATGCAACATATAGAATGATCAGTCGGGACAAGAACATCTTGACGCTCGCTGAAGAATGACCAAAGCTACGACATCAGCATGGAGAGATATGTCGACTTTGAAGAAGAAGAACATTACGATGTCCGAGAGAAGTGACATCTTAATGACTCGGTGTCATGAACAAGTAATTCATGACCATTTGAGCTAGCAAGACCGAACTCATCCGTCGATAAGTTTGTCTTCGGTTCATCTCCCGAGATCGTGAGATTGAATCGTTACGTAGTAGATTCATCCACAAAACGATGAATGTGAACCGTTACGTAGGTAGGTTCCTTCACTAACACATGCCTCGATGTTAAGCGGCTCGGCGCTTCGGGTTTGACATTGTGTGTAATTGTGTTTCCTAGGTTTATGAATCGGCTTAGTGCTTCGAATTCATGATCTAGAAGATCGGTGAGAAGAAACACGTGGGCCATATCCACCCTTCTCCTGATTCACCAACCTCAAGATCAACCGGCTCAGTGCTTCGAGTTGTATTTTGTGTGATTGGTTGTTGACTAGTTAAGATTGAACCGTTCTGTAGTAGGTTTATCTTCTAGATCAACGGAGGTCGAGTCGTTCTGTAGTAGACTCACCTCAAGCCCTCGAAGAGATTAACACAGTGCATAGTAAGGTTATATCTCGAGGTGGCATAGACCGAACCGTCTGTTTGTAGGTTCGTCTTCCATAGGATTAAGTAAAGGTGAACCGACCTGTTTGTAGGTTCGTCTTCCATAGGATTAAGTAAAGGACCGTCTGTTTGTAGGTTCGTCTTCCATGGACCCCTTTTTGTGAACCCGGACGACCACTTGACCATCATTTAACTATACTATTTGCTTCTCTCTTTCAAAGATCCGGAGGTGCCTCGAGGTTAGTAGCCCGGGGTAATTAACGGTGGGGGCTTGCGCCCGTCGGAATCTACAAGAACTCACAATCACTAAAAAACCCCCGAATGTGCATCCAAATCTCTCTAAACGAGCGGCACCTAGATGCACGCTCGGGAGGGATCTCCGTGTCCTTCTTCCGCAACCCATCGCCCGGCGGCGGATGCACGCTCGGGAGGGATCTCGGGGAATATAAGTGTCATATTTGGGAGGGATCTCCGTGTCCTTCTTCCGCATCCCATCGCCCGGCGGCGGTGCGGAGCGCGCGAAAAAAGGGTCGCACGGGATCGCACGCCGGTGGGACCTAGATTCTCCTCTTATCTTTGAAAAGAGAGAGCAAATAGAATAGTTAAGAGATACAAGTGGTCTTCTATGCGCTAAAAATGACTAATGATTTTCAAGTATTTTTGTTTTTGCGGGAAATGGCATTCTTCGAACTTCAACCTCGCTCCTACACTGTCACTCCTGCACAAGCCCGGAGGGCAAGCTCTTCATGTTCTTCGGGACCATCCCGCAAGAACTCACCGTCTATGGCCCGGCTCCGGTGGCGCGCCTCACTCCCGAACCGTCCGGATCTCCATCCGGACGAGGAAGAGGACTCGATTACCCTAACTCCCAAGGGCATCTCCAATAACGTCATGGCCTCTCCTACTACCTCCCCCAAAGAGGAGAAGGCGACCGTCCAAGAGGGACGACCCCAACGGCGCGGCCCAAACTACCGCAACTCTCGGCGTCCGGGAAGAGGGCCACGGATGCATACCGGAATCAGTGGTGGCTAGGCCAGCTATCCCAGTCTCCAATAAATTCACGGCCCTCTGAATAGTGGCCAAGAATTCGGCCACAAGCCAGCTCCGCCAGGCATGGGAGGTGCCTAAGCCCACACCTCGCCCGACTCAAAGGCCTCGGCGCGCGGGGACAAGTCTCGAAGCCCCTGCGAAGCCATCTACAAGGCTCGCGGGGCCCTCGAACAGAGGAAGAGCGTCAAGAATGCTAGGTTGAGACAATACGTCTCCCGCTCCGATCAATCTCAAGACATGGCTCGGCCGCAAGCCATTGTCTCAACTCCGCACCCGAGGAGATTTACATCAAAGGCAACACCTAGCACCCAGCAGGTGTGGGTCCCGAGGGTTCCCGACCAACAAAACCCCGATCTCAAGCCCAACCCGGCAAAGGCGGCAAACTCGAACGCTCCGCCCGAGAGTGTGTTCGGCCGCTAGGTCGAAAAGAGTGTATTCGGTAGCCGATTAGGCTCGAGAATACCACTCAATAATCTGAAAATAACCGCACTCGACCAAACGAAGAAGAAGAGAAGAACCGCTCGCTATGAAGAGCACTTCTCGATCAACACCATCGGTATAAGCTACGATGCGATCCGGACAACGATCTTTGAGGTGAATATGACTCGGGATGATCGGTCCCCGCCTAATCAAGCTCACGTCACCAATACCAACAAAAATAATGGTAGAAAAGGAGACCTCCCAAGAGAGTCAACCAGAGGGCAATAGCGAGGAAGGGGAAGACCACAATGAAAACCCTGATTTCTTCGACAATGAAGATGACGTTGAAACACGTCCCGAGGTGCCTATCGATGAAATTGAAATACTAAAAGGCCACATCGAGGCACGGGACGAAGAATTGATTAGGCAACGGGAGCTAATCGCTACCATGCTGAAACAAAATGAAGAATTGATTAAGGCGGTCAAGTCATTGCAAGAATCACAAGACGCCAATTTCAAAGCTGGTAGCTCCCGTCAAGAAGGGGTCCACAGTACTAAAAGCAATCATAAGGGAAAACAACCTGTCGATTCTAAACCCCATCCACATAGAACCATAGAAGTGGAGGGTGAACCAACGGAATATCCGGAAAGAGATTCAAGCCATGATTGCCCGACAAATGCAAATAGGCTGGAGGTGGATACGCTATCCCTCCCGTTAAAAGCTGTGGACATCCATACCACTGCCATATACGACTTGGAAGAATATCCTAAAGGGTATGTGATCCCCGCTTCGGGACCTTCTCGGGAAGGCAATAAAGACCTAAACCCGAACAACACACGGCCCACTTTGTAGCCTCGTGCGGTAACACGGGCGGCAATGATGCTTTTGTTGTTAAGACAATTCCCTCAAAGCCTAGTGGGAACCGCTTTCCAATGGTACTATTCATTAGAAAACAACGACATCGGGACACAGGATGAGATGGCGGACTCGTTCGGGGCACGATTTGTCATGGTGTCGACAAAATAAACATAGCCGTCTGGCGAGCACTAAACCCAAGAAAGGGAGTCAATGACGATTTTATCAATAGATGGCGGAACCTCGGCATCAAATGCGACCGCACATTAACGAAGATGAGGCGAGTCAACCTAATCATGAAAAACATTGACGGGTGGATGGGCATGCTTCTTGGTGTGACAAAGGTCAACACATTCAAAGACTTGCTCGGATCGGTATCCAATATGGAAAGAATGTCACCGCACACCGTGCTGCGAACTTCATGAATAATAGGCGCGCAACGAGGAGCCGGCGAGACTAAAGTGGCATTCACCTCGTTAAAAGATAAGATGGTCGCTAACGCAGATACCCAAAGCGGCGACGGTGGCACAAATGGCAACAATTACAATAAGGGGCCCGGGCCCAATCCGGCGAGGGAGTTCACGGAGTTTTGAGTCCCTCGAAACAAAAGAAATCTAAACCGTACTCCTTTAGGGAGAGATAAAGTTGCCCAAATCTTCGGAGGGCCGAAGAATGGTCTAACCTACCCGACGATGCAACGCCGGAAGATGCGATAAATCGGACGAACCCACTTTTGCCCATATCACGAGTACTAGGGCACTCGATTGAAGATTCTTTGGGTCTTCAAAGATTGGGTCGAAAGGCGTACAAAAACGGTGAAATTACTTTACCTAAAGGGTTCTTGCAAAGCCCATCGGCCCATGAACAGGAGCCAATATGATCTCTCACGAGGAAGAGAAGATCCGGACCAATTAAGTAAAGACCAAGAAGAACAATGGACTACGCACTTATCGAAGAAGTCGATTAAAATGCTTAAAGCTCTTAAGAAAGAACCGGCATGAAATGGAAAGACGACATCACGCCGGTGGTCCCATGAAACCCGGGGTATATTATAAGGTGGACCGAGCCAAGACCAGGTTCTCAAGAAGAGAAAGAAGCATAGAAACAGTAAGTCCAAAAAGAACAAAATTGAAGAATACGAGCAGGGCAATCCCGAGGCGATTACCCTTCAACACTTCATCTCCAAAGAAAATTGGGAGAGGCTAACCCTAGGTCAAAAGAAAGAAGATGTAGATGAAGAAATAAATAAAGAAGAAAGCGAAGAAATTTGGGGTGCTTCGTGCAACATGGTATATTCTTCTCACGACGAAGATATGCCAACATTAGAGGAGATATTCTTCCTAAACGACGAAGGGGAAGCAAGCACCTCTGGGACCAAAAATGAAGAATGCAAAGCCGTGCTCCGGTCCGGGACTTACATACACGAGAGGCAAGCTCCCAAGGATTAGATAAGGGAAAGGATAAGGCCCAGAATAAAGGTAAAGAGGCTGAAAACCTAAGCAAGAACCCAGAAAAGACCCGGTCGACGGGCGAAGAATACAATGTATTGGCACATCTGCGTAAAATCCCAGCATTATTAAGCATATTCGACGCATTGATGATGTCACAAGACCTAAGGGAGGTATTAATCCAAGCCTTGCAAGATCCCGAGAAATACAAGTCATATTTCATCGAGCAAAATATGCGGGAAGCCCTATTCACGCCAAGCGGGCCGCTTTGCATAAATTTCACGGACGATGACCTCCTAATAGGCACCGTCGACCACAACCGCCTTGCCCGTTGTACATTATCGGAAGCTGCGGAGGGCAAAAGATTGGTCGCATCTGGTCGACGCGGGGTCTTCGATCAATATCATGCCGCTTAAAACCACGAAGACCATCACCTTAGATGTGAAGAACTATCGACGAAAAGGTGATCATTCATGGCTTCAATCAAAACTCCCAAAAGGCCACAGGAGCTATAACTATGAACACGCAATGCGGAAGCCTAAGAGCGCCTACTAAATTCTATGTCATTGTGCCGAAACCTCTTATCGGGCGTTCTTTGGGTCGCCGTGGCTTCACGAATCGGGTCATACCCTCCACCTCTGCACCAATGCACGAAATATATCGAGAATGGTAAACAAAAGAGAATTGACGGAGATGTCAAACCATTCGGGGTGCATGAGATTAAATTCAATGACGCCTTGATATTTTACGCCTAAATCCTTTGTGGCGCGAGCGACCAATAACAAAAGCGAGTCGAAACCTTTTAATAAAGGCCCTAAATTTGATACCTCATCGGAGAAGAAGAAGAGGTCAAATTCAATATTAAACCCCGAGGTGCTCGAGCCCAAAGACCGGAAGAAAGTCGGGTGAGGAAGCAACCTTCCGCTTCAAACAAGTGGCTACGTATAAGGCCCAAATAAAGCCAGAGCGAAATCAAGTCAAGTGATTCGAGGAGGAGGTCATTTTCAACTTTAAACCTACCAACACCCCTCAAATTCGGATCACGAGAGCAACTTCGGGAGAAGACTGCGAATATTCCAACGACTCGGGCGACATCACCTCGGGAGAAGAATCGGCCATGATCGTCGACCACAGGAAGAAGAATCGACGAAGAGATCATCTATCACATCCTCAAAAGCCATACAAAGGGCACGAAACAGATAATGAAAGCGAGGAGTCATATATGATCAACACGGGATCCGGTAGCGGAAGGGATAACCGGTTAGGCGAGGCTATAAATGAAGAACGCTCATGGCGGGAAAATTTTGAAGGTCGCGTACGGAATGCGATCGACGAAATAAGGCACCAAGTTGAAAATAATAGAAGAGAGGTGTCGAACAATGGGAAGTGATGCGGGATATCAAGACGCAACACAATGAAATCATGATAATGATTGAAAACACAAACCGCGATCTATAACTCCGAGCTACTCAAAGAAGTGACGAGCGAACCCGTTCCGGGACCCCGAAAGGCAAGCACCGATAGCGGCAAACGGGTAATTGTCATAGTAGATGAATCAAAGGGGAAGAAATGAAAGCTAAACAATCGACCGTCATGCAAACCCTCGAGGTCAAGAAGAGTAAACCATACTCTTTCTAAAAATAAAACGGCTCGGATATTTGAGCGAGGCCCTAAAGAGCGGATTGACACTTCCGTTTGCAAACGACCCGGACATAGAAAGAGCGGTGAAGCGAATTCTGCCCTTATCATCGCATATTGGGTCACACCATTGAAGAATGTTGGGTATTCAAGGACCTTATAGAAGAAGGGCACGAAAACGGGACAATCCAACTCCCGAAGAGCTTTCAACAAGACCCGGCTCGCACAACTCGAATAACAAAGGTAAAGGGGTGGCTTACACGATCTCGCACACTCCGTACCTAGCAAACCTAAGGTTGCGAGACGAAAGCCGATCAAAGAAATCTACGCTCCAACTCGGTCATGAATATTGAAATAGAAGAGGAGATGGCGGCGCTAGAGATCATGCGGTTCCGAAAGGCATTTTAAAGACCTCATGCCAAGGGAAGTGAACCACATCCAAACCTAAAGACCTTTGTTGTGCGGCAAAGGTAGAGCGCATCAAAGGGAAAACTATCATCCACAAGGCTATAATTTTCTATCGAGAGCGATTCAACTCGGTCTACGAAGAACCACGATCACAACACTTGGAAGAAGTGGGTGATAGAACAAGAATTGGAGAATGCAACGAGCGATGACGTGCATCTCATCCCTTTGGAAAGGAGGCTGTATAAAGCGGCAAAAAGGGCAAAATGTCGAGAGACATATCAAGGCGAGGCCAAGCGCTTCGATGAACTGCGGAATGGCGGCGAGAATAAGGTTACTGGGCCTGGATGGTAAAATAAAATACACCGGGGGTTAGGGTATAAGCTGCGATGACGCAACATGTTTTGAGGGATCCTTCCACGAGTGCGTATACGGAAGAAAGGCTGTTGCATGACTTGTTGAGATGCTAGATAATGAAACGAGAAGAGGATAGTACCCGGTCTGAAAAATGCTCGAAACGACTAGAAAAGGAACCTAATACGGTCGATGAGTTAGCTGAAATCAATGCGGGGACGGAAGAAGACCCACGACCAACTTTCATAAGCGCGTCGTTACCGGAAGAGGTGGGCGACGGGTTGAAGACATTCCTTAAAAGCTACATGGATAGCTTCGCTTGGAGTTATAAAGAAATGCCGGATTAGATCCCAATGTAGCGGTTCATTACTTAAAAATTGATCCAACCTTCAAGCCGATTAAACAAGCGCCGAGGCGGATGAGAATAGAACTCGAAGAAAAGGTCGTGGAGGAAACGAAGAAACTCATCGACGCGAGGCTTCATACGGGAAGAAGAGACGCCGAATGGGTGGCTAGCATTGTCCGGTTAAAAAGAAAAATGGGCAAATCCGCATTTGTGTGGATTTTCGGGACTTAAACAAGGCGTGCCCTAAAGATGATTTCCGCTCCCGATGGCGAAATCATAATTGACCATACATCCTCTTATGAAGTCTTCTCCTTCATGGACGGTTATGCGGGCTATAATCAAATCAAAATGGCGCCGAGAAGATGAAGGCACACGGCCTTCCGCACGCCGATTGGCATCTATTGTTACAAAGTCATGCCGTTTGGGCTCAAAAAACGCGGTGCCACCTACCAACGGGCGATGACGAAGATATTCGACGATCGATCCACAAGATAGTAGAATGTTATGTGGACGATCTAGTCATCAAAGCCATGTCATATGAAGAACACCTCCATATCTTGAGGTCGTTTTCAACCGCTTTGAGAGAACATGCGCTCAAATTAAACCGTTGAAATGCGCATTTATGGTATCATCAGGTAAATTTCTAGGGGTTTGTGGTACGCCATAGGGGAATTGAAATAGACCGGGCAAGATCAAAGCAATAACTGAACTATCCCCGCCAAAAAGAATTTAAAACAATTGCGATCTTTGCAAGGGCGATTGGCGTACATCGGGCGGTTCATAGCCAATCTATCGGGTAAAATCCAACCCTTCACCGGTGACTAAGAAGAATATCCCGTTTAAGTGGGATGGTGAGTGCCAGAGCCTTTGAAGAAATCAAGGCATATCTACTCAACCCTCCGGTATTGGCGGCGCCCATGCCGGGAAGGAACTCATTCTATATACAACCGCCCTGGATGGATCCTTGGGAGCTCTATTGGCACAAGAAAACCGGGATGGTAATCAAAATGCGCTATATTATTAAGTCGCATGATGGTGGGAGCGAGACACGGGTATTCGCCGATTGAAAAGCATTGTTTAGCCCTAATCTTCGCGGTGAAGAAATTGAGGCACTACATGCTAGCCCATAAAATCATTTTAATATCCAAGGTGGACCCTCTCAAATATCGATGACTCGGCCAATGCGACGGGAGGTTGGCCAAGTGGGCTATCATTCTTACCGAGTTCGACATCACCTACATACCGCAAAAGGCGATCGAAGGGCGGCGGGCGGATTTCTAGCCGCACATCCGATCAAGATGACTCTCCATTAAAATGTGACTTTCCCGATGAGGAAACTCTACATGTTGAAGAAGGAAATCCTATATGGGAGTTGTACTTTGATGGTGCCTCGTCGATCAAGCCGATCGCGGGCCGGGAGTCCCAATGTGCGGGCGGCGCGGGACTAGTCTTCGTAACCCGGAAGGCGGGATAATACGACATTCTCGGCTTTAACCGAACCATGCACAAATAATGAAGCGAGTATGAAGCGCTTATCGCCGGGACTAGAGCTATCATTTGGAGTGGAAATCAAAGGCGTGCGTATCTTTGGGGATTCACGGTTGATAATAAATCAAATAATTGGCGAATACAAGGTCCTAAAGCGGAGCTAATACAATATCACCAAAAGGCCATGGAATTAATGAAGAAAATCCCGTATGTGTCCATTGAGAAGGTCACGAGGCGTGAATGGTGAAGCGGATGCGTTGGCCAAACTCGCCAAGGAGTTTGGGTGAACCAACGAGCGGAAATCCACATCATCGTCCATGCATAGAAGGCCATTATCATTGTGTCGGACGACGAGACAATGCGAATAATGAAAATATTGGATCGAAAAGGTAGAATGCCAAGAAACAATGATAATCGAAGAAGACGATGATTGGAGACAGTAGTTCATCGAATATTTCCGGCATGGCACCCTCCCCAAGGATAAAAGGATAGGCGATCAACTAAGAAAGCGGGTACTACGGTATGCGTATGTGGGCAATACGCTATACCGTAGATCTTATGATCGATTATGGCTAAGATGTGTATCGGGGCTGAAGCGAAAGCGAGTTATGAAAGAAGTTCATTCGGACTATGCGGAGCGCATCGATCTGGGCCGAAAATGAAGTTGAAGATCAAGCGAATGGGGTATTATTGGCCCACAATGGTGGGCGATTGTGAAGAGCACGCAAGGAAGTGCGCATGTGCCGGATACATGGCCCTTTTATACATCAAGCGCCAAACCGTTGCACCCCACGGTAGCATCACAGGCCATTTAATATGTGGGGCACGACATAGTGGGGCCCATAGACCCTCCTACGTCGAGAGGTCACCGGTTCATCTGGCGACAACGGATTACTTTACAAAATGGGCGAAGCCGTTCCACTTAAAGAAGTTAAAGCATCGATGTGGTTAAGTTCTTCAAGACGCACATCTCTCTGGATTCGGCACCCACAACGAATAATATCCGATAACGGGACGGCCTTCAAGAGCTCTAAAGTCTATGCCACTGGCGGAGCAATTTCAATATTGATTGGAGATTCTCGTCCATTTATAATCAGAGAGCCGACGGCACACGCGAAGCCTTTAACAAAACCCTAATCAATATCATGAAGAAGACGTGTGACGGCGACCAACGAGGCCCAGGATAATCGTCTACGGGAGGCATTATGGGCTTATCGAACCACATCTGACGAACGCCTACGCAAGCTACCCGTATTCTCGGCTTTTGGGGTTGAAGCGTTCTCCCTCTCGAGGTGGAATTACCGTCATTGCGGGTGGCTATGCAAAATGATATGACCATGGATGAATGCCAACAACTTAGATTAGACGAATTGGATGCCATGGACGAGAGGAGATTAATAGCCCAGCAAAACCTCGAGATATATCAGGCAAAAATGGCAAGGGCATATGATAAAATGGCGCGAGTCAGGGCATTTCAACAAGGGGAGCTTGTTCTTGTCCTTAAGAGGCGATCATTGGCGAGCACATCGGCCCAAAATTCTCTCCGAATTGGGAAGGGCCATATGTAATTGAGAAGGTATACGGGGCGGCGCATACCAACTCATAGACCATGAAGGTGAAAGGCCCATGCCACGATTAATGGGCGATATCGAAGAAGTACTACACATAGCCGGAGCGGGGCCAACCGAGTAGTATCTATTGTAAATAAATAAGGAGGGAATAAGTGTTCGCTTACACACACGTGCACGAAACACAAACCCATGTCTAACCTCCACTTTTGCATAAAAATCCCAAAAACCTTACTTTTGCATTTGTAAATAAAATGCATCCAAAAATCCAAAACCACACAAACACATTTAGCCCTACAATAAAAATAAAAATATAGAATAAGAGAATTCAATGCCAAAACCACGCGAGAATGTAAGGCGAGAGCTTTGGTGTTTGGGCTCACAATACAAATACCACTTTGGGTTTGTCCATTTGATACGAGAATAAACACAAAAATGGGCGGGGTTTGCGGTTGTCCCTCAAACTATCTGTTGCCCAATGACGAAAGTTGCTCATATTGGTCGCCGCGGCAAGCCAAGGGATAGGTCGAGCAAATTGGTGGCTAGTATATAGTCGCTTACGAGGGCATATAAATAAATAACCCTCGTACTATTAGTAACATGTATCACTAATAACAAAAATCTGCTCTCTACTAATAAAATAAAAGGATATATAAGTAAAACAATAAAAACCTATTTTCCTTATTCATTGATAAAAAATATATAAATAAAAAAAAATAATAAATAAATAATAATAAAATCTTTTCAATAAGGGGTTGCCACCTTTGTCCCCGACACCATGAGTGTTATACAAAGCCGGGTTGGGTGCATTCATCAGTAAAAAAGCACCACACGCCCGAAGAAATGATGTGTCATAATCCCACGACATATCATGGAGGGGTCGGACAAGGGTTTACGCTTGTACCCGACATTTCATGTTAAACAAAGCGGCTCGCTTAAAGAAGTGACTCGGGTCATGGAGAGCGGACCTACCCGATGAAAGCTTGTCTCGCGAGGGATGCGTGATGGATGTTTGAGGGTAGCCAAAATATAAAAAACCGGGTTGGGTACATTCATCCGCAAAAGTACCACACGCCCAGGAGGTGATCTGTTTCTAATCCCAAAATAGGTCATGGAGGGGTCGGACTAAGGGTTTATGCTTTTGCCGACATTCGGTGTCAAATAAAGTAACTCGCTTAAAGAAGTGACTCGGGTCATGGAGAGCGGACCTACCGATGAAAGCTTGTCTCGCGAGGATGCGTGATGGATGTTTGAGGGTAGTACCCCACAAAACAAATTGAGTGGAGATGAGTGAATGTGAGTTTCCACTTTAGCACGCAACGGTGCACAAATGAGGGGAGAGTGGGTGAGCTTCCACAAATAAATGTCAACTAAATATACAAGGAGCATCCACAAAATGGTGTTATCAATTGCATCCATAATCCAATTGATCTTGGTAAGTTTATCCATCGGTAATAAAGGGATAAACGGGTTTATTACTGTGCCGGCCTAGAGGTCAATACGGATAGGTTCGGTATCCGTAAAATACCACGGTTACTTAAGTTACGTATTGTAATAAATAAAGAGAAGCTATGTATAGAATAAGTGCGATAGGGTCTTGTAAAGTTTTCCTTTTTCTATTTTTGTACTTAGATGCTATGTGAAAATAAAAGCATTTGTATTAGGCACTTTTGCAACTAAGATTGAGAGTGTAAAATGTAAAGAGCTTATGAAAAATCTCCCATCTTTGAAAGAAGAGATGAGAAATAGCAAAGCGAGCGATCGACATCCCCAACGAGTGAAAGAAAAGAAAGAAAGCGAAATAAGGTAGCCGAGAGATGCTATCTTTACCTATCCCCATAGTGGCTGAAGCAGGTAGCTCAGCAGGAGGCTGAGTACATGCACCATTATCCCACGAGCGAGAGGCTGAGAGGACAGGCCCCACCATGTTGCGCTCATGAGAAGAATCTGATTAAAGGAAAAATCTATCGAAGTCTAGCACAACCCTAAGAAGGAGAGAGGTGTGTCGAATATGTGCACCAAAGCGAGGCCCTTCATTTGCCAAATTCTTCGGGACCGCTTTGGTGGGTGGCTCTTTGTTTACCCCCGAAAGGTTGAAGGAAGAAATACGGGAGAAAAAGCCAAGATCAAACCCTAGGAACTGAAATAGTATAATCCCTATGCTACATGAAATGATGTCAATGCCAAGCTAGTATTTTGATACAACTAGTCATGAGAAATTTCAAATGTGATTTTGCTTTCAAGGTGACACAGGTGCCAAAGGCTGTGAGCAACCACCTAACCATGCTTTGATTTGTGTCAATTCTTGATAAGTAGTCGGTTCTTTGACCAAGTCACCCTCATGTTAAGGGATTGAAAGTCAATTTCACAAGGCGATCGGTGCAAAAGTGGGAGCAACCATCGATCAGTCTAGATTTGTATCAATTGTTGACATGTAATCAATGTTGATCAGATCAAACCCTAATGAATATCAATATAAGTCTAATTGGTATTTAGTTAGGGTGGTTTCTGCAAGAGAGAGATAATTGGCAGAGACACTGAGCTACAAATGAAATCTGGGATTGATATGGAGGAAGAAATAGGGTTTTATGGATAAAATAATTTTTAATTCAAAGAGACAGGGGTAAAAATGGAATTAAAAATTACAGGGATGATCATCATGATTTTAGAGAATTTTGGTGAAAATTTCATGATTTTTGGATGAAGGGATCTATTAAAATCAATTGGAGAAAGAAAATTAGATCAATCGAGGGTTGAGATTTAATCAAGGGGCTTTTAAGGGTGCAATTTGGAGCCAAGGACCTTGCTAGGTACAAGTTGGGGCTGCCAAATGAAGAGGTGTTCATTTTGGCGCTGGAGAGAATCTTTGAAAGAAAGAAAAGTCGCACGAGCTCGGCGTCCCATTGTGTGTGTCTCATGCAATTTATTTTGAAGATGGTGCACTGTACATCACTCGCATCAGAGGAGAAGTAATTCGGGTATAAAATTCAATAGGGTGATTCGGGGAGTAATTGAACGAATTGGCGGTTTAGAAGGCACTATGTGGGCCCCACGATGTTGTTGAAACGGTTGCTGGTGCAAAACAGTTAACCATGGCACGGTTTCTTCGGTGGAGTTGGCGCACAAGACCGTAGACCTATTCTTAACAGTGAAATTGAGTTGGTGTTTGAAAAGGTAAAGATCAAGATTGAAGCAAGAGCACAGATGGTTATAGCATTTGCCAAGCTGGCAATCCAGACCCTAAGAATTATTTAGAATAAACACACATTGAATCAATCCACACCATTCAATAAAAAGATCAAAGGTTGGATGCTATGCCATGTCATCGATCCGTGGGTTAGAAAAAGCACAAATTGTGCTTAGAAGAAGCACGATTGAGCTGCCAAACCATAATCGAATCCTATAAAAACCCTTGGCAAATGGAAAGGGGCTCTCTAATACTAACATCCCTTAATCGAAAGACAAGAAAATCAATGAGGAAAGGGAGAGATACACCACTTGCTAGTAGTCGGAAAAACACACAGAATACAAGAGATGTTAAGAAGCAAGATAATTGATCGTTGATACTACATAGGGGAAGTATGTAAGTGATGTGTTTTTTTGAAAATTACATTTTTCTCATTGTTTTCTTTCTTTCTAAAAAAAAGTAGAGTGAAAGATCAATTCATAATATTCAAAGGTCTTCATAATGTTTTGTCTTTGCTCTTGCTTATAATTTTATCTTTCTCTTGCTATTCTTTTATCTTTTTTGCAACAAAGCATGAAATTGATGCCATGATTGATATCCAGGTGAGCCAATCGCCCAAACACAAGGTGTTTGGTGTGCCTTTAGGCCTGGATCAATCATCAATATAAGGAATTTCATATTGTCAATTGCTATTTCAATTATCTCAATTGAATCTCGCTTTCGCTTTCTTTCCTTTTCTATTTTTCTTTTTTTTTTTTACGTTAAATAATAATTGAGAGCCAAGGAAAGTTAACAATCAAGCACATCTCGTGAGCCACCGCCCTGTAAATCTGGTGAGCCTTTAGGCCGAGAAGGATGCTAAGTGAAAGAAGAAGAGATGAGTGCATTGTTCTGTATTTGCTGGAAACCATCACAAAACTATAATTAGCATCTTGAGATTCTATGGAATATCAAAGAAATCAATGAATTTATCGAAGCGAGATGATTAAGCGTATTAGATTGGGAATCTAGCACCAAACGCGGATCCAATTTATTAATTCATTGACCCATATGTAATTGGTACTGGATTGGTACCGAAGTGAAAACGGTACAGGTGGTGTAGGGTTCCCACCGTACGGATCTCCAATCAGGTGACGCCATGGGAATGAGGGTGCCAAGACGATGCTAATCCCATTGTTTGATCTTCAGTTGGCATTCCCGATCGTCGGCGACGTCTTTCTACGCGAATCTCAAGGTACGACGAAGGAAAAGTTGAGAATAGCCGATTAATAACAGAAAATTAAAAATAATAAATAGTAAATAAATCATTTGAAAATGCTCCTGAACTCCAAATTAACTCAAATTTGTTTCTAAAATTTCCTTATTTTTCATACTATTTTTCTATATGATAATATTCCAGTTTTAAAAATATAATCATGTTAAAACAATTTAAAAGCAAAAGACATTACATATATTGATATATTTGACTTAGCTTTGACTTGTCATTTTAAATACTATAAAAATTCCAAAAATTCAAATAAAATCATGAATAATAGTTAGATATATTTTACTGATTTTTCAAGTGATTTTTCATGAAATAATAATGACAATAGTAATATGCCATAATAAATAATGAGATTAGCTATATTCTTTGATAAATAAAAATAAATAATAATAGATATTATGTTGATATTTTCTGTAAAAAGAATAATAAAAATAAATAGCACAAAATATACAAAAATATATACTACCATGATAATAGATAGTAAATACATTTTCTTCTATAATAAAGAATGATAATATAGTTTTATAATAAAATGAATTGCATTTCTTTTGTTATTTCTATACAAATATACAATAAAAATATTTTTGATGAATAAAATGCAATAAAAATAATAGTTGTAATAAAAATATAATGAATTTCATCTCTTATGGCTATTTTCAAGTAATAATGATGATAATAAAAAAATCTTATACTTTTCTATAGATAATAAATAGAAATAATAAAAAATATATAATGAATAGTATAATAAATAAGATAGAATATTAATAATGATTTCTTTTTAGCTATTATAGATCTTAAAAATAAAAAATATATAATAATAAAAATAATATAGCTAGCCATCTTTTGATTTGTAAATAATTCCTACATAATGAATAATGTTTCAACATAATAGAATATAATAATAAAATTCTATTACTTTGGCTATTATAAATATTTTAAAAATACAAATAAAAATCATAGCCATTTTATTTTCCATTATTTTGTAAGTGATTTTCTACAAAATAAATAGAGCTTAGAAATAATAAAAATAAAATTCTACTATTTTAGCTATTATAAAAATCCTAAAAAATATAAATAAAATTCTAGTTAATAGCTAACCCTTTTTCCTATTATTTCTGTAAATAATTTTCTATAGAAATAAATAGAGTTTAAAAATAAAAAAAAAAATAATAATAATAATAATAATAATAATAAATAAATGCATCTTTATAATAGAAATAATAATGGAAGATATTATGTAATAAGCTTTTTACATTTTGGAGATGAACAAAATGCTCACACAAGGGGGGTGGAGCCACATGAGGATATTTGAACACATAATATAACATTTAGAACGATTAGTCAGGACAAGAACATCTTGACGAAGGATAAACAAGGTTGCAATGGCAACATGAGAAGATACATTGAGATAAGAACATCTTGACGTAGAATGACTAAGGCTTCGACAGCAACATGAGAAGATAAGTCGAGACAAGAACATCTTGACGTAGAATAACTAAGGCTTCGATAGCAACATGAGGAGATATGTCGAGACAAGAACATCTTGACGCTTGATGAAGAATAACCGTAGTGCGACATCAACATGGAGGAGATACATGTCGACTCGAGGAAGAAGAACATTACGATGTCCTAGAGAGGTGACATCTTAATGACTCACTACCATGAGCAAGTAACTCATGATTAAATACGCTCACACGAGGGGGTTAGGGCAACATAGTAATTTTGCACAAGTAATGCAACATATAGAATGATCAGTCGAGACAAGAACATCTTGACGCTCGTTGAAGAATGACCAAAGCTACGACATCAGCATGGAGAGATATGTCGACTTTGAAGAAGAAGAACATTACGATGTCCGAGAGAAGTGACATCTTAATGACTCGGTGTCATGAACAAGTAATTCATGACCATTTGAGCTAGCAAGACTGAACTCATCCGTCGATAAGTTTGTCTTCTGGTTCATCTCCCGAGATCGTGAGATTGAATCGTTCTGTAGTAGATTCATCCACAAAACAGTGAATGTGAACCGTTCTGTAGGTAGGTTCCTTCACTAACACATGCCTCAATGTTAAGCTGGCTCAGCGCTTCAGGTTTGACATTGTGTGTAATTGTGTTTCCTAGGTTTATGAATCGGCTTAGTGCTTCGAATTCATGATCTAGAAGATCGGTGAGAAGAAACACGTGGGCCATATCCACCCTTCTCCTGATTCACCAACCTCAAGATCAACCGGCTCAGTGCTTCGAGTTGTATTTTGTGTGATTGGTTGTTGACTAGTTAAGATTGAACCGTTCTGTAGTAGGTTTATCTTCTAGATCAACGGAGGTCGAGTCGTTCTGTAGTAGACTCACCTCAAGCCCCTCTGAAGAGATTAACCTGGTCTGTAGTAAGGTTATATCTCGAGGTGGCATAGACTGAACCGATCTGTTTGTAGGTTCGTCTTCCATAGGATTAAGTAAAGACTGAACCGACCTGTTTGTAGGTTTGTCTTCCATGGACCCGAACCTTTTTTTGTAGGTTCGTCTTCCATGGACCCCTTTTTTATGAACCCGGACGACCACTTGACCATCATTTAACTATACTATTTGCTTCTCTCTTTCAAAGATCCAGAGGTGCCTCGAGGTTAGTAGCCCAGGGTAATTAACGGTGGGGGCTTGCGCCCATCGGAATCTACAAGAACTCACAATCACTAAAAAAACCCCCGAATGTGCATCCAAATCTCTCTAAACGGCGAGATCGGCGGCACTAGCGGATGCACGCTCGGGAGGGATCTCCGTGTCCTTCTTCCGCAACCCATCGCCCCGGCGGCGGTGTGCGGAGCGCGCGAAAAAGGGTCGCACAGATCTCGCACGCCAGGTGGGACTATCAAAATAAAGTCGGGGAATATAAGATTTGGATGCATATTTGATTATTTCCCATCGCCCCGGCGGCGGTGCGGCGCGCGAAAAGGGTCGCACAGAGAGATGATGATCACATGATGACAATCATGATCACATAGGGATGATGATCATTCAGAGATGATGATCATTTAGATGTGATGATCACATGATGACATTCATGATCACACAAGAATAATGATCATGCAGAAATGATGATCATTCAGATGTGATGATCACACGATGAGAGTCATGATCATGCAGAGATGATGATCATTCAAATATGATGATCACCTGATAATGATCATGATCACACATGGATGTTGATCATGTAGAGATGATAATCATACAATGATGGTGATCACATGATGATTATGATGATGATGAAGATCACATGATGACGAAAAATACCATATGAAGAAGATAAGGAAGAGAAGAAATAAGATGACAAGGATGACAGTCCCATGACCATCCAGGATATCAGTCACCTCATAAAATATGTAACTTTGGCCTCGAGTTTGCCAAATGCACGAGTTTCATTTCAACATACCTACCTCAATGTTAAATCACTCAAGTGCTTTGAATTTAACTTTGTGTGTGTGGTGATCTTAGATTCATGAATTGGCTCAGTACTTTAGATTCAAAATCTAGAAGATCAGAGAGATATGAATACAAGTTAAGTTCGTTAAATCTCCTGATTTACCAAACCTCAATACCAGCTGAACCTAGTACTTCAAGCTTGGTTTTATGAGATTGGTTGGGTTCAGTCACCCTGTATCAAAATGACACACATAGGTTTATGAATTGACTTAGTGCTTCAGATTCATAATCTAGAAGATCAGAAAGACATACATGCGAGTTAAGGTCGCTAGTCTTTTGATTCACCAACCTCAAGGTTAGGTGGCATAACATTTCAAGCTTAGTTTTGTGTGATTGGATGGGTTTTGTCGCCCTATATCAAAAATACACACCTAGGTTCATGAATTGGCTTAGTGTTTCAAATTCATAATCTAGAATATCAGTAAGATGTGCATGCGAGTTAAGTTCGCTAATCTTCTGATTCACCAACCTCAATACCAAGTCTAGCGTCATGCTTCAAGTTAGGTTTTGTGTGATTGGATGGGTAAATGTCGTCCTGTATCAAAATGATATGCCTAGGTTTATGAATTGGCTCAGTGCTTCATATTCATAATCTAGAATATCAGTGAGACGTGCAAGTGAGTTAAGTTCGCTAGTCCACTGATATACCAATTCCAAGATCGGCTAGCGCGAGTAGTATGATTTTACATAATTGGTTGAGTGTCAGCTACCCTATAAAAGCCCACGCCACAAGTTTTGGACCGTCGAACCCATAAGTTCTTAACCTGACCCATTTCATCACACCACACTCCGTACCCGAGCGCGTCATGATTAATTGACCACTTATGTCTGTTTAACTATAATATTTGTTTCCCCTTTTAGATCCGAGGTGCCTCGAGATTAATAGCCTAGGGTAATTAACGATGAGGGCTTGAGCCCATCGAAATTTTAAAGTTCCACAATCTCTAAAACCTCAAATGCACGCTTAGAGGATCTGATCGTGTCCTTCTTCCGTGGCATCATTGCCCGAGTGGTGAGACGCGCTAAAAGGGTCGCACAAAACATAAATAGTTTTATTATATGAATCACAATTTCTAAGCATGATTAAAATATAATAATAACGTTAATAAAAAATTATAAGTATATTTATTTATATAATAATCAACTAATTACTTATTTTGGAAATCTATTAATTAGTTTCAAGTGAGTATGAATTGATTTACAAATTTTTCTAATTAATATATACATGTATGTAAAGCCGGTTCTAATTCATAAAATTTAATTAAAGTCTATTTTTACTAAAAATCGATTATAATTCATAAAATTTAATTAAATTAAGCTGATTTTGCTAACACTGATTCTAATTAATAGAGCCAATTTCAAGAAAAATCAGTTCTAATTCATAGAACTTTATTAAGATCGATTTTTATTAAAACCGATTCTAAATAATGAGTTTGAACCTATTTCTGATTTATACGGTTCTAAATATTTAATTTCAGTTAAGCAAAAAAATCAGCTCTAATTTTTTTTTCTAACACTATAGCATCAACTAATAGAATTTCAGCTTTTTGCTCTCACAGATTATATTTTTCAATCTAATCGTTTGTTCATTCCTATCTGACAATCTAAAAATAAAAATTTTAAAATCTAAATGACACGGATTATCACTCTTCATCCTCTTTGTTTCATATATAAAAGAGATGTGAGCGACAAAAAAAGAGAAAATAAGAGAAAAAGAAAAGAATGAAGAACTTAAAACTAAAATTCGATCATCTCAACTTCAAACGCCCATAACTTTTAATAGAAAACTTTGACAGATCTACATGGTTAATAGCTATCGCCATCACGGTCATTTTTAGGGCCAAAAAACTCATTTTGAAGCTAAAAAATGCATTAGAAATTTTAGTTTAGTTTTTTCTTCTTCTTTTTTCTTAGAAATTGTGTATATAGATATGAATTTTTTTTAGATTTTTCTTAGTATATAAATTTTATGTAATTATTTTGTTAATGAAATATGTTTAATTAATTAATAATGATGATTGAAACTATTTAATTAAAATTTTGATAAACCAATTCAAAAGAAATAAAATAACAAATCAGAAATATTAGTTTATGTTGTAAATGAATAAAGCCAAAATAGTATTATTTCATTTTAAGTCGATTTTATAAGAAAATTGTTTCTAAAAAGTTTATTATTTGAATTAGAACCGGTTTTCTTCAAAAACTGTTTCTAAATCTTTGAATTAAAGCTGATTTTCTTCAAAAAATATTTTTAAATCATTATTAACTATTTCTACTTGTTATTTGAATTAATGTAGATTTTCTTCAAAAATATTTTCTAACATGTTTATGGAAAGAAAATAGCTCTAACCTTTAGAGCCGGTTTTTGGCTCATAACCGGGTCTAAAAGAATTCCTTTAGAGCCGGTTATGAGTCAAAAACCGACTCTAAATGTTAGCGTTTAGAAATGATTATTCAAAAATCAGATTTAAAGGTCATTTCACATCCGCTCCTGAGACCTTCTTTTAGTCCGATTTTTAAAACATTATCACCTCATAGCTTTAAAATCGATTGTATAATCGGTACTAAATCATTTATATAACCAGTTCTAAAATAAATTTCTGTGATAGTGTTAGTGCATATATCTTTGCATTAATTGGGCGAAATAACAGAAGAAATAGACATGGGAGTCCTCAATTATGGACGCCTCATTTTTTGAATTTTCAAAACTGTGCTCGGTTGAACAAGCATGCATGGCAAGCTGTACATGCTCTGTATGCTTCCGGGTTGGCAACTACTAAGGCAGCTGCTCCTTGAGGAGAAGCATATATACAGCTGTTTGCTTATTAATAGGAAGCGTCATGATGAAATTAATTTACCCACAAAAAGTAATTTGGAGGACTGATAGTTAATCGGGCAACGCAAGTAGTACAAACAACAACAATGATAAAAAGAAGTCTCAAATAAATTAGAATAAATTAGATGTAAAATTCAATCCAGAATCACAAAAATCATAGATTTCAAAGATAAAAAATTAATGATAATGCTAGTAATGGTGATGATAATTATGACAACAATGATGATGATAATATAATAATAATAGTGATAATAATAATAATACTAATGACAATAATAATAGTATAATATAATAATACTAATAGTAATAATAATAAAGATATAATAATAATATTAAACTTACACCATAACTCATATTTCAAAATTCTAAAGTCTTAAATTTTAAGTTCTACAATGTAAAACTGAAAATTTAATAATCTATAGCTCTACTACTGTATTCGAACTCCTAAATTCCTCTTGGTCTACTTTCTACTCATTTTTGTGTTTTTTGGATGACTTAGTACATCACTACGTACCAATGTCTTAGAAAGTTTTCTTTGAATATGACCAAACCATTGTAAATGGTAATGAACCATTTTTTTTAATTGATGTTACCTCAAATTTGTCTCGTATATCATCATTTTTTATTCGGTTTCTCCTTATTTGGGCACAAACCCAGTGCAAATATACATATTTTGACTACACTTATCTTTTAGATATGGAGTCCTTTAGTAGTACAATATTCTGCACCATACAAGATCACAGTCTTAATGGCCATCCTATAGAACTTATCTTTTAATTTATTTGAGTTTTTTTTATCACAGAGATAAATATCTATCACTATTTTGCCCATGCATCGTACTCTTATTCTATAATTAACATTTTCATTGATCCTTTCATCACTTTACAATTTCGATCTCAAATAATAGAATGTGTTCTTTATGGATACTATTTATCTGTCAAAACTAACATCTTCATTAACTGAGCTTTCATCGCTGAACTCACATTTCATATTTTCGATTATAATCTTACTAAGTCTAAAGTTTTTCAATTCTAAAATTCATCTTCACAATTCTAATTATAAACAACTATTATCTTACTTTCGTCAATCAATATCATATCATCAATAAATAACATACATCAAAAAAATATCTCTTCTTATATATCTTGTGTCCTCATTCATCACGAAGATAAAAATATAAGAGCTTGTCATAATAATCCTTTATTTATGGAAAGGACATTGGATGGAGTTACGTCACTCACTGCCTCTGATCGGTCCCCTCACTGCCTTAGGATGGAGTTACTTCGTAACTGTAGTAGTTGTTTTCTTTTATTATCTGAAATAAGAATTAATATTCCTGTATTTGTGGTCCATCGTACAGGATATTGACTCTGATCAGATTCAGGTTAATTAATTGTTGAAAAAAAGGCCTAGATGATGGGATCACATATATGGGCTACTTAATTACAGCATGTTTGCAGCGATTTTTTAAAATAGTTATCTAAATAATTTTAATTTTAATAATAAAATTGTTAAATTAAAAGTTTTAAAATATGAATGATAATGAGCCATTTTTAATATCATTTTGCAATGACGTCACTGTTAGTGACATATTTCTATTTTTTTATTTTTCAATTAACTTTTGCCAAAAAAACATCACCGTTAGTGAGAGTGATTTTCTCCCACTAAGCGTTAATTGTAAAGTGTCAAAATCACAAAATGAATGGCAAAGTATAAAAACAAAAAAGTCGTTGTTGGGAGTGACATCTTTGCACAAATGTTTGATTGATGCGTTTGCAAAACATCATTAACAATAGAGTGTTGTCATTCATATTTTTAAAATTTTAATTTAATCATTCTTATTAATAGAATTATTTAGATAATTATTTTAAAAAAAATGCTGGCATGTTTGGGCTTAGTGTTAAGTTCATAGTTATTTACGACTTCCTACCCATATACATTGCTAGCTTAGCTTCTATAAGTACTATTGTGGTCAACATACTATACTTTGATTATTCACGGTTTTCTATGGTCCTAGTTTGCTGCATGTCAAATCCCACGTACATATGTCGCTATTATTCAAGGCCTATTGCTATTTGCGTACCTATCGCTATATATGACGGTCTAGTAACTTTGTAATTTTACTCGGCAACATAGTTTAGTAGTTAACAACTGCAAATGAAAACGCCAGCGTGATATCTCTTTCTTTATTTTATTGTTGACGCCCAATGTTCTATATCTTTCTTTTCTCATATACTCACAGTTATGTGCATTATAGCTATTTTTTATTTTTTTTGGAAACGTGAATTCATTTTCATCAAGTACTATTTTGTAGTTGTGTTGTGGACTTGTTGCTTTTACATTAAATATTTTATTTATGTTAAAGCTATTTTTTCTGCATGTATATATCCTAACAGTATTTTTACGAAGTTATAGTTGACATGACCTTTTGGAAACGTGAGCAGATGTAGAGAATATGAGAACTGCCAAATTAACATTCATATATATATAGAACGTAAATATGTACACCAACATTGACTAATGTTTGGCATATCTTGACTGCTTCATTATTTACTTCAAGCATGTTGCTGTCTATTTTCGGCTAGTTTAAAATTCACTTTAGACATGTTAACATTCTTCTCACTTGTTTAATTTTCCTTGAAGACAGTATTTGTTTTTGGTTGTTTAGCATGTTATTTAGCTACACTTCAGATGTATTAAATATAATTGGCATTTTGGCATGCATGTTATGGTTCATAATATTTTTTTAATATTCATTTTGGATATATTAGGGTTGAATTTTCAAATTCATTTGAAATTCAATTTGAACCTTTTTACGGTGATATTAATATTTAACTTTTATTTTACTTAGATTTATTTTCAAATTTGCTCATCATTCAATATTTGACATGAGTTTAGATATTTAAGGCTTGCATTTGTCATGTTTAGAATTCATTTTAAAATGTTAGAGTTCGCCATATGTAGGTTGAAAATTGTCTTTGTGCATGTTAGTATTCACCTTCGTTAATTTTTATAAAATGGAAAATGGCTTAGTACAACTTGAGTGCTAGCTAATTAGATGGCTTCGAAGATATCATGAACTTAAACCCACGAAATAAAATTTAAAGAGCTAGATTCATCTTTCTCTAAAAAAAAATGTATAAAATGACTTCAAATGAGTAAGAGGTCTTCTTCCTTTATGTAATCCAAATGAAGTCAATTTTCCGACGTTTAAAAATTAATTTGTGTTAATATATTTTGATTGCTTTTATTATAATTATACTAGACATGTATCATTAAATTTGACACATGTATAATTTTAAATTATATAAAATGTACGTAAGTGTACTTAGTAAATAGTTGGCCCTCGACATTTGTTTAATTTTTGCATCTGCTTCTGCTTCTGATGTTTGATTTTGTTGTGGTCCCTGGCCCACATATCGTCTTACTGGAAATTGATTGCACGTTCTTTTGTACAACTTCCTGTTATCCTGTAATTAGTTGTACCACAAAATGTTGTTCTTTGGGTTACGGCATATTTGATATAATTTGATTAATTCTTCCTACTTCTGAAAAAAATATTTATTCTTTCAACGTAAGGACTTGAAGAAGGGCTGGTTTGGTCCAAATTTCTTTGGGCCATGGATAAAAATGGGTCATTGGTCATAGGTGAGTACGGATCGGTCGGTCCGGATTAAAACAGTCGAAAACTAAAAAATTTTGATTTAATCCGTATTGACTCCCACGGATAGGACCCTCACGGGTTGAGATAGGTGGATCAAGAGACGGTCCGGTCCGGGGCAAGAGGTGTGCACGGATTTTTTTTTTGTAATTTTACAAAAAAAAAAATAAACCACAAAACTCCAAAAATTCCATAAAATTTCAGAAATTTCCAAAAAATTCAGAAAATTTTCAAAAAAATAATAGAAGTTATAAAATTTTTAATCATAATATTTTATATAAAATTTTTAACTAATTCGATTTTATTAATATTATTTTTCTTTTTCTTTTTTTTTTAATTTTCATCTTCTTGCATAATCTAAATTAGACCAGAAATAAAACAAACAACTAAAAGTGGAGATTGATCTAAAATTATAATCTGAAAAAGAAACAGTTTGAAAAAGTTCAATCACTAAGATGTAATCCAATAATGTACCCATGCTATATAAAATATAAAATGAAATACAGTCAAAGAGAAATTAATTTTGGTGTCTACGACTAGAGATTTGTTCAAATCCGACGGGTACAATCCGTACTTGTGAACTTGTGCCCGGGTATAAGCGGGTAAACGGATATATGGGTACGGGTTTGAGAAGGATCGGTCACCATTTTTTTGGAAAAAAATTCGTTATACCCGTTTACCCGCCGCCGCTCGTATATTATTCAGATTTTACAAAAATAGTAAAAAAAAAAACCCGAGTACCTGTGCCCGAGTATCCGTACCCGTACCCCGTGGTACCCGTACCCGCGGTACCAGTGTACCCGAGACGGACACAAGTATGAAACAAGTAGGGTACGGTTTTGAAAAAAAAAGCCTGTCTACCCGTACCTGCCCTACCCGTCTACCTGTCGTGTCCGTGCCCGCTCTACCCGCTGCCCGCCGCAGTTGTGCCCGACCCGTACCCGTGGTATCCGTTAGCAAATGCCTATCTACGACAATATGTACAATGTACTGTGGTGCATGTCAGGACAATTGTTCTAATATTTTGAATAAAATTTGGAGCTTAACAAGAAAATGAATTTTAATCCATGTGAATGACAGCAGAGCACTGGCTCTGATCCTTTCCAAATGATCTGATTTCTGGATATTTCAAACTAATCCAGACCGTTTCTTTATACCAGGAATTCGCATGGTACAAGCTTCACCCTCACCGGTATCATGGGTTTCACGGTTTTCAAGGGTTACGGATCCGGGTTTCATAGGTTACGGGTCAGGGTATCACGGGTTGACCCGTCTTAGTAAGAGCGAGTACGAGTTCGGATCCGAATAGGCTTAGGTAAGTACGAGCGGACAGATCTAAACAGGTCGTGAATATGAATAAAATAGATTAAAAAAGACTAATATATGAAATTTCAAACCTAATCTTTATTAAAACCAAACTTTTTCTAAAGGCTTATCACTTATAAATCTCACACGGTCCAAATCAAAATGATTTACGATCAGATTTTTTACAAAACAGATCGACCCGTTTGAATAATTTCAATGCTCTATTTGAACATCATGAAACTCTAAAATCATCTGCGACTTTTGTATATAAAAAATTAAAAACGGAGAGATATTATTGATGTTGAAACTCGCAAAATCCTCTGCAACTTTTGCATATACAAAACTAAAAACGGAGAGATATTATTGGAGAACCAATGAGAATGAGGTGCCAATGACACACCAAGCAAAAGATTTCTTAGATGAAAGGACGTCCTTGCTTACAGCAGCAAATTCAGAGGATTCCTCCATTTATTTCAACTGCATTTCTAATAAATACGCTACATGAATCATGAATGAATGAAAAAAAAATATAAGAAAAGAAAGGAGAAAAGGGTTTGATGTGACCCCACGTTTTAATCCCTGTAGACTGTAGTTAGAGGTGTGGGCCCCCGGCGTCGGAGGCACCACATGGTATCACGTCCTGAGTGTCGGCGGAATGGCTGGCATGGGACGAGATCGGTGGTCACGTGTCAGGGTATGACAGGCTCTGTACATTGTACGGGAAATGCTTTCAGTCGGCAATCCGTCCATCAACCAACTTGCTCGAGTGTTAAATTTGTGTGCGTGTGTGTGCGCTTTTGTGGGTGCGTATTTGCGTGTCTGTGTGATTCCGTGACAGTGTGAGTGTGTGTTAACTGTTGAACGCTCACGCACCTGCTGCTGGTATTCATTTTTGTATCTGATTTTCTCTGATCCGTCGAATAGTTCTTGGGATCTGCGCTTGCCAGAACCCACTGAGACGACCAGTTGTGAATTGTGATAGACTGATATCAGATTTTTTTTTAGTAAATAAAATATTTAAATATACAAAATGGTATGAATGCACGGTTTTTATTCCCAGCCAGTCAGAACTGAGTTTTAAACTCAAGTTCAGAGAATTTAAAACTCAGGTCCAGCCGAACCATTTCTTTACAGCGCAAACCCACCCCTCCCACTCCTCTCTATCTCTCTCATTTCTCCTGCCTTTTTCTAAATAAAACAAATGATTTTTTTCCCAATTTCAATTGATCTATCTCATTTTTGCTTCAATTTAAAAACCATTTGCGCTAAACTTCTTATCATTCGTATGAGAATTGGAAAACCCGTCGATTCATCGATTTGGTCATAATTTTGAAGGTAATTTATATTTTTCAATTTAAATCCGAATTTAGAAAATTAGTAGTTTTGTTAGATTTAGTTAGTATAATTGTGGTGATAATTGAAATATAGTTATATAGTTTGGTTTTGTTGATTTATAGTGTTAATTTTGAATTATATAGTTATAATTAGCTTAATTATATATCAGTACTAATTAGGCTAATTATCGTTAATTTGTTAGTTTAAATTAGGTGAAATAATGTTAATTATAATGTAAATAGATTAATTATATGAAATTGTTGAATTGTACCAAATTATACCAAATTATACCAAATAGTACCAAAATGTGTAAAATTGTACCAAATTGCATCAAATGACACCAAAATTTATCACATTGTATCAAATTATACCAAATTAGATCAAATTGTACTAAATTTATAATTCATTAAATTCTACCAAAATTGTATCTTAATTTTAATTTTTGTAATTTTTTAATAATTAATTAAATTCTACCAAAATTGTATCTTAATTTTAATTTTATTTTTTGTAATTTTTTAATAATAATCCGCAACTGTTTGTCGTACCCTAAAATAAACATAGGTCATAGAGGACTAGAACCGATGTAAATACTTTTAATCATATAATGTGAAAAAAATACTTTATAATTAATTTTAGCATATCGTATGTAACAAATATTTTTTTGCAGTCGCATAACACTTTCCATTTGAACGCACATCGTCCGATAATACCATGCAACGCGCAGATGGATCCATATCTGCATCGACTTTGTTCTACCAGATAACGATCATGGATGATTGCTAGTTAAATAATCACTCCTCACAGTGATTGTCAAGAGGTGACGACCAGAGACGTCAACATTTCATCTACCAGTCGGCGAGATGATGATGACGCTGGAGGACCTGTGTTGTCTATGATGATTGCCTATCAGAGATATTTTAAATTTAAAATATGTTATTTTATATTTTATTTTCGAAGTCTATTAATCTGATTTTACAAATTTGAAAAATACAAGAAAACTAATAACAGAGGTAACTGATGATGAATGGAGCAGTGCAGTGGAGATGCTCCTTGGATTGGATGCCTATCCATATAGTTATGACGATATCATCGATAACCCGTGGCCGTTTAAGATAAGGAATAGGGAAAAAGATAATGAGTACATTCAGTATCCAGGTTGTCGTGTTTACAAAAACATTTTCAAGGGTTCCCTCCCTACTCCGATGATGAGACCGTCAGACGGTATAATTTTTACTATAAATTTATTCCATCCGTGAATTTATTTTATAAGTACATAGGAGTACTAATTTTTTTTGTAGGTACTCACAAGCGTTTTGTTTGGATTTGTTCGGGTCAGTGATGTTCCCAAATAACAGTCCTGACTCGGTGACGGTGATGTACTTGTCATTTCTTGATGATATGCTCAACGTACCGGAGGACGGCTATGACTGGGGCAAGCAATACTCTCTTGCTTGTACTTCAACCTCTCTCGGTCATGTCTCGAACCGGCAGATTGCATAGCCAGACCATTTACTTTTGCTTCAGATGTGGTCGTGGACACGATTCCCAATTGGGAGACTAAGGTAAATCAATATAACTCATCTTAATTGATAAAACTATATTTTTTCATATTTTTTTTGACAGTGTATGTGTAGAACTGAGGAGCCTCCATTAGACGATTTCGAGCCTCGATTGCGGCCTCCATATGGTATCAAATGGGCGACAAGACACTTGTTCAAGTACACGCCATGACAAGGAGGACATGGATATTTTCGGGATCATTTTGAGAATTTATAGGAAGACAACACCAATTGGACGACATACATTTTGGATCATTTTTCAGAGAATGCTATTTATATATGTACTTTATTTTCTTCATTTATGGTTTGAATTTATTTATTTTTATTTATGTTTTAACATTAATTTCTAACAAAACTTTCAAATAACATAACATAATAATTTTTAAATCATCAAATAAATAAAAATATATACTAAAATAACATTACTATACTATTTCATTTTACTTTAATATATAATCATTTAATTGCTTTATTTTATTTGTAAACTAAATTAACGGAAATAAAAAATTAACCAGCTGGACCCGAGTTACAAACTCGGGCCAAAAGAGTGGGACCCGAGTTGCAAACTCGAATTTGGCCGGTTAAGCTAAAAAAAAAACAATTTTACCTGTTTCATATATTTTTTTTATTTACTAAAAAACAAATCTGGACTGATACTGAAGAGCCTTCTTTGTCCCTGAGTTCTGATAACATTCTCCGCAAGTACTCCCCGATCACATCTCCCAGCAAAACGATTTTTTTTTTCTAAAATCATGGGCCTAATTAAATTCAGTAATAGAGAAGTACTAAAATCATCTATAGAAGTTGAACATACAATAAAATCATTTTGTTTCTTAAAAAAGTTTTAAGAAATAGCATCTGAATGGCCCATATTTATGACTGTCGGGCTAAGGCCTAATTTAGAATATCATAGCTCCATTTCACGTCACCGTCACCGTCACCGTCACATCGCCATCATATAAGATCTGATATGATCTGGGCCTTACTGGGCTGATTGAGAATGCTTCAGAGCCCATAAAGACTCTATTGGAAAGTGTTTGAGAGGAACAATGGTCCCTGGACTTCATAAATTGACGAACATTAGCTGACTTGTTAGTGCACTTTTTTTGCTCATTGATCAATAAAAAGTTACAAATCCATCCACTAATTTATTTATTTCTATAGTTTTATCATACATCCAATCTTATGATATGCATTAATTTTATACTTCGAATTAAGTACTTTTATATTGAAATTTAACTAAATCTGTGATGTCACAACTCACAGCAGTTCTGCCGTATGTATTAAGTTTAGTTAATTAAATTATTTTTTTATCACATACATAGTTGTGAACCAAATGCAATGAAATTTCTCGAACAAAATACTGCCAAGTCACTATCGTACTTCATATAAATATGATCATTAAATTACCAAAATAATTAATTGTTAAGGATCTCCACGCATAAATAATCTGGGTCAAGTATCTAAATTTAACTATCATATTGTATATAACAAAAAAAAACAGGATAAAGTATCAGGTCTAATTAATCTTACAATCTAAATTTATTATCAAGAAAAAATCTTTTAGTAACAAACTAAGTATTATGAATTTAATGTATCATTCAAGTGATCACCTTCATAAAAAAAATACCTTGCCATCTCGAAAGCCATAGAGGAATGCGGATCGATCATTAATTTTCTTTGTGTGGTTTGTTTATAAAAGTAAAATATTAAATTATCTCTTTTACAATCACATTTTTTTTCTTAAAGATATCCCTTTTGAAGAAATGATGTCCGTTTACTTTTACGTGATCAAAGTTGATGCAAAATGAAATAGAGGTGAGATCGAATCAGTTTGATTTTTTGAAAAAAAAAATTGGATCTGATTCAATCGGATTAGGTTGGACGGACTTTTTCAAGTAAGTTAGAGCTTTGCCACTTCTGTTTAGAAATTTATCTTTGCAATATAATTACACAACTGTTTAGAAATTTATCTTATAAATTAACATAGACTGTAACAAACATTGTAATATCAGAATTGCAATACATTACTCAAATCCTCAGAAATCCAAAATTCCATCTAATCTAAAAAGATTATTGGGTGTAATCAGGAGATCAGAGGAAGATTTTTTTTTTAATAAAAATGAAAGTTTAAACTATCTAATTTAGAAAATCATCATTCGGATTTCTAACTTATTACCTTTTATACGGAGATTGATGTCTTTATAACTAAATTAGGGATTGGTTTGGTACAGGACGATAAATTAACATTTGAGTGGATTTGTCACACCCAATGCACTCCTAAGACTCATATGTAGACGTGGCAACTTCTATTCTGATTCGAAAAATCCGCTCGATCCGTTCGAATTCAAATCTGATCTCATCTGATTTTTTAGAAGATCAAACTAATCCGAATCCGATCTGAGATGACTCAAAACTCGAAACAACCTGAGATCAGAGTGCTCGTAACCTGACCTAACCCGAACTCGAACCACCTGATATCTGAAATGACCCGAGATTAGAGTGCTTGAAATCCTACCCGACTCGAACCTGAGATGACCCAAAATCCGAGATGATATGAGATCAGATGATCCAAAATCTTACCTGATATGAGTCCGAAACCCAAACCCAACCCAACTTGATTTTAAACTAAAAATATTTCAAAATATTACAAGTCATTAGTTAATTAATATTAATGGGTTAGAGGGGCCAAAATCGGTTGAGTTAAACCGATCCATGGTTGGATCGAGTCTAGAGGGGCCGGGTTAAGCATGGGTTAATTAGAATTAGCAGAATTAGGCATCTAAAACTGATCTAATTAGGTCCAAACTTATTAATTACATCTACATTATTAGCAAAGTTAAATTGACCAAAATATAATTGAAAATGTAGACTTAATGTTGGCTAAAAGAAATTTCTCAAAAATTTTTTTTTAAGTCTGATGATATGAAATCTGACCCGATCTAAAATAAAACATGACAAAAAAAAGAATCCGACCTAAAACAATCTGAAATATGAGACTACTTGATATCAGATGACTAAAATCTATCCGAACCTGAATGACCTAATATTTGAGATGACCTAAGCTAATAAGAACTCAAAACCCGATTCAAAATGACCGAACTCAAAAAAACCAATAACATTCAACTCAAAACTCAACCCAACCTAACCGTACCAAGTCGACTCGAACCAACCCATGACTTGATAATTTTTTTGATCAAATCCGTACCCAATTCACCTCACCTGATTACCATCTCTACGCATATGACTTTCAGTCACACCTGAAGTGGACAACACAACTTTATTCATCCTGACCATTTATCAAATTGTCCGCCTCTATAGATCTTTCCATGACCCAAATCGGACGGTTCCGATTGTCCGTACTACTTGCTGTATGGTATGCAGTATTTTAGAGACTCTAGTTCTAGTCTAGAAGGACCTTGTCCTTACTCCGATTGTCCTAGTCTGCTAGACTTGGGTGTATTTGGATGATGTAGAATAACACTGTTTTGAAAATAATAATATTATTTTTAAGTTAGCAATCATTCAAACTCAAAATTAAATCGAGAATAACATTAGAACAATACTAATCCGCTAACCCATAGAAAATATTGAGTTAATAGATTAGTGTCCATGAAAGTAGTGAAAAAAAAAAATTATTTTTTAACTATTCTCTCTACTGTTTTCAAGTTTCTATCCAAACAATATTTTACTAACGAAATAGTAAAAATTTGCACTATTCTCATATTTTTTCTAAGATATCACTAATCTCATACTATTCTCAACTACTAATTCAAATAGCAATATTCTTACACTAATCCCTTCACCATCCAAACACATCCAAAGAATATCATTTTTGTGTGTCAGGTCCATATTCAAAATCAACATTTTTGTCCTCTTCTAGACTCAAATCTTGACTCTTGACTTTTCACCCCACGAAAGAAACTAATTTTTGACGCGCTGTCAATGCGCTGCACAACTAGGGGTGTTAAACGGCTGAAACGGTGACGAAACAGTGCTTTCGTCAACCGTTTCGTTTAATAAACGAAACGATTTCGTTAACCGTTTCGTTTAATAAAAAAACAAAAAATCGTTTCGTTAACCGTTTCATTTATCACGAAATGGAACGAAACACAAAATTTCGTCTATTTTACACTTAAATACTCTTAACGAAATGAAAAATATCGTTTCGTTCTTTGCACGAAATAGAAAATAATTTTGTTAACCGTTTCATTTAATAAACGAAATAAAAATTTATTTCATTAACCGTTTCGTTACCACGAAACGAAATGAAACGAAACACGGTTAAAACGAAATTCATTGACAGCCCTATGCACAGCACAGGATTGATGGTTTATAGGGGACCCACTTTTTAACACCCATCCCAATTTCATTAAATGACCGGTACCGAGCTGCATTTGGTGCCGCGCTACAATAATCACCATCCCATGAAAGCATCAGGCAATTACATATCATATGCATGGGAATTGGGAAGGAAGATGCTCTCCACAGCTCCGGTATAAAATAATTTGTTCTGTACGGAAAATTTGGATCGTGCAAAAATAACGTAAGAATAAAAAATTGAAAATACTAAATAAAATTAATAAAAAAAAATGATTTTTCAGTTAGCGTAAGGATAGTAAAAAAATGATGCTATTCTGAATTATAGAAAAATTACTTGGATTGTTTTAATGGAGAGTTAAGAAGAACAACAGTTATTTTATCTCCCTCATGGAATAGCAGAATAATAATTATTTTCACTATTTCAAAATAACAAATTTACATTTGGATGCACAACCGCTATTTTTATTCCGAAAATAACGGCTATTCTGCTATTCCGCTATTCCTAACTCATCCAAACATACCTACTGGGCTAAGCCTACTGGTAATTATTAATCTGAACACCAGACACTCAAATTATTAAACTAAAACATCAAATCATAGTGAAATATTATTTTTATTTTCATGTTTTTTTTTCAGTCCAACGTAAGGTTCAAGGACTAAAATGTTTTCGTATTTTGCAAATGCTTTGTTCACTTAACGGAATATTAACTCTTATTAAGCTGAATAGTAAATATCTTATATTATTGTTCGTCAAAATTGATTTATTTAAGAGCCCTTTGTATTGGAGCTTTTCTTTTGTCTCTTGGGATTAACTTTCTAATTCTAGTTCACCGCTGAGTAAAAATAATAAATATTCATATAATTTCTATCAAAAATAAATAAAGTAACTATTCAGATAACTCCAAAATAGAGCGAAGAGTATTTTAATAGACGGTCTATTTTCTCATGGACATTACTGGTAAGTGGGAACACAACCCAAAACGCAAGAAAATTAGACCCAGTCTTCACTCATAGGAAGAAAAAAATAAAAATCAACCATAATGTGAATTGTGAACAATTGAACATGAGCCTCTCAGTCCACAACAATAAAGTAGCCAAAAAAATAACTTCTACATTTTTTTTATAATCACAGGAGATAATCAAAACTGTACTGGGTGGTACAATTAATAAATTATATTACTTGAGCACATGTTTTGTCGCTGTTGATGAAAGAAGCCAGTAACACGGTTTATACTTTTTTTTTTACTCGTTTTCTTTTTTCTCATTGCTGAATTGATCTCCTGCGGCACCTCTAAATTATCAATTAATTGGATTCCCTGATTCCAATTAATTTGTCAACTAGGTCGTTATTTCTCAAGCTCAGTCTTTGAAGTTAGAATTTATGGAGAGAAGATAGAGAAAGAGGAGGCAACGGCAAGTTTGAAATGGATTTAGAGAGCAGAGCTGCTACACCAAATAATAATCAACGGGTTGGAATCCTTTGTGTTCAGTATTCTTTCTCTTTATTTTTTTTCCATTTCAATGTTCTTTGGACGAGTTTTAGCACATGTTTTCAATCGAGCAGTCACGTCCCCTTGTGTTTCTGATACTAAGTTCTTTCAATAATATGTTTATTGGAAGGGTTACTACAAGGATCTTCTCCTTCTAGCATACCAGAGTTTGGGTGTGGTATACGGTGACCTAGCAATATCCCCCCTCTATGTGTACTCAAATACATTTTCTGATCAACTAAGCAACTACAAATCAGAAGAGGTTGTGTACGGTGCATTTTCTCTTGTGTTTTGGACCTTCACTCTTATCCCGTTGCTGAAATATGTTCTTATTGTTCTAGCTGCTGATGACAATGGTGAAGGTACACAATTTTACTTTTGGTACAAGTTTTACTAGCTTGTACAGAAGCTTATATCAATTATCACTGATACTGGTACTCCCAAACTAGTTTTAGGCCTCAATTTAATTACTTTTTGTTGTTATCGGGTCTTTCTCTTTTCTACTGCATTTGTTCGTACCCACTTTGGCCTCAATTTGAGCAAAGTTTTCTGAATTTTATCCTGAAGGTTCCAACTACTGAAAACTTTTGAATATCAAAGGCACGAGTATTATGGATACATACACTAACAAAAATTGAGACCTTGACCCTTTTTAAGTTTTTGGAAATGCTTGCCACAGGAGGCACTTTTGCTCTGTACTCGTTATTATGCCGATATGCCAAATTGAGTCTGCTGCCATACCAGCAAACAGCTGATGAGTCCATGTACTACGGCATGGGGATAGCTCATCACTCCATCTCATCCCCGCTCAAGAGATATTTTGAGAAACACAAGAAGCTTCAAACTAGTTTCCTCCTGATTGTTCTCTTCGCTGTTTGCATGGTTCTTGGAGATGGCATTCTCACCACCTCTCTTTCTGGTTATTTTCTTTCCAGAAATCTCAAATTTCACTCTTTTGTATTTTATTTGTTGGTGGATTCTTTTCCTGCGGTGCAAATTTTAAACTAGCTTTTGAAAAGAATATGGGGGAAGAAACAGCAAGGCTTAAAGAAATTTTAGTACTCTAAAGTAGAAAATAAAATGCCATGTAAGCTGAAATATATACTCAATAGTTACATTTTAAATTTTACTTGAGAAGTTATATATTGAATACAATTTTGATACAGGACATCGATTTAGTGAAGTAAATTTCATTTGAGAAGTTATTGTGATGTTCGATTTTTAAGGGGGAAAAACAAATGTCATGTCAGAAAGCTTCATATTTTGTTTTGGATGTTGCAATTAATCAAGATTTTTTTGTATTGTTTTTGTTTCAGTCTTGTCATCGGTTTCTGGGCTGCAAGTGCCAATGGATGGGCTACGGGACAGTATGTTTTCTGTTTTCTCTCTTTTATTCAAGTACCGGTTATTTCTCCATTGACAAAACCAGAACCATCTGACCAATGGTAAGCATTTTCCCTTTGTTCATAGGATAAAAGCGGAAAATGGTTGTCAAAGCTGTCCAGATTGACACCAAATGGACAGTATTTGTATAAAAAAATGTTGTGAATTTCTTTATATATAAGTACAATGGAGGAAACAAACAGAGATGGCTTTAGTCATCCGTAAAATATTGATGTTCACTAACATCTATTGTAATATCTTTCGATTTGGAGCAGTTCTTGTAGTTACATGACATCAGAAGAAATTTAATGGATAAAATCACAAGCAATTTTTCACCCTTCTGTTATCCGATATTCTGCCATAACAGGAGAGGTGGTCATCATCTCATGCTCAATCTTGGTGGGCCTCTTTGCATTGCAGCACCGTGGGACCCACAAGCTTTCATTATTTTTCGCACCGATTGTGATTCTCTGGTTGCTTTGCATCGCAGTCATCGGGGTTTATAACATGATGCACTGGAACAGTCAAATTTACCGAGCCATTTCACCACATTACATCATCAAATTTTTCAAACTGACAGGAAAGGACGGCTGGTTTTCTCTTGGAGGTGTTCTTCTTTCTATCACAGGTAATTTCTGTGTTGCTTCTTTCTATCAATAATTACATATTGTAACATATTGTAAACAAATGATATAAAGGGATGAAAGCCATCTACCTTTATATTATACTTGGATCAAAGTTGTTTCAGTGAAGTGTAGTTATGTATACAAAAAAGTGTTGTCAGTGGTGATCCTTTTATTGAGGTTGTCAAAATTGTCTACCAAGTTGTCATTCATTGGCTTTGTAGGTACCGAAGCTATGTTTGCAGATCTTGGGCATTTCACAGTTTCATCAATTAGGGTATGCAGATTTAACTCTTTCCTCATCCCTTGTATTTCCCGAGTTTATACTAAAAACTAAGGTTGTTTATTCTGGTGTAGATATAATGCCAGTTCAGTATGACAAATGCTAGTTGAAGGAAATTTTAAATAAGGGTAAAATGCAAAATTGTGGAAAGAAAATTAACTAATAACTTTGAAAAACAAAGAGACTAGGTGACCAGTGATATAAGCTTCACCAACCAAAGATTGAACAAACAAGCATATAGTGGTAGTGTCAGAACTCAGAATTATCCTTGAATAACTCTAAATTTTTGTGCAGTTGGCTTTCATTTCTTTGATATATCCATGCCTGATATTACAATATATGGGTCAAGCTGCTTTTCTTTCCAAAAACAGATCTGATGAGCCTACCTTCTATGATTCTGTTCCAGGTAATAATGTCTTTTGCATGCACAATCCTAAGAGTTATTTTTTAATTCTTCTTTTATTTCTGGTGCAGCTGATGCATTCTGGCCAGTTTTTGTCATTTCCACACTTGCTGCCATTGTGGCCAGCCAATCCGTTATATCAGCTACATTTTCAATTGTGAATCAATGTCATGCTTTGGGTTGCTTCCCGCGTGTGAAGGTCGTGCACACTTCTAGGTGGATCTCTGGCCAGATTTACATCCCTGAAATAAACTGGATATTGATGGCATTGTGTCTGGCTATCATAATTGGCTTTCATGACACCACTCTCATTGGCAATGCTTACTGTATGTTCTTATATCTTGATTTCCCTCATATATGCTATACATTTCGATATATGCATCAATTTTGACACATCTCAATATGGTATCGGTCTATAATTTTTTAGTGTGGTTCTATTTCTGTATGCCTGTTGTTTTGGTTTTTCTATTATGTCATATTGATTTAGGAAGTTATAGGTAATTTACTGGGAGAAATTTTATTTCCATCATATACTTCAGAAAAGATGGTTCAATTCGGTACTGGTCAAATTTGTTTTAATTAAGTACATTAATATGAAGCCATGCTTGCTTGATTATATATGTTCTTGATTACTCTAAGCTCCTGATAAAGTCATAAAATTTTCAGGTATTGCATGCATGATTGTAATGTTCATCACAGTCGGGCTGATGACACTCGTTATGATATTCATATGGCACACGAACCTGGCAGTTGCCCTCCTTTTTCTCTTCTTTTTTGGATTGATCGAGGCTGCATATCTATCCTCCACTCTTGTAAAAATACCCCAGGGTGCATGGATCCCGCTCATCCCCTCCTTTATCTTCATGTTCATCATGTATGTTTGGCACTATGGGACTCGTCGCAAGTACCTCTATGATCTCCAGAACAAGGTCTCTATGAAATGGATTCTTGGCCTTGGCCCCAGCCTCGGTATTGTACGTATACCTGGAATTGGCCTCATCTACACTGAGCTGGTCACTGGTGTACCATCAATCTTCTCCCATTTTGTGACCAATGTTCCTGCCTTCCACCAAGTCCTAGTTTTTGTCTGTGTAAAATCATCGCTAATCCCCCATGTGCCCCAAGATGAGCGGTACCTCATAGGACGAATAGGCCCCCGCAACTACCACATGTTCAGGTGCATTGTGCGCTACGGCTACAAGGACATTAAAAAAGATGAAGAAAACTTTGAGGACCAGCTTGTGCTGTGCATTGCAAAATTCATTGAAATGGAGGCTGAAGATTTGGGTTCAGCCTCATTGTGTTCATATTCGACTGAAAATGAAGGTCAAATGGCACTGATTTCTACAAATGAGCTGTTGGTTAATACAATCATGATGGAGGAGGAAGACGAGACCCTTGGTGAAGAAATCTCCATCCAGCTAGGTCGAACCTCACAATCAGACACTGTTCAGAGCCTGCAGTCAGTGCATGAGCAGGAAACCTCCAGCATCAGCCGTCAACACCGTGTATGCTTCGAGCTGTCCCCCCACCTTGCCAACCCCATTGACCCTGAGGCATGATTTTTGAATTTTGCATATATGCTATCAAGTTTTATATTCTGATAGTGTAAATGTAACTGTTGCTCATCCGAGGTTGTCTATCCAGACTTGGGAGAACTATGGGTTGTATGGCTTGGTTCATGATTTTGGGATCGATTATCTAAATTAGTTTTGTATGGCTTGGTGCATGCAGGTGAGGGATCAACTGAATGTGCTGTTTGCAGCAAAGCGTGCAGGCGTGGCATACATAATGGGTCACTCCGATGTCAAGGCGAGGAAACATTCATCATTTCTCAAGAAGTTTGTCATTGATTTTGTGTATGCTTTCTTGAGAAAGAACTGTCGAGGCCCTTCAGTAGCATTGCATGTCCCTCACGTTAGTCTTGTTGAGATCGGCATGATCTACTATGTCTAGACAGCTGTTTTTATGAGGTATTGTTGTATTGTCGATGTACTCTCCGAAGCCGATCATTGGTACTAGTTGGGATATATGAAGCATGATGCTGGCGCAGTAAGTGTGCTTGGCTGCTAGCTGCCGTGACAAATGCTAGTTTAACTTTATAATATATAATTGATTATAAAGGTTAGGTTATTATAGTTGTTGTTTGAAGAGAAAGCTGTGTCGATTTTTGAATATAATAATTGGATAAATCATATTATTATTAATAATAATTAAAATTATTAAATTTTAAAACTAAGATTGACAATGCGTCACTGGTATTAACGCACATGATATGCGCCATTGTCACTGGCGTCTTCCTCCCAGTGCACCACTGGTACTGATGCCTTACCTTGTGTGCGCTATTGGGAGTGACGCCTTCCTCCCAGTGTGTCAATGAGAGTGACGCATTCAATAGTGCGCCAATAGCACTGACACATTATTTCCATTCTATAAATATCACTCGTCACTCGTCTCTTCATCAAATCACAAATATGAGTTTCAATTATCATCAGTATGGTAATGATGACTCAAATTATTTTTTCAAAAGTACCTAACAATAATAATGATTTTGACGAGATATTCCCTAATTATGCTTAAACTAGCTTCTATGCAAACGAGGTATGCACTTTTAATTCAATCAGATATTATTTGAATTATTCAAACAATTATTTTTATTTAGGATTCTATCCATCAGTGCAATCAAATTATTTTGACAATAATATTTTTATCACATGTAATAGAAAATAATTATGATGTTAATATTTTGCGTCTCCCTCTCTTCAACATAAATCTTACGAAGTCTGGTGAGATAAAAAAGCCTGAGCGATTGCAATCTGGTCTCAATTGTGAAAAAATAGGTCATAATAAGATGATATGTGCGAAATCAAATAACATTTGTATTTCTCTATAATTTTTATTTTGTATTAGTTTGACGTAGAGGTTTGCTAAAATCCGTCGGGTACAATCCGTACCCGTGCCCGGGTATAGGCGGGTACACGGCTACGGGTTTGAGAAGGGTCGGTCAGTTTTTTTTTTGAAAAAACCCGTTGTACCCGTACTCGTTTACCCGCCGCCCGCGTACTCGCGCCCGTGTGCCCGCCGCCCGTTGCCCGTACCCGTACCCGCGTACCCATCGTTATAACGGTTTGCTGAAACGTTATAACGTTTCATAACGGTTCTCTAAAAAGTTATAACGTTTCATAAACCGTTATAACGGTTCTCTAAACGTTATAACGGTTCAGTAAACCGTTATAACGTTTGACCCGCTGATCCGTCTCGTTCCCGACCCGCCGGCCCGTGTGCCTGAGTACCCTCGTACCCGTACCCGTGGTACCCGTGTACTCGCGACGGGCACGGGTATGAGACGGGTAAGGTACGATTTTGAAAAAAAAATTCCGTCTACCCGTGCCCGCTGTACCCGCCGCCCGTCGCGGGTGTACCCGGCCCGTACCCACGGTACCCGCTGGCAAATCACTAGTTTGACGTATAGTTTTAAATGTACTTCTGAAAAATATGAGATGTCCGATGTCTTTCAGAAGAAAAAAAAAAGGATGACATTCAGATCACGTTGGTTATTTATATCTATTGTTAAAAAGAGAGGTCATCCTACGAATTGCCCCTAGCTTCGGAGCGTAGCGCAGCTGCGCATACCACAAAGCACGCTGGCAATGCTTGTAGTCTCAAATCTGATTTTGGGCTAACTCTACGTACTCTAAAGAAGCCCAGTTAAAGTAATTAAGCACGCACCCTTTACAGCACAGGCCCAATCATAGTTAACCTGGCTTAAAGGGCTGAGCAGAAATTTCCTACATTCTACATGTCTATTGCTATTTGAGTGCATTTTTTTTAACTTTTCCCTCTAAATCAAGAAAACGGAATTTTTTTTTGTATAAACAGATTTATAATTTTCCCAAGGTTGAAGTTATTTCATTCGATAATCAAGAAAATGGAATATATTTTACAACTCGTAAAATATATTCCCAAGGTTGAAGTTATCAAGTGATTCTCTAAATAAATTAATGCAATGATGAGTTTTTTTTTTCTCTAAACACCAAATTAATAAGCATTAGAAAATTATTAAAGAAGAAACTCTGTCTGATCTCATTACTAAAGCCGCAAGTCGTGTAAAAAAGAACAAAATCTGGGAAGTCCATCCCCATTAGGTGTACTATCCCTCAACAAATTACAAATGTACACTATATTAGTAAAAAAAAAATGAAATGAAAGAAAATGTATGAATGGGATCTATTGACCTCTTTGTTAACCTTGAAATCTTTCTATCTGTTTGTTTACAAGCAGCAATGCCTCTTGCTTAGATATTTCATTCGATAAAATGCTTCGTAATGCTTGCACTTCTTCTGGGCTGGCTTTCTTTAAGAGCTCTTCTAAACTACTAATACTACTTGTAGGAGATTTCTTACTTGGGGCAGGTATTTCATGTGTGTTATGTCTTGAACTCCAATACTCCGTGCATACATGATATTGATCTAATGCTTCTATTGCCTGTTCATGTCAACAAGAAATTAATGAGAAGTACACCTAATGTACTTTTGATCAACCAACAACCATATGCAATTTCTTCAAATTTTCTTCTTATTTTTTTTTTTATAAATTTGCATTAAATCTGATATATGAAATGTTAATGTAAAAGATGTTCTAAACTGCAGGGATGATACAATTACGTTCATGTCTCATTGATGTTGAGTGGTGTTTCTAGATATTCCTTTTCATTTGTTGTTGACAGTAGCTCTTTGATACATATTCTTTTCTTCTCAGAAAATCACTGATAAAAATCAGGAAATCTACCATCCAAAAGAAAAAACTATACCTTGACAATCTTAGGTGAGGTTAAGCCAAACATTTCAAGGCCATCCAGGGATCCAGGAAGTTGCAATATTGTAAGCTCTGTTTTCCCTTTCATGTGTAGCTTCCTAATTTCCATATTTACCCTCTCTCTCACCATCTCCCAGCATCTCATGGCAGACGCATGTATGAATACTTCACTTCTACATTCTTCTACCATCACCTGCACACCATTTTCAGCAATCATTTGAGTTATCACACTAAAATGTTGTTATCTTTTAGATTTTTACAGTAACTTTAGTCCATAATTCCATATATGTAAAAAAGGGTTCAGAAAGTTTAATTTACCATAAATAGAGGCCCCATATCCCCACCATCCAGAATTTCTGATATGTAATAGCACATCTCTATTGGATCAATAATGCTCAGGTACTTGACTCTACTTTTAAAACCTACATGCAAACAAAAATGAAAAGGTATTGAAAAACATATAAAAGAAAATTAAGCATTGCAGAAAGTAAACATCATAATATGAGAGTTACCTTTAGGGTATATGACCTGGCCTGTGCACCATTTCTTCCCAGACAAAATGATCCCATATTCTAGAGGCTCAACTATGCAGTTTAATTTTCTGACAACATTGGCAATGCGTGGGCCCCCTTTGTTCCTACATATCCCCCTCATGTCAGGCTTACAAGTTAATGCCACGACCACTGATTCACTATTAGAAGCTGATTCAGAAGTCGTACATTCAGATGTACTATTGGAGGATGCTATAGCTAATTTATTATCCAACAACTGAGACGAATTTGACAAACTTGAATCGTCCTTTACTGGCACTGAATCCGTGCAAATATGCTGAAAAGTGGCATCACCATTAGAGGCCATAGGATGTAAGATAACTGTTGAAATATCAACATCCTGCATCACTTCTTTTTTCGTTTTCTTACATGGCACAGCATCCTCAATTCTCGAACTTGTCCACTGAGACGAGTTAATCCTGCTTGAATCTGAGCTCTTGCATTTTTCTTCCGGTGCTTGATATTGTTTGCTATTTTTTGGTACATCGTTAATCCTAGAGCAAGTATCCTTCACAACCAACAAACTTGTTGGTTTATTCTCAACTTTTATAACTACCTTCTCACCATGGGCAGGCTCTGCACTTTTGAACCCTTCCTTTTTTATGCTTCTGTTGTTAAGAGAGCCTTTTCATCTACTTTAGGGACGTTGACTTTACCATTTTCCCCTGTTTCTTTCTTTACCTCTTCTTTGTCAGTATTCTTTGTATTCCCTTTAGGGACACAAGAACTGAGGCTGAGACAGAGGTGTGACAAAGCCCACTTATGAACAGCACTCAGCTTGCCAGAGACGGCATCAGCTAGGATATTGAGCTCAGCTATGTCATACCGAAAGAGAAAGAACCGAGCACTCCAGTCACACATGCATAGGTCTTTTGCATGCAAGAGACATGCAAACCGGTCAGGATTACACGTGCAACCTGCAGCAGAGAGGTGCAGATCATAGTTGCACTCCACACATTCTCGGTCAGTTGAATCAAAATCAGGCTCCATCTTCTTAGGTTGAGAGGGGTTGCATAAGTTTTCTCTTCTTTCCCGTTCTATAGCAACCCGTGCCTGGATATGGAATGAAGGTTAGTACAAGAATCTGAACTTCAAAAATATTAGAAACTCTGCAAGGGTGGCAGAAAGTAAAGACATGATACATAGCTTAAAAGTTTGTTCGCCACTTAGCCTGCATACACAGACTGATCCTATATTAGCATGTATTGATCATTTTAAACTAAGTGTCTTTTAAATCGCAAAAAACATAAACAATACTTAACAAGTGTAATATTAGAAACCCAGAATCCCTCCAATAAATAAAAACATTTTCAATTTTTTTTTTTCAGAGGTATGTCATCATTTGATATAAAAATAACAAGGTTATATCCACTTTAATCACTTAGACCAACCTTAAGAGTCGTGGACAGTATGCCATTGGGCCCACATGCATTCTTCCAACGCAAATTATCTTCACTGTTATTCTTCTGAAATGTGATCTCCCACTGTGCTCTTACGGCTTCCCTGGCAGCACCAAGGAGCAACTTGTCATGAGAAACTGAGATCTTGCGCCCCTGCTCCCGGTAAAATTCCACTGCAATTTGACCATGCGGAAGCCAATCAACAGGGGCCACGTTGACAGCCTCAGCACAGTTAAACCCACAGTTAAAGCCTGCATGGTATGCCCGTGGAAATGTGATGACAAATTCACCCTCACGCTGGACAGAGCGGTATACTGGTACACCCTCTTGCTTTAACAAAGAGGGTGAAAATTGAGTGATCTGAAAAGAGAAGGAAAAGATAAAAGAAAAATGGATTGGTTATTCAATACCATTTATAAAAAGCAAACGCTTTGAAAAGGATAGCTACTTGTTGACTTGTTGCTATTGCGCTAATAAATACACTTAAATCAAAACAAAATGTTTAAAGAGCTCAATCGATAAGTAATTCAATGGTACAGCCAACTAGCTTTAGATTTCTCAGACCCAGCTAAAACTCAGATCACTTAAAATTTTAACACGAGTGCTCACGAGATTGTGAAGCAAGTCAGGTTGTTCCTCAAATAAATCTGGCAGGTGCTTCTTCATGGCAGCCTCCAGTTTCACTGCATCATTTCCTGGTACACCATACCAAATTTTTGGTGCACCCAAATGCATATAATTCAGTGAGTACAAGTGGTGATCTTCCACATGCTGTCAAATTAGCAAATATAACCATTATCAAATTGTCAAGGCATAAAAAATTGCATGTACATGCATTTGAGGGTTTCTTTTAGGCATTAGCTACATACCCAGCAAAAGGATGAGAAGCACATGCCCACATAGAGCCATGGGACCAGCACTCCAGAAATATCACCACTTTCAAAGGAAAGAACTGAGCCAGGAAGCTTAGGGAAGTTATTCAAGTTCCAACCAGATTTTACATATTCATCGTCAGTTTGTGATAAGTTTGATGTTGAAGCAGAACTTTTTGGGAAGCCACTTCCAAAACTTCCAGTCTCCAGATCAGCACCATACAGTACCTAGGTTAAATATAGAGCAAACTTCTAAGAATAAGTACCCGAGTGCACTCGGCATTTAGCTCTTTTTCAGAAGAAATATCACCAAACCTGTATGTTTCTTTTTTTCCAGGTATTAATTATAAATTAATAACACAAAACCACAATTGAATGCATCAGTACCTCTATCTCAGCTGTTGGTTTCTCTACAATCCGCCAATATTCTCCCTCAATATTTTCAATCGATGGTTCAAACCCTGGAGTGGGATTCTCTCTGAAATACTCTCTCCTAAAATCATCAGAATATTTCTTAAATGTCTCCAAGGTGAACTCTGGACCTGGCTCAAACCCAAATCTCTCAACAGCAAAAGGATTCAGTCCATCTTGATTGTCCATGAGTTTTCTTCGCTTCCTCATGGTGTTTTGGTTTTGGCACGACTTATTTGTTGCTTCGCGATTTTGGAGCTTATCTAACCTTTGCACACGTGTCACAAATTTTGAATTTTCCCAAATATTTTTTGCTTTGAGTTGACATGGAGGCCTCCATTTCCATGGTGGAACAATGCGGCAGATGCCATATGGCTCTGCATACGGCCGTATGCTCTCTATGTACTTCAGTGTATCTTTGAACTCCTAGTCGAATAGCAATCAAAATTAGCCAAGAGTATAAATTTTCAATGGTGAAGAAATTACAAAACACAACAATTTATCACCTCCTCTGTTGGATAAAACACAGGGGCTTCATCAACAGCAGGCCTACATGTACTGTCAGGCTTCCATCTTGCCACTACCTATCATACATCCAAATAAACTTTCACCTTAGCATTATAATGATTAAAATTAATTTTTACAAAAGAAAACACATATAAAAAAAAAATTTAAGTAAAAGAAAAACAGAAAAATGATAAGGGTACTTTTTGGCAGTTCAAGCATTCTTTGCATCCACGAAGAACCCCTTTTGGTAAGCTACGAGCTGAAGGGAAATCCTGTTTGCAATCAAATTTAATAACAATTGAAACAGCTGTCAGAAGAGCAAAGAATAAAAAAATGTACAAATTGACGTGAACAATGCCCACAAAAAATAGACCTGTGAGTAATCTTCGGTGCAAGTATCAAACTGGCTGTAATCAACCGTCCTTCTATTCCTGCGTGACCTCCTCTGATTCCCAGATCCAGTCAATGGACCGGATTCACTGGTTGAAGAGGAAACTGCAGTGACACCAGTGTAGGCCTCACTTTCTTGGGTTGCACCTAGTGAAAAGAAATGAACGGACCAAATCCCGGAGGAATGGCCGGATCTGACTGCTGATTGAGCATGGTAGTAGAAACACATTCAGTGCCCATTAGAGCTGGAAAAGAATAAATTAGATAAATTAGTAATTTAGCTCACATTAGCATTTTTAAGAACTAAGATGGTCAAGTGCAGAATTAATTGCTACTAGTTGGTTAAATTATACAAGCAATCATGGAAATAAGAAAAAAATCTGGGAAAAAGTGACAAGCTGACTTAAGAGGGCCAGTAAATTGCAAAATATGAGTTGATCAAATCAACCCTTAACCAATATATAAAAATAGCAAAAATTAACAGAATGAAAAATATCTTGAAGAAGAAATACAAGTAACAAAAAAAGATGGTTGAATGGTGAAAGAAGCTAAAAACCTGGCTAAAAATAATAATTCTAGAACACATCTACAGATCTAAATCTACCTACTATTTAACAATACACCTACCTATTTACCAAAATTTAATTAATTAATATCTGAGGTCCTCATATCTGGTTCTAAATTAAAAAAATTCTCCCAAATTTAGCACTGACAACCATCATTAATTGTCTGGACTTAAAAGGAATAAAATATTTTGATCGATCGAACGCTGATAAATCATGTCTGAATCTGATTTAAGTTAATTAGCTTACAATTTTTGAGACGAGCTCTGAATTTTCTCCTTTTCGGTTTCATTGACTATGTAAACAGGAATTGCAATTGCGAGAAGAAACGGTATATAAAAAAAAAGCTCGAGAAAAATATAGATCTTAACAGAAAGCGAAATTTAGCAATTTACCAGTCCTTTAATTTGCAAAATAGGGATTCGCAATAGCTGATATAGTCAAATAATCCCCCAATTCCCAACCCTAGATTATAAAACAAGGGGCGTCGGTACAGTGGGCTGCGCACAAATGGTCTTGATACCACGACCAAACCAACCAACCACTTTTTCAGGATTAATCGTTTTTTTATAATTGAAAATTAATAACGCTGTTAATAAAAGGTTGCGTGGCCAACCAACCTAGTTGTTTATTATTATCTCTAATTGAAAGGTAATTAATCTCCAGCCGAGAAGCTTCAGCATACTTGTTAAAACTCGGACAAAGTATTTATGGTGTCAACGAGAATTTGTTGGTTTCCGACATAAATAATAATTGGTTTCCGATTATTTATGGTGTCAACGTTATAAGTTTAACTAAATTTAAAGAGATAAAAGGGGAAATGGTTAGGAATTTAGGATGGAGATGGGAGAGATTACCATGTTTAGTTATTCTTAAATTGAAAATAAAAAATATAATTTATAATAAGAAATAAATATTGGGATGTATATAAAATACAAAGATGCATAATAATAATAATAATAATAATAATAATAATAATAATTTGTATTATTATTTGTACTATCAAATATACATGCATTCATGATTTATTAATATACCAGTTTATATGAAAGTATCAGCAACAACTAAATAATTATTTATACGCACAGTAGTTAGAAGTCTATGAAATGGCAACTTAAAAATCCAAATCTATATAAAACAACAACATTAGTTGTCCCTACTACAAATATTATAATCGATTCATAACAGTTTCATATATGTCTTGTGTCTCTTGTTTGACATTGTCTAAACTCCAAACCGTGTTAAAACGTGTCGGACTCGGACACCGCCGTAGTTGTCTGTAAATAAAGAAGTCATTTTAATTTGTAATTCAGGTAGAGTTACTGGCCTACCGCTCTTAGCTGCCCTCATTTGCAATTTCTTGCACGCCAGGGGACTCGTAGCTAATTAACTACTTTCACAAGCAATGTACGGTCCTGTCCACAACTGACAAGTGTCCATAGGTTGCCTTGTTTTGCATGGCAAGTCCTGATGTGGCAATGTTTCTCGATGATACTTTGTCACGAGACACGAGTCTAGGCTTGGAGCAATATATATCGGTACATCCGCTTTAAGCAAGGTGTATGGCCAGGGTAAAGCACAATTAGGTGTCAATTATTGATATGACTGGATGAGTTAACTCGATCTGATCTATATTCGATCCGATCTGATATGATATGAAAATAAATGAATTGATTATGAGTCAAATTTTTTTGATTCAAATCAGGTCGGATTCAGATCAATCCGACCCCGACCCAACTAATTGTGTTTTTTAAAATAATTTGGTGATTTAGTATTAATTAAGCTTAAATATATATTAATTAAGATTAATTATAAAATAATTAATATTTAATTATTCAAAATAATATAAAAATAATTAATTATTTTACATGAGTCCGATCAGATTGATCCGTAACCCGGTCGGATCGAGTATAGATCAAGATTTTTTGACCCAAATATAATCGGATCGGGTCCAAAAAATAATAAAATAATATGATTCGATCCGAACCCGACCTAACCCAATCGACCCACTGACACCCAGCTGCACAACCGAGTTGAGATGCAATACAAAAAAATGTGAAAGCATATCCCAACACGGGAATTTGGACTTTTTGAGTAGGCATGATATTTTATGATGACAAGGACAATTAAAAAGTTAACAACGATGGTATATATAAAATTAATTACCATCGATGGTATCTATTGTGTTTTGATGAAAAAGTGGGTTTGTGAGGATAATCACTAATTTAAGGTTTAAAGTTTGAAGTAATAGCTAAATTAATATTTTATAGGATTTGTAGAATAACCATTAATCTCATGTATTTGAAAATTTATTCTCATCCAAACATATCATACTGTGCAACTTTGAAATCGTGCTTTTGTCTATCCTCACTTTTTTTTTTGTTTCATTCGAGATTTCGCTCCCCGCTCAACCTGTTATTGTGAGTTTTCTTGTGAAAAGATAAATATACTTGGAGAAATATTAATTATTTGATTGATAGTAATTTGTTTGAGAGAATGAACTTTAAGAAACATCAAAATAAATTAAAAATTCACAGCTTACTTTTGTATAGATATGTTTATTTACCTCATTGATTTTCAATTACTAAATTTCATTTAAATTAAGTATTGTTTCGTGATGGATTTAGAACAATTAAAATATTAAGTCATCTTATACACGGTAAAACATGTATGAAATCTAAACATATGCTGTAAGCATGATACGTGAATAATAAAAATCTTACCTACTAGTAAGATTTCATATTTACTAAAAGATTGTTAAGAGGTAAGAAATAATCTTTCATCCACAGGAAAAATGTAATACTCTGTGTGAGAGATTACATATTCGAAACTCAAAAAGAGATCCTTAATGGACATTTTTAAAGCCGTCTTTACTAAAAAAAAAGATTAATATCATATTCAACTCTTTCTTATATTTCATATTTATCACTTAAATAAAAAATGGTTAATATCATATTTACCCTATAAAATTTTGATACAAAGAATTTATTGAGCCATGTAAAATAAAATTTAAAGATGATTTAATATAATTTTGAGTTAAAAGATCATCAAAGACTTACAAGTTTACTCTATAAATAGATTGCAGCGGAGAGCAGTAGCAGTTTTTTTTTCGCAGTAGAAAACTAGATATAGAGTCAAGCTCCTCTCTCTGAGGCTATGTAGTGAGATAATATCTGAAGAACTCTCTGAGCCAAGACAGGTCTCTGAAAATCTATAAAAGCTGAAATATGTACACGGTATTAAATTTAAGTTCACTTATAACTACAATAAGCTTCAACCCCCCTCTCAACAACCAAAATTTCTCTCTATCAATCTTAGTTAGCAATAAATTAAGCAAAATTAAAAAAAAACATTCAACAAGCTCATCGAAGGAAATAAAAAGAAGCAAGCAGTTTTAACTAGACATCTAGGGGAAAAAAGAAAAGAAAAATAAAAAGGAGGGAGAGTCCCTGACTAGGCATGAATTGGAATCAGCAAATCATTCAAGTTGGATCTATCTGCACTTGCACGTTTCTTTCAAGGATTCCATCTCCTTCTGAAGAGTAACATAGTCCTAGCGCATCAAAAAACATCATAAATGACCCAGTACCAGAAAAAAAAATAACCTATGTTTTGAAATGAGCAAATGGACACCCCATGTTATAATTTATAAATTATCAAAAGGACCACATCTTTTTGGGAAAGTTTAAAAAAAGTTATCACCTTTAGCAACATAATCAAGTGCAGTGACAAAAACTGAAGTCTTATGATTTCAAAAACCACTTTCCAGAAAATAAATTTAAGTCATATAGAGTAGTAATTGGAAGAAATGTATCGACGAGTGCTTGATAGGGCCTCCATTATGTTGTAATAATTAGTTGTCATTGTGCCATACTAGGGACATCAGTTGTTTTTATGTAGCAAGGAAGGTTATTTTAAAGGAGATAAGGGGTTCTCTTTCTGCCCCATTGTAGAAGATTCAGTTTTTCTCAGGGCTATGTTTCCTTCTTTTTTTTTCCTTCTTTCAAAAAGGGGGGAAGTGCAAGAAAGAAGAAAAAAACAAGAATCGTCCTTGGAGCGGTACAGTCTGGTAGGAAGGAGAATTGGAGAAATAACATCAACACTCAAGATTGATATCTGTAGTAAGAAATAACATACATATTGGTAATTTGGTACTATACCTTTTTCATTAGGGAGACTCTCCTAGTTGAGCTTGCTAAAGATGCCTTAACCTGTCAACATGTGAATTAAACAAACATATTAGATACTTGTTTATTTTATCAAACTCTACACAATACGGAACAAATATCCCATATTCCCATAATTGCTTCCAAGAGCATAATATACTGGAGTAAAAAAAGTTAAACATCATTTTGTTTCGTCAAAAGTACTTTAGTATTTTGTGTTATATTACTTGGAATTTAGCTTCATTATATTAAGTACGTTGTGATGTTGCGATTGGAGAACTCACATGGCCACCATATCTGAATATGTGTAGTAAGAAATCGCAAGTCCTTTGTTGCTGGTGCTTTTTATAAAAAAAATAATTATATTGAAGTACTTTGAGTTGTCAATTTTCCTTCTTAGGACCGATAGCTGACCAAAATCTAATCCTTGCACTAAAATGTTTCATCTTTGGCTTTCCCAAATCACTTCCTTTGGCTCCTGTGTGAAAGGTAGTCAAATGTTCTAAAAAAACCTTAAAGTTAAAGAACCAATTTTTGTAATCAGAGTATTCATTTACAACATTTTTTCCAAGTTCCTTGTCTTTTTCTATTTATTTCTGATTTTTTTTTGAGAAATAATCCCGCCGGTCATGTCTACTTCAATTCCAGGAGTTGATTTTTTTTTTTAATTATGAGTAATTGTACTCACATGGGACTGTTTGAATTTGTTTGTTCTCTGCATCTAAACACCAAATTAACAGCAACATGCCTTTTCAGTGGCTTTCAGCTTTCCAATAATAACCCCAGTTAGCCCTTAATAAAGCGTAAGCTTTAATATGCAACTTAACTCATTCTCATTGTGTTATTTTCGCAGTATTGAACTATGTCTTGGTTTAGTCTAAATTATTTTAAATTGATGTTTGTTTGCTATCTGCTTTTTTACAGTATGCATAGCTTTTGAAATTGACAGATAATATTATTGGAAAATATAGTTTATTTCCAAATCAATTGTTAATAGGAAGAACACAACAATGGAGTGGAGCTAGAAAGGACTAAGCTGCCTGAAAAGATAATTGAAGCAAAGAAATGTCTAAATTGCCCTTCACATTTATGCTGTCAACAGAGCACTGCTCATCACTTTATATAAGCTTTCTAAGACTACAATTTGTAAAATTATGTTGTAGCAAATTTTGGCTTTATTTCAAGAATCTAACTTTGGCCAGAAATTATTTGCAATAGAGACAAAATTCTCATCACTTTGTTAAAACCTTCAATTAATCTAATGCCTTCTCAAATATGCTTTCGTCCAAGAATTGCTTGGTGCCTAATACATTATGTATCATTTAAATACCAACTAATGCAAATAAACCTTGAGGAGTTCATCTTGCAACTGTCGGCTTCTTTCAACTTCGCCATCATATTTCATTCGCCATTCTGCTGATTCGTCCATAGCTTCTAGATTTGCACGCTCAAATTGCTGCCTGCAAAAAAAGTCTTAAATTCAATTATACCAAAAGAAAAAGTTAATTTGCATTTACACTTAACACAAAAATAAAAATAAGAAATGTGCAAAATCATGCAGTGATAATATCATGCACAACAACAACAACAAAGCCTTTAATACCAAATAAATTGGGGTAGGCTAGAAATGAAGCCCAATCGGAGATCATAGAGATCAAAGATCTCAAATATGATAATATCATGCATAATCCTCAAAATTTTAAAAATATTTTTACCCTAGCAAATAGTGATGACTATCCTCTGGCCTTTATTTTCATATGTAATCCAATAAAGAAAGGAAAACTCGGTTCTTTTATTTGATATACCACAATAGTTGTAAGCCAGCCACTCAACTCTAATAACTGGTTACTTGTAAAGTACAACAAAGAAAATACTGTAAGTAGAATTGTTGAATTATTAAGTCAAAACTGATTTATAAAAAAAAACTGCCATGTGCATGTTTCCTTCATACTAAGAAAGACGTATTTAAATGTTTCATCTCTTCTCCAAAATGTCAGCACAGGTGAAATGTATCCAGCATATACCATAGTAAATACTTGTTACAGCTTCAAAGTGATGATTGATAGAGATGCAAAATGGAATTGTTTTCAACAAACCTTTCCTTTTATGAACATGGTGTTATCATATTTAAATAATGAATTCATGTGAATGGATTAAGTTTGGATACAAAACATTGTTGATATACTGAGAGACATATGAACAACTAGGAACAAGTCAGTGGGCCAATAAAGTCAAATGAATCAAATTTGTTATTAATTATTAAAAATAGGCTCCCGATTCCCACCCTGGCATATATTACTTTTCTATGCCTCTCTTGGTACTTGAACCTGCACCACTCCGTAGAGAGGCGAGACTCATTACCATTTGTACTAGGTCTGCGGCTCAATAATCAAGTCTGTAATATTTGGCATCAATATACAGGATAAGCAAAGAAACATAGTACAAAGATACACTAGGATATCAGAACAAAACAGTTTGCGAACTAATTAGAATATTTGAAGCTATTTGCAACTAACAGTAAACTTTAACATTAGCAACTGAAAGCAAGCTTTCCATTTTGCAAACATCACCCTACTATTTAAAAGCAATGTCATTACAGAAACAAAATCAGATTAAATTTTCTGCAGTACTTCTATACATTCCCAAACTAGATACTCCATAACTTGCTCATACTAGTCAAAAGCTAACTGAAATATTTGCAGTGCTTCATCACATCAAAAATTTGACGGGACATACATAAATACCTTATACCTCTCCATTACATTAGCATAGAAAAAAAGAGATCGTAGCAGGGCCGAAAACACCATGCTTGATTTCGGAAAACAATGGAATATGGGGTGTGATTTGCAAAATTGAGGGGGGAAGAAGAACGAACCGAAGGATCTCGCGATCATCAGCAGTGAAAGAGGAATCGATAGACCAGATGCGAAGGTAGACAGCCACACCCAGCATCATCGCCACCACGAAGCTTACCATTAGCGTCCGCCTCCTCCCTCCCATCGTCGCCCTTACTTGCGTCGCCACAAAAGATCAGAGCCCAACCAGAGAGAGGTGACTGAGAGAGTATCAGAAATTCAGAATTCAGACCAGTGAGTTTGATCTCGGAAGAAATTATGGGCCTCAATAAGATCTGGGCTGATACTGGGCTTATTTACATGTTAACTCGTACATTTGGTAAAAAAGAGAGTTCTGGAACGAAATTACCATTTTTAAATATTAGATCACTATAATATAAATGTTTGATATACATAACGTAACCATTAACAAACTGTAATTACTTAAAGGATGATAAGGATTTATTTGCAACTAAGTTGACAATCCTGAAAATAATCACACTTAGCTAGTATCTGAAATCCGATAATCATAATACAACTTATGCTTAATTCACAACACATACATGAAAATTTCTGATGCAGTTTTTATTTTTTCATCAAATTACTTAAATTTACAATGTGAAATATTTAATGGAATTTCATGTGATATGAAATATAATTCAAGTGGTATGACAATTAAAACACAACAAAACTATAAGACAAAAATACATGCACATTATATTTTCTTTCTCTTAAGTTGTCTGAGTTAATTAAAAAAAAAATGTAAAAAATGGTAATTTAAACTATTGTTACTGAATCCCTGCCCTTTACATGAAACTAATTTAATGTTTACTTCGCTTGAACTTTGCTTCAATTATCATCAATAAGGTCACAAGTCAAAATTTATTTAAATCCGTCATTATTTTCAAAAAGAAAGAATTTCAACATTCCTTTATAAATCTTTTTGCTGTCATATTCTTTTTTATTCCTTTTTTTTTAGAAAAAGAAGGGATCATGCCCCTTTCTTTTGATTTTATTGTGCCAGTGTTCCTATTACATGTTGCATGTCCCATAAGAGATGAGACAAAAGAAATAAAAGCAAAGAAAAATAAAGAAAAGAAAATAGTTCTAATCCATAATAATTTTCATTATAATAATAACAATAAGTAAAACTCAGATAATGTTTGGAGTATTCGCTATTTGTTGTGTATGCCGGCTTTGAATTGATGTATGAAAATGTGATTAATTATATCCCTCTACAATATAAAATATAATATAAAAGACAACTCTCTCAGTTTTAGATCGAACATCTTGTTTACAATGATTTGCTACGTACGTTGATCCATTTGAGAAGTTTTCCATCTGTTGAAAGTGAACATCGTAGCTAGAATTTTGACTCAGTGGGGACTCATAAATTTTTTAATGATAATTTATTATCATAAAATTTAATATACCAACAACAATTTATAAATAAGTAATTTAATTTAATACAAAATTTAAGATAACACAAATTAAACTTAACAACTTTTAAAATATAGTTTCAAAAAAAAGTAAAATATCCATATTAATATATTATTTATAAAATAAATTAAAATAGGTAGAAAAAAAATGAACTTAATTGAGGAAAAAAAGAATTTAAAATAGATTTTTGAAAACATTTTCACTCTGCACTTCCCCACATGACAACCCTTTAATAAGGCATTAACAACGTGCCACATCATGTCACTAGCCTTGAATGCTCCACTGCTTCACCCGAACCGTCTAATCGCCTAACCAAGAGCGATTTTGTACAGCTAGAGGGATTTCAGTGAGTAACAACATGGACCACTGCATCTCACATAGGTCGGATGAAACCTTGTCAATTTTTGTGATTTTGTACGACTAAGATTTGATGCTGCTGCAATGTTGCGTCTGTGATGTTATCTTATTAGTCGGGAATAAACTGGGCACTTATATGACCATCTGCACACTTGCGTTCTAAAAAATATATAGTCATTTGGGGTCCTAGTCTTATTTTCACTGGGGTCGCTATCATTTTTTTTTCACTGAGGACTCTAGTAAAAATATTTTTCCAGTGAGGTCCTGAGACAGTAGCTCCGCCCCTGATGAACATATACATATCCCATCCTCCTGATGAACATATACATATCCCATCCTTATCAGTAGCAACCTTTTAAGTTTGAAAAAATAATTCACATTCAATGAATGCATGTTGCATTATGTTTATATAGACAACACAACTTTGCCAAATGTCGTCACCTTTTCTTAAAGTTCTGTTGTTAGTATTTTATTTTCTATCATTATCCAACTAAAAATATACATTCTTGATGGAGCCTTCAGCTTCCTAACATGTTTTATATATAATCAATAAAAGCCTATTTTTTTTTTTATGAATGTGTAGAAAGATCTAGAAGAAAACTTGCCATTTAAATTATATCTCCACCATGCTTGGTCTGGCTGTATTTTGCATCCAAGTATAACTCACAATTTAGCTTTCAATATTTGAAGCTCAGTGCATGCTTGTAATGATAAGTTCTCATGAAATATATTATCGGTACAGTTTCATAGAGATTTTGTAATGTTGATATCCCTGTTATCTCAGTTTGAGTTGCAAAGGAGAATAATGTCTGAAAATTATGTTTTATATTCTTTTATCTCTACACCATTCTATGCTCCAATGCTGAAATTTTTCCTATTATATATGACGAAATCATATTCTTAGATTTTTTAGGATTTTAGGATTTAGGATTTAGAAATAAATTTCAGAAATAGAGGTTTAGATAGGATTTTAGGATTTAGAATTTAGAATTAAATTTTAAAATAGGATTTTAGGATTTAGAAATAGATTTTATAATAGAGGTTTATTGTACTATTATTATTATTGTTATTATTGCTACTATTATTAGCATATTATCATTATCATTATCATTATCATCTTTATTTATATATTATTATTATTATATTTATTTATTTTCTTTTTCTTCCATCATATTCATTTTTATCACTGTTATTTGAGATCTTTTATCACTGATATCTGATATTTTTATCACTGATATTTGAGATCTTATATTTTCTTTTTCTTCTATCATATTCATTTTCATTTCTAGCCTACCCCAATTTATTTGGGATTAAAGGCTTTGTTGTTGTTGTTGTATATATGACGAAATCATACACATGTGCAGTTACGTATAACAACAGATAATATACATGTAAATCAGGCACATTAACTGACTTTATAATTCAAACAAATACTCCCAAATTGAATAATTGCAAATTAGTTTAGTAATTCTAAACAACAAACAGGTAATATGCAAATTATGAAAATATATTCCCCACTAGATGTTGTTATCGTAAAATATAAAAGCAGGGTTCTAAAATGCGCTCAGTGCACAGATAGTCCACATAGAATTTACATAGCTAGACAGTCGCATATAAATATGTATAGAATTTACATAGACAGTCGCATATAAATATGTATAGAAGATCCACTACCATAAAAAATTTGATTTAGAACCGCCTATTTAAAAATGATTTTTTAAAAAACAGCTGCTAAAAGTTCAGAGTGGCAGAGCTGTAAATTTTATTGAAATTATTAGAACCGGTTTTGTAAAACAACCGGTTACAAGTTTTTTTATTATAACCGGTTATTATATAACCGGCTCTATTTGATTGAATTAGAACCGGTTTTAATAAAATTGGTTCTAAAATAAAAAATTTAGAACCGGTTTTAACAAAATCGGTTCTCAAATGTTTATATAAACCGGTTCTAAATTCAAAAACAATTAAATCCGGTTTTATTAAAACCGGTTCTAAATTAACTCCCAAATCGGTTATTTAAAAAACCGGCTCTATAATATTTTAATAAATTTATTGTTAATAAAAACCGGCTCTAATTTAGGGTTATTTATCACACTTCCTCTCACAGCGCCGCTCCATCTTAATTTTCACTATTCACCATTAGAAACTGATCTTTGTTCCTTCTAATCTGCGGCAACAGCAGCCACAATATTCATCACAGTTACAGTAACAACTACTATTTTTAGATCTCTTAAAGGTAATTCTTCTGTACATAATTTAAATTTAGGTACATTTTCTCATTTTTTTATTTAAGTACATCCTTGTTAATCTTTAAAAACCATTAATTTGCATAATTATTGCATAAATTGATTACATATATATAAATAAAATTATATATGTGTAATTGATGGTATTGTCATATAAGACCAAACTACCGGAATTTTTATTAATTTAGGTCCATACTCGTTCGGGATTAATCCAATAGGGATTAATCCCGAATAGTCCCCGATTTGGGATTGCTTGTTGAATACTTTGTCTCATTTAGGATAGTGAACATATACTAGCTACAATTTGGTGTTTGAAAAAAATTTGGTTAGTATTTTCCCTAATGTTCCTACGTGTACGTACGTATATGAAAATTTACGTTGGCGTACTCGGAGAGCATAGAGGAAATGCTGCCGAATTTTTTTCAAACATCAAATTGGCTAGTATATGTTCACTAATGAGACAAAGTATTTAAAAAGTGAGTTAAGGTGGTTGACCGGCCCATAATTAGACCTTAAATCTGAAACCCTAAATTCTAAACCCTAATTGTGAGAGTGATGTTTTTTTTACAGATGGATCGTAATACTTGGATGTATAAAATCAAAAGGAATACAATTGAATATTTGAGGGGAATTGATAAATTTTTAGAATGTGCCTCAGAAGATATGAGAAATAGGGGTGCATGGACACTTGTTTGTCCTTGTGAAGATTGTCAAAATTTATGGAGATTTAGAAATATCAAACAAGTGAGAGATCATTTAATTCGTCGTGGGTTTATAGATCGATACACCCGATGGGTACGATATGGAGAAAATATTAAAACTGTTGATAATACTGAAAATAGTAGAAATATTAAAAATATTGTACGAGATGAATCTGAAGGTGATAGCTTAAATTTAGACAATGATGAATGGGATGTATTGGAGAATGAAAATGTGAGAAATGTAGAAAATATAGACAATGTAGAAAGTCAACAATTGGATGAAATTATGAATGATATTGTAGCGGATTTTGTCGATATTCCTGAAATTTTTAAAAATTTGGGTAATGATTCCAATGTGCCATTATTTTTCTCGGTTGTACAAAATTTATGAAAATATCTACAGTTTTTAAATTGTATAACCTAAAACTAAAAACGGATGGAGTGATAAAAGTTCTACCTCTTTATTATAACTTCTAGAAGAAATGCTTTCAGAAAATAATTCAATACCGGACTCCACATATAGAGCGAATAAATTATTATGTCCCTTGAGTATGGAAGTGGAGAGAATTCATGCATGTCCGAATGATTGCATATTATATCGAAATGAGTACAATGATTTGGATAAGTGTCCGAAATGTAACGCTTCACGGTACAAACCGAGAGATAATGAAATAGAAGTTCGAAAACGACCAACAGTAAAAGTGTTATGGTATTTACCAGTTATTCCAAGATTTCAGCGTCTATTTACAAACTCAAAAGACGCTCACTTATTACGATGGCATGTGGATGGCAGAAAAGATGATGGAATGCTCCGTCACCCTGGGGACTCTCCCGAATGGAGAAACATTAACAAAATATTTAAAGATTTTGGCGATGAACCAAGAAATTTACGATTAGGGTTATGTATAGACGGGATGAACCCTAATGGCCTTATGAGTAGTGATAACAGAACATGATATGTTTTATTGTGTATTTATAATTTCCCCTAGTTATGCATGAAAAGAAAATACATAATGTTGTCGTTGTTGTTTTCAGGTCCAAAACAACCTGGTAATGATATAGATGTTTACTTGGCTCCATTATTGGAGGATCTGAATAAATTATGGAAAGATGGTGTCAGGATATTTGATGCCTATTTAAAAGAATATTTCATCCTTCGTGCTGTTATTTTTTGCATGATTAATGATTTTCCCGCCTATGGTAACTTATCGGGTCATAAAACGAAAGGAGCAAAAGCGTGTACAATTTGTGGAGAAGAGACTCATACGATACGATTGAAAAACTGTGGAAAAAATATTTATTTGGGACACCGTAGATTTCTTAATCAGAATCACCCCTACCGACGGAAGAAGAAAACTTTTGATGGTACGGTTGAGCTGGAGAAAACACCAATATTATTATCCGGAAAATAAATATATTCTATTATGAAAGACATAAATGTCCAATTAGGTAAGAAGTTTCAAAAAAATATCCCTAACGGTGTTTGAAAAAAGAAATATGTATTTTGGGAGCTTCCTTATTGGCCGTATTTGGATGTTAGACATTGTTTGGATGTAATGCACATTATTAAGAATATTTGTGAAAGTTTGGTCGGGACATTATTGAATATTCAAGGAAAAATGAAAGACGGGGTGAATGCAAGAAAATACATGGTTGCTATGGGAATTCGGTCAGAGCTAGCACCACAAAAACATGAAAAATGAAATTACTTATCCCCGACGTGTTATACATTATCGAAGAAGGAGAAAATTAATTTTTTGGAGTGTTTAAAGTCGATTAAGGTTCCATCCGATTATTCCTCGAATATCTCCAAAAAAGTTTCGATGAATGATCTAAAGTTGATTGATATGAAGTCACATGATTGTCATATTTTGTTGACACATCTACTTCCGATTGTAATCCGAGAAATTCTCCCCCAAAATGTCAGACATTCTATTAATAAATTATGTTTTTTTCTATAACTCGATCTGCTCTAAAGTGCTTGATCCCGTCACGTTAGGCGAACTACAGTTAGATATCGTGGTTACCTTATGCGAATTAGAAATGTATTTCCCGGTGTCATTTTTTGACATAATGATTCATTTAACTGTTCATCTCGTGAGAGAGATACGATTATGCGGTCCTATATTTTTATGGTATATGTATCCATTTGAGAGAGCGATGGGTCAATTAAAAGGATTAGTCCGAAGCCGATCTAGATCCGAATGAAGCATAGTTAAAGGATATATTGCAGAAGAGGTTATTGAGTTTTATACTAGTTATCTAGAAGGAGTTGAACCGATTGGTCTCTCTAAGTCTCGACATGAGGGTACACTCCAAGGTGTTGGCACAATCGGATATAAATTGGTAACGGTTGGTCTTGAACTGCGACAAAAAGCATATCTTAAGGTCCTGCAACAACTCGTTGTTGTGGCTTCTTACGTAAATGAGAATTTAACAATTATAAGAGAAAATAATCTTTTGAAAGGTGAAATCTGGGTCATCAACGAACATAATTTAAAATTTATAAAATGGTTTACCGACAGAGTAAATTCTCAAATATCCAACACAATCGATGAAATAGTTAAATGGTTAACATATGGTCCAGGTGCGATGGTGCATACTTATCAAGGGTACGATATGAATGGTTTTATCTGGTATACTAAGAAATAAGATGGAAAAAGTACCATTCAAAATAGTGGAGTCACAATAGTTGCTATGTCCAGTGATGAAGATATGTCAATGTCATATTACGGGTGGAATGAGGAAATATGGGAGTTAGATTTTATGAAATTCAGGATTCCTTTATTTTTGTGTAAATGAATTGAAAATCGACGTGACATAAAAAAAGATAAATAAGGATTTATCTCTATTGATTTCAACCGATTAGGTTATCAACATGATCCTTTTATAATAGAAAATAGAGAAGCAAAACAAGTGTTTTATATCACTGATCCAGCCGATAAAAAATGGCATGTTGTCCTTCCGGACAAAAGACGTATTGTAGGTGTTGGAGATGTCGTTCACGAAGATGAATATGATCATTTTGATGATCATTTTGATCATTTTGGAATAGAATAGCTATTTCGACGAATTAATTTGCCAAACGAATTTTAGACTAAGTAGAAGAGTGCGGAATAGTGCTAATCCGATATACCAATTTATAGGTGGAATACTAGATTAGCTCTCGTCGGAATAGCGATTATTATTTGATTATGATGTATTATATTATTATATTATGATTATATTTAAGATTTAGTATTATTATATTATTATATTATATTTATGATTATCATTTATGATTATATTAATATTATGATTATTATTTATTATTATTATTATTATTATCATTATATTATTATTATTATTAAATTATTATTATTATTATTGTTATTATATTATCGTTACCATTAGCATTATTATATTATTTATTATTATTATAAATATAATTTTAATATTATATTATTATATTATGAATATAAATATAAGTATTATATTATTATGATCAAGATTATTTATTATTATATTATTATATTATGATGATTATGATTATGATTATTATTACTTATTATTATTTTATTATGTTGTATTATATTATTATATGTTGATTATAGTGATGATTAATTTATTATTATATAATTATAATTATAATTATTTATAATTATTTTTATGATTATGATTATATTATTATTATATTATTATGATTATGATTATGATTATGATTATGGTTATATTATTATAATTATGACTATAATTATTATTATCATGATTATGATTATGATTATTATATTATTAAAATTATGATTACTTATTATTATTATATTATTATAATTATGATTGTAATTATAATTTATTATTATTATATTACTATATTATGATTATGTTTATATTTTTATTATATTACTATTGTAATATTATTATTTATTGTGATTATATTACTATTATAATATTATTATTTATTGAAAAAAGAAAGGAAATCCGGAACAGAGCAGGCGGAATCAATTGATAAAATAGTTTTGAAAGCGAGCACTCTAAAGCACTATAATTAACTGCCTTTTCACTTGCAAACGCTAATACTGATTATATGCATCATTGAAAAAGTTAAGTATTAAATATTAATTATAATTATATTAGTAGTTTAAATTTATTAATGAATTAAAAATATGACACATTAGCACTAATTAGATATAAAATTAATTAAATTTATAATGTATGCTAAAAATTTAATTAAAAAATATATAATGTGATTTTTTTCAACAAGTATTCAGATAAAATCGGATAGTATCGGATTTCAGATAAGGTCAGATATTGATGAATGTAGCTAAACAGTCGAATATAGATAGATAATAAGTAAATAATATTTCTATCGTTAATTTTTTTTGAATACAGATATAAATACAAATGTCTTCGGATAAGTTATATATATGAATACAAATTAGATATTTTTTTTCCAGATTAGATCACAAATAGAATCGGATATTATCTGACCCATTAGTACCTTTAGATCCGAGGTCCTACACATTATGGATATGAATTTGCTGTCATTACTGCGAAGGCAGGTTCTATCATGAGACAACCGCTTAAAAAAATTTAAACGATCCAAATTTAACTAATAGAGATGAGTTTTATTTTTTTTATTATTTTAATAAACCCATTTATCATAAGCACAATGGTTAAACTCTGTAATCACATCAGTGGCTGGGATGTGAATCCTACACATTATCGGTTTATCACAATCCGTTGGGACCCACACATTATCGCAATCCGTCATTATACAACGTGGCAGGATGGCAGAGGTCCCTTAAACCGTTAATAAACAAAAGAAAATTCCATATGATTAGTTTCTTTTGTTACAGTACATCAGATTTCAATTATAGCCGTGGCCTCGTCTGGATGTCACTCCCAGTCCCACTTCACCGTCCGTGCTGAATAGCGTTGGAACCGTTGATCTATTCGTTTTTGAGCAGAACTCATATCAACGGTTCAGATTTCTTTCCTCGCCAAAGTGCTGCTCCAAGATCGGAATTTTTTTTAAAGCCTTTGAACAGCAATTTATTTTCATCATGATCACATCCTGAATTTATTTTCACAGAGATCTATAAAATAAGTGCAATCTGAGTTCATGCTCTTTAAAATATATATTTTTTATGCTTGACAATTAATCGCATTTAATCAGCATTGAAGAACGCAAATCTAACTCACGTCATTTAGTTTATACTTAAAAAGCACAAATTTAACTCACACCCTTTAGTTTAATTGAGCTAGCACATATATTTTTTTCATGAAATTTTCAAATTATATTTAAACATTTTAATCAGAATTTCTTATTAAAAATTATAACCATTTAAAAATCAAATTTTCTAACTCATCACAACAATTTAGAAATTATTCAATTCACCCGATCGGACTTACGTTCTTCCGAGTATGAACTGAGTGAGCTGGTACGGGAAGCAAAGGAAAGGCGAACAAGAGGGTACAAACCGTACTGTCTAAGGATGCTAATATTGTCAATAAAGGAAGCAATAGTGGTGCGAGAGGAGCTACAATCGAGGTGCTGAGAGTGCTTAGCTCGGACGCGGAGTTCATCGGCACCGCCACCGCTCCGATTAGAAAGGCGATCGGCGATTTCTTTTGGCTACGATTCCTCGAGAAAAAAACTGTACCAGAGCCCAAACAAAAAGATGATGTAGTAACTCCGCCTCAGCCAAAGTTTCCTGTTCTTTCCTCATATCCACCAGGTATGATTTGTCCTTACGATCAAAATCGATATTTACTGACTCTGAATAGCATTATGTAGGTATGCTGTTTGGCCGATTCATTGTGTAGAATTATGTTTTGGGAAAACAATCAGGATATTTTGATTTATACTATTGTTAATCAAGAATTAAGTTTTAGACAACTTGATTATGACAATTGAGAGCACATTATATTGAAAGGATTGAGTAGCTAATGAAGAAATGTTGGTATATTGAAACGTAAAGTATCCTTTTTTTCCTTGTTATCAAGCAATGATGCAACATATGACATTTGGAAATTCTGTTTTTCATTCAACAGACTTAAAAATCATTGTAGCTGACAATGGTTGCATACTTGATAGGGTTGTCATGTGTTGATTTGATGATGGATGATTTTGAGGCTCTCACGGTGTATATCAACTACTTCTGGCAGTCTTCTAAGGTCTTGTTGACTCCTGTTCCTGAAACACATGGTCCACAAATTGCGGCTGATTATTTTTTATGCCGGCCTCATGTCTTGGGTTTTCGTATTATTGAGGTATCATTACAACAGAATTGTGTTCAGTATTTTCTTTTTTCTTTTTCTTTTTCTTTGTTGGTTTCATCAACATAACATGCTTTATCAACTTACAAATAGGAAATCTAAAAGGACTGTTTGACAAATGCCAGATAGCCCGCCAAATTGGTGGTTTGTTTGGGGTAACTTTTTGGTGATTTTTCACACATCCTGATGCATGATGTTTATCTTTTGGAATTCTGAAAATCCTTGATTAAGTATTAGAACAACTGGAATTCCTCAATGTGGCAATTAAAGCAAATTGCCACTCTTTTAAATTTTGGGGAGACTAAAACTCGTTTGTAAGGATAGATGCAGTACCCAGATATAGTGATATGGTTTTTCAAATTTTGAAGTATGCTTTTGTCACAACTAATTCTGGGACGCTATTTGTTTTAGATACTTTTTGCCTTCCTTACTGCTTCTGTGAAATTGCGTGCATCTAAGAGGACCATGTTGGAGCCAGATGTGCATATTGCCAAGATTACACAAGCTTTGATAGTTCAAAGTATTATACGGGTCAACTTCTAAAAGAAATACTGTTATATCTAGAACCGACTTTCATCAAAGGTATTGTTTTGTTCGATTTCAATGAAATTGATTATTTTTTTTTGGATTTACCCTTTTTTATTTATCAGCAATTTTGAGCTTCATTTGTGCCTGTACTGGTACATCAGTAGTGATGCTGAAATTATTAGCTGAATGTGCAAGCCTTTTCTGAAGTACATGTCTTGTGATTAAACATCTGAGGATACGTTCTTATTCATTGATTGCAGTTGGGCAATCACTCTCCACGAGGCCAGACATCATTGGTTCTGAGATTTGCGAGGTTAGGTAAAACACCCCCTACACTTTTTTGTACTTCCCATTTCAGCATGCCTACCTCCTTTTTCCTGTGTTTCTTCTTGATTGATTTTTTGCCAACTATTTTATTTAAGCAGGCTTTATCTGATTTGCATGACAAAGTTCTACCATTTCCAAGAGAGACGGCCATTAAGATTATAGAGGGAGAACTGGGGTGCCCATTGGATAAAAAGTTCAGCTACATATCTGATCAGCCGGTTGCTGCAGCTTCTTTTGGCCAGGTTCTTATTTTTTTTTACAAGTAGCTCTTAAAGATGTATTTTTGTTTATATTTTTTCTTAGTTGGTGTAAAGTAGGCAGCTGATTCAGGAACATAACAGAAAATGTTCATCATAAATAAATCAGGTATATAAAGGGTGTACAACAGATGGAGAACTTGGGGCAATAAAGGTCCAGCGCCCTGACGTGATTCGTTCCGTCGTGCGAGATATGTATATATTATGTCTTGGGGTCAGTGCCACTTTTTAACTTCTCAGATCTTTTTTACCAGAAATAAGAATACAGTCTTGTTTCGTTTTTTATTGTGTTTCTACATCTTAACTTTTTACATGATGGGGAAACATCTAATGTGCCATCATGAGGCAGCATTACAGTTCCAATAAGAGAAACCAGAAAAAAAATTACGTATTTGCAATGCTAGTCCTTATGAAACTACTCATGTAAGTAGCTAATGTAATCTTTCTTGATTGATTTTTTATGATTGATCTGATAAGCTTCTACTGCAGCTGGGTCTTTTGAGAATGGTTGCTAAAAGGAGGAGTAATATAGCCCTCTATGCTGATGAGCTTGGTAAAGGCTTTGTTGGAGAATTGGACTACACTCTTGAAGCTTCCAATGCCTCCATATTTCTTGTAAGTAATATTACTTCTAGAGTTGTCTGTTTGCTCTTGGATTCAATAACCTAGCTATACCATAAAGTTAATGTATGTACTAGTTTCCCTAATTTATTAGTTCCTCAATTAGCTTTAGTTAAGTACCTGATGATCCTTGAATTGTCAATCATATATTAATTCCATCTTTATTTACTTACTCCAAATTACTCACTGCAATAGACTTAATCCAACTTCTAACTTGTATTCTGGAATGACATGCATACAGCATAACAGTTAAACTCAAAATCACCTGACCAGTATGTTACTGGTACTGTATTTATAGTCCTTGATTCAAATATCTATCATTTCTGTGTCCATCTAAAATTATCATTGAAGAGAATAACCTGGGGTTGCTATAATATCACCAGCAAAGGTGCTGTTATGTTTAAAGCACTGCATTCCTGTAGTTTTCCAAATTACCCAAATATACACAAGTATGGAATGCTCAGTGGACCTGAATTAAATAACTGTATTTCTGCAAATTAGTAATAGCAAGCCAAAATATCAAAGTAGAAAGAGGAACAAAGTAAAACTAATATTCCTGACAAACTGTAGTTTTCCTCTCTTGCTTCCTTTTCAAACTCTGCATAGCTCTCTGTATATCTGCATCTCTTTATATCTCCCTGTAACTCTTTTTAATTTTTATTAATAAAATCAAATAGTAGGCTATTTGCCTGCTACTTCAAAAAAATTCCTGATCAAACCTGCCCCCCCCCTCCTTCAGAATACAATACAGGATGCTCATGCACAATACTCATTTATGGTGGTCCCAAGGGTTTTCAAAGAGCTCACGGCAAAAAGAGTGTTGACAATGGAGTGGATGGTCGGTGAAAACCCAACCAAGCTACTTTCCATCACCAAAGAGCTCCCTTCTAATAATACCAGCCATTACATAGATGAAAGGAAGCAGCTTGAAGCAAGAGCTCATCTTCTTGACCTGGTATTTGTTGGCCTAGACTTATATAAACTTAGTAGAAGCATATGGCCCTGTGAGGTGTGGAATGACATCTATCAGCCAGATTTCTTAATGTTGTTAGGGATCACATTTCCTTGTATTGCATGAGTATTGCTCATATTTATTTTTAGGCATCCTAACGAAATTGCCTCCTCTCATTTTTAGCTATGTTCACTTTGCTTTTTTAGCTTGTAAGTTTCGTCCTTTTCTATTAAATTACTACAAGTATTGGAAAATGCATCCAATTCAATTTGCATGTTATGATGCCTCATCCTTCTATAACCTTGTTTTCACTCTGCAAATTATGGTAACATTCTCTTTTGGTGTAACTACTGAGAACATGTGCCTTTACTTTTGCAAATTGCACGTTCTAAATTTACTATTTAAACCTGCCTAATTTGTTTTCATTTTTGACAATAGGTCAACAAAGGTGTAAGAGCATCATTAGTGCAGCTACTGGAGACTGGTCTTTTGCATGCAGACCCTCATCCTGGGAACTTGCATTATACTCCTGATGGGCGCATTGGGTTAGTGTCATATTCTTGTAAGGCTTTCATCATTGACTTCGTCATTCATCTATATGCATGTTATATCCTACTTGTCTGTTTTAGGTTTCTAGATTTTGGGTTGCTATGCAAAATGGAGAAGAAGCATCAGCTGGCCATGCTGGCAACCATAGTGCACATTGCAAATGGAGACTGGGCAGGTCTCATCTCTGATTTGACTCTAATGGATGTGGTCCCACCTGGGACCACTCTTCGACGTGTTGCTTTGGTAAGCCTTATTTATACTTGCTGGATATGAATTGGGAAAATTATTTTTCTAAATGAATGTGCTTTAAACCCTAACTCTTTACCCTTAACCTCAGAAGTATGATGATTCTAAACACAAAACCTACTCTGTAACATTTTATTGGGCCAATGGCTGGCTTATCTTGTTCGGTAGAACAGCTTCTACCATAACCAGCTAAATGACTGGCATGGAAATAATGAAAATTAATATTTTTGCTCTTTGCTGTTCTTGTCTAATGGCTGATGTTTCTGTCCATTGGTTTGCTTGGTGATGAGTTATTACACCCAATCTCTGATTTGACTCTAATGTTTCTGTCCATTGATTTCTGTGATCTCATATCAGTTTCTTATTTGTCTCGCTGTCTGTGAGATGCCACCTTGGAAAGGTGTTCTCAATTTTTCTGTCAATCTTAAAATAAGAACATATCACGAGATGCGGAAGCTGGAATTTGTTTGTTTATGTAGTTACTGTCTAATTTCTGCAATATAATTTAGACAACAGAAATACATTTGGTTTGTGACAATAATGGATACTTTTTCCCCTTTATTTTAAGGGATGCAAGCATTAGTTGTCATGTTGGTGACGTCTCATTCTCCGTAGCTGATTAAATTTTTAAATGCGAGAAGCATTTCATGGAAAACATAAGATGATAATGCATTTTTCCATAATGACCGTTTACACAGCCACCACGCAGCTTTCTAAAAATGCATGAATTATAGTGATACAGGAGATGCCATGCTCGTGTATAGAAGTTAGTTACATCTTAAATTATGCAACTTGCTCCGCTAGAAGTTATCTATTTTACTACACATTAGATCTGTCAACACTATTTAAACAAAAGGTTATAAGCAGGAATGTCTCGAATCCTATGCACATCGTCAAGTGAAAGCTCTCTTTCAAGCTGACTCTTTGTTGCTTCCAAAATTTCCTGGAGGTAATCATTAAACAAAAAAAGCCTTCAGAACACGACAGAGAATTAGATAATTGATTATTTGCACTGCAAATGTAGTATCCGAATTATGTAAGGGTACACTGTAAGAAGATGGATCTCTCTCTTCGAAATTGTTGTATGGCACCATGCTGGTATAAGACTGTTGCAACTGTAATATATAATAGGACTGAATAAGGGAATTGTCAGAGACACGGTACATTAAATTGCATATATGAAGCACGTCTCGCCAGCCATTGTGCATCCATCATCTCAAATGCTATACAGAACAAAACATCAAACGCTTCTTCGTCTTCTAAAATACCAATTTTACAACCAAACTTAATTACTAAACATCAATGGAAACAAAAAGATTTAAGATGATAAAATTTAGGTGCTGATGAGGAGTAATTCACCTGATAATACTTTCAAGAAGTTCATTGCATGAAGAGATTTGGGTCTTTCTGTACAGAAACAAAAAATTGTCATGATTAAAGTAAATTACAATTATCAATAAGAAAGGAATAATTTATTTGAAGATATAGAATAACACATTTTAGTTTTGTTTGTTCCAATACTTGGTTCTTTCTCTGGTACAAGTTTGTGAGACTACAACTGAATAGTTCTGATGAACTGATAAAACACAACTTCAGTCATTGAACAAATCACTAAAGAGAAAGGATGGAACACATTATATTTTGCCAATACCTGAATTCAGTTCTAGCATCTGAACCAACATGTATGAAATGTTGAGCCCTGCAACAGCAAAGGGATACTCCCAGGCGGCTCTTTCTCCATCTCTCTTGTACAATAGTCGTTTGAAAGATCCCTTTATGCCATTATTTCCAATGGAGTAAATGTCAATGCGAAGTGAAATGTTTAGGTTATTGAAAAAAAAAAAGAAAAAAAAATCATGATTCTAGTAGGTAGCTTAATTTCCTTCCTAACTCAAATACAGCAATACTTACCGGATAAGTCCTCGCAAAGAACAGAAGATTCTCCAATGAGACAAACCCACATCCCCTGAAAAATAAACATAAGCGTCAATGGAAAACTTGGAAATTAATTGTTTCAAACTAGCCTCTCCGGTTGTCATACTAGGTAAGGTACCAAAAGAAAATTACGTACGATTTGATATTGCTTATTACAGCTGAAGATTGTTTCAATTGAAAGAGACATTTACACACAAAAATAGAGAAAAGTTGAATTAACCTGAAATCGGTGGAAGGATTGGAGCCTTGCCAACCCATCTCCTTCCATTGTTCAGAGACCGGTCCTGGTAGTTCCCTTTCTGGAAAAGATGCTCGCCAAAGTGCTTTCAATGCGTCCTGCAAGTGCGCCGCATTGATTGAAAATGTTGAAGCTTATGCATCCATAATAATTTCAAGAGATGGAGAAAGTGTACTTAATTAGTTATCTAATTATACCATGATGTTCAATAAGACCTATGTAGAAAACGTTGTTGTGATAAATGTCAGCAATTTACTGTTTCTTCCCTTAAGTCTCAACAATTCGTTTTTAATGATTTAGAAAATTCTTTTGAAATTTTAAACTTGTTAAACATCTGAAGATATTTGTCAATTGCAACGGTTTCGTAGAAGGGTTATATACTTACTTGATGATCAGGTCGGGTTTCATCAAATGGTATACCTAATCTGTCCTTTAACTTCTGTAGACGCTGTTCCTGCATTGGGGATGGAGGAACATAATACAGATGAGATCACAATAATTTAATTTTTGAAAATTATAAAAAATGACAGATAACATGACAACAAATGTCAATAAAAATGCACTGGAAATTTGGAAGTAATCATGTTAATTACATCTAGATTTATCAAAAATAAAATTAAAACTTAATTACAAACTTCTAAATAAAAAAGCTGCACATAAATCATCAAATTTGCTAATTGCTAATGCAAAAAATATGGTGCAAACAATCTGACAAAGATGAGAGGAGCTACCTGAAGAGGGGTTAAATCAAACTGTCTAACACCAATACCAATAACTTGTCCTTCTAAATGTCGAGCGATTTATAAGCCCTCCAAACCATGATCGATTTCCAACCATATCATTAGCTAACAATCAATTTCAGTAAATTAGCATTGTATTCCGTTCTTGTTAAAATAAACAGGAAATGAAAAATGATAAGAGCAGCTTGTTGGGAGAAGGAATGCACCATAGCTCTGTTATCTAATTCTTCAGCGACAATTATTTCAACCACATATAAAATGGAAAGTGAAGAGAATCGATATTGCTCTAACAGTTGAAAATAAAAATAAAAATAAAAAGTAGTTTTAAGGTTTTGGTTGAAAAAAGGAGTGGAGAAATGTTACATGCTTCTTTGGCTGTCGCTGAGGTGGTAATACTCATCTTTTCTAAACAAAGAATTCCTATATATAAGAGCGGCACTATCAAGGGCTCTCTGCATTGCATGCGCAAAAAATGCTGCTAAAATTGAAATCAACTAAAAGTTTTATATTTGAGGGGAGATTGATTATTGTATTTTGGCCAATATGCCAATGACAAAAGTTTTCATTTTTTATGTTTGAAATATCAATTTGAATAACTTAATCAAGTACAAACAGTGATAAAACTCTAAAAATGGTAAAAAATTGCGTTCTAGAAGATTTTGTTATATATATTTTATTGAGCTATTTAAATTAATATTTAAAGCATGCAAAATTTAAATCTAAGTAGTTAGCATTTCAGATTGAATTACAAATAAAAACGCACTAAAAGGCTCTATTGGAGTAGCACATTCACCTTTTATTTGTTCTCTGATGGTTTCTTCCCTTTATTAGGATTTAGATTTGAAAAGGGATTGGTTGACAATAGTTTATTTTGTTAACCTTGATGATGGATCTCTAAATAAATATAAAAATCTTTAAAATGAATTTTTTTATAGATATGTTATTATATTTTTAGATTGATGGTCATTTAAATTTCATGTAATTTCATTATCATTTGATAGTCCATCAAAAACTATCAAATTTTTATGTAATTTGTAACGGTTTTAATTTAACGGTCTTTGATGGACTATCCAATGATAATGAAATTACATGAAATTTGAATGACTATCAATCTAAAGATAGAAGGACATATCTATAATTTTTTTTTTGTATTTATTTAGAGATCCATTATCAAAGTTGTCAAAATAATCCATTGTCAATGGATCCTCACTCTTTAGATTTTAAGCACTCAAATCTCAAAAAAATATTGTAACCTTTCACTACTTGAGGCAGCGAGTCATGAGCCTAAGAGTATTTTCATATAACGACGTGAAATTGAGAGGTTAAAGCATATTATCATGAATCAAGTCTTTGGGCCTTGAATCAGGTTTTCATGTTTCAGTTTCGCCAAAAAGTGACAGAATGAAAAAGCCTACTGGTGCTTGAAATGGTTCTGGAATTGGGCTTGATTATTAGGCCCAAATGATTTAACTTGTGGATTAATGCTGTATTGTTGTTTATGATATATCTGGCACGAGCAAAAATATTTTAAACAGGCAGTTTAGGAAAGCTTGATTGCTGTAAATTTTACAATGATATCATCTTTTACAAAAATTTGTTAAATATTTAACTTCTTTTTTCCTAAAATTGACAGAAAAATTAAGTACACTATCTCACGTTTGTACCATCATTTCATCCGTCCATATTATCATGGTCATGATAATGATAATGACAATGACCGTAAATTTTTTTGGGATAATATCTTAAGTGCACGCCTCCCAAATTTTTAGGTTGTGATAAGTTGACCCTGAATTTTTAATTTTGACCAACACCCCCACAAACTACTCATTTAATGACAAATGATCTGTAACAGATAATTACTCTCTAATACTTTCTTTGAAATTGTACAATGATCAAATTGCCCTTATATGTATATGCAAAATATTTAAAGTAGTTATAATTTATGAAATTTTAATTATATAAAAGTTCACAGCTATTTCAACTTAACATTATTTACGTTTTAATATATGCTTATATGATTTATTTATATTTGTAATATATTATTACGTTAATAATTAAAATTGACGTTATTTTTTAATATACAATAAATAAAATATTTATTTTTTATGCTTTATTTTTGAAATAAAAAATATTATTTATTCTGAATATTCAACAAGTGCGTATATGTTTTAAATAGTTGCTAACTTTAGATAAATTAAAATTTCATAAGGCATAATTACTTTAAATTTCACGCACATACATACAAGGGTAATTTGGTCATTGTATAATCTAAAATGAATAGTTCATTTGTCATAAATTGAATAGTTCAGGAGGATTTTTTTTTTTAAAATTAAAAATTTGGGAGGTCAACTTATCACAACCTGAAAGTTCAGGATGCACTTTAGACGTTATTTTTTTTGTAAACAAATATAAAATATAAAAGCTATAATATCCTGAAGAAAACTATTACTAAAATTAAGATTATGCAACCCACGTTCCATGTGATGACAATACGTGATCATGTTGACCTGAACATAAACATAAATTAATTAACTAGTTCACGTGATCGCCCTCTGCTTAAAAAAAAAAAAAAAAAAACTAGGTCACGTGATGCACATCTGGTATATCTGGATTAGCCAAAGTTCAACACATTAATCGGATATATGCTAATTGCTATAGCTTCAGAATCTCCAAAATTTTTCCATAAAAATCTTATCTGCTAAAACCAAATCAACGATAAATATGTATAATTGTATATACCTAGACACTACAAAAACTATATATATATAGAATTAGGCTATGGTGCTTTACAAAGCACAAGAACGTTGTGTGCTTTACGCCTATTATTAATTAAGTCATAAATGATCGATCCAAACCGCTCAATCTAATCTTCATATCAAAATTTATTAGTAAATCAAATTTTATATTTTTTGGAATTCATTTGCTATTTTTTTGGATAGGGGGGAAACCATCATTTTTGGATGAACCAAAATTCTCAAATCAAGTTATTTTCTCCTCATCAGAAAAATAGCAAAAAAAATTTAAAAACTATATATATATATAGTCCGGCTATGGTGCTTTACAAAACACAGAGGCGTTGTGTGCTTTGCGTTCTATTTTTAATTTCAAGTTAGAAATAATCGATCCGAACCGTTCAATCCAATCTTCATATCAAAATCTATTAGTAAACCAAATTTTATATTTTTTTGCTATTTTTTTTTGCTGAGGAGAAAATGACTTGATCTGAGAATTCCGGTTCATCAAAAAATGACGGTTTCCCCCCTATCCAAAAAAAATAGCAAATGGATTCCAAAAAATATAAAATTTGGTTTACTAATAGATTTTGATATGGAGATTAGATTGAACGGTTTGGATCAATCATTTCTGACTTGAAATTAATAATAGAGCGCAAAGCACACAACACACTTGTACTTTGCAAAGCACCATAGCCTAATTATATATCTATATATATATATATATAGTAAAATTAACGTGCTTCTAGGAGTACATAGTCCCTCGTGATCCTAAATCAAAAAGTGATCTCAAATTTTAATTTATCACGCTCATTAAATTCTTCATATGAAAATCTTATGGGATACAAAAAATTTAAGGTGTTTCAAGAGTTTTTTTAAATCACTCTTTTCAATTTTTAAAAATCAACTCTAAAAATAATAATAAAATATTTAATGTTTGTACATTATTTTCAAAAATTAAAAATAGTGACTTAGAAAACTTAAAACATCTTAAATTTTTGTACATCATAAGATTTCAATATGAAGAATTTAATGAGAGTGATAAAACAAAATTTGGAGATAATTTAATATATTTTTTGATCTAGAATCACGAAGGGGCTCCGTGCTCTTAGGAGCACGCTAGTTTTACTATATATATATATATATATATATATATATATATACTCCTTATCAAGTACGTATGTATCTTGATCCTGCAACGGTCTAGATTTTTTGTTGAATTTTTAGAGCTAATATTACTCATCGGATTGAGTTATTCATCAAATAATGTTACCATCTCTATGACAATTTGTGTTGAAGTTAGAATTTCTCTTAATTTTGTTTGTTACATGAAATGCTACATAATTTAGGAGTACAATTGCTCTATTTTGCTTCCTTTTTTTTTTCTTAGATTGCCATCAATTATGAATTTTAACTTTCCTCTCAATTTATATTTATTTTGCATTAATTACGTATTCATGATTGAAATTTATATTAATTAATTATTTTATTTCCTTATTTTTCACATGAAGATATGAATTTTTATATTTTTAAAAGATATCATCGTAGCAACCCACGGGTAAGATACTAGTATATATATATATATATAGAGAGAGAGAGAGAAAGAGATAGAGGTGCTAATGTGCTTTATAAAGCACAAAATACTTCATACTTCATGCTTATATCTCATGTTTCAAAATTCAAATGGACGATCCAAAATGTTAAATATGATCTTCATATCAAAATCTCATTGGTGATTAAATTATATATTTTTTGAAGGGCTATAAAATTCATTGATCTGACGTTTTCTGAACCATTCAATATCAATGATTTTCTATCCCTTTAAATAAATAACAAAAAAATTCTAAAAATATAAAATTTGATCACCAAAAAGATTTTGATATGAAGATCATATTTAAGGGTTTGGATCGTCCATTTGAATTTTGAAACATGAGATATAAACATGAAGTACGAAATATTTTGTGCTTTATAAAGCACATTAGCACCTCTCTCTCTCTCTCTCTCTATATATATATATATATATATACACATTCTAGTATCTTACCCGTGCGTTACTACGATGATATCTTGCAGAAATATAAAAATTCACATCTTCATGTGAAAAATAAGGAAATAAAATAAGTAATTAATATAAATTTCAATCATGAATACATAATTAATGCAAAATAAATATAAATTGAGAGAAAAGTTAACATTCAGCGTTTAAAGAAAATTAAAATTCATAATTGATGACTATCTAAGAAAAAAAAGGAAGCAAAATAGAGAAATTGTACTCCTAAATTATGTAGCATTTTGTGTAACAAACAAAATTAAGAGAAATTCTAATTTCAAGAAAGAGTGGAATTCTAAATGCAAACGACATTTTATATCCTGTGAAAGGAACGTGTTATGTACCTATCTCTCAATCGCTAATTCTTAAAAATACCCTGTTGGTTCTATCTCTGTCTACTAGACTGATATCGGTTAGTCAGATTATAGAAGAATTAAACTGTGCGGTCCCAATGTTTTCTGATTTTTGTGTCTTCTAGGATATCCTGACGAGAGAGATTATTGGGCGTGGTACTAAACGGAGAGGATTGTATTACTTAGAAAATCTGAAGCTGGGACAGATATGCCTTGTAGGAAGTGAATATGAAAAATCAAAGGAAAAAAAATATGGTTATGGCATAGGAGACTAGGACATCCCTCATTTGGGTATATGAGAAAGTTATCTCCCACTTTATTTTTGGGTTTAAATAATGAAGAATTTATTTGTGAAACCTGTATTAAAGCCAAGAGCCATCGTGCAACTTATCATGCTAGCTTGAATAAAAGTCTTGTTCCTTTTGATTTAGTTCACACTGATGTTTGGGGTCCTTCCCCGATTATATTCAAATATGGTTGTAGGTGGTTCATTTTGTTCACAGATGACTGTACCAGTATGACATGACTTTACCTTCTTAAATCCAAAGATGAAGTACCAAAAGTGTTCAAAATTTTTGACATGATGGTGAAAACTCAATTTGGGAAAGAGATAAAGGTGGTTAGAAGTGATAATGGTAGGGAATATATCAACAGAAACTTACAATTTTTTTAAAAACAAAGGGATAATACATAAACCTCATGCGTAAGAACACCACAACAAAATGGAATTACAGAATGAAAAAATAGACATATCCTTGAAACTACTAGATCACTTTTATTTGAAAACCATGTACCATAAGTTTTTTTGGATAATGCCGTGTCTACTGCTATATATTTGATTAATCGTACTCCTACAAAAACTAATGAGTTCAAAACCCCATTACAAAGGCTAGCTGATCATGTTAACATTCCTTAAATTTTAAACATGTCCCCCAAAATCTTTGGATGTGTAGTGTATGTTCATATTCAAAAGAAGTTTCATACCAAAGTAGAATCGTGTGCAGAAAAGTATTTTTTTGGGGTTTGGATCTCATAAAAAATGGTATAAATGTTATAACCTGTTAACTCGAAATTTTACACAACAATGGACGTAACCTTCATTGAAAATGAATCTTATTTTACTAAACACCAAGTTCCTATTCAGGGGCAAATGGAGAATGAACTTGAATTGTTGTTTAGTGGTCCAAATATTGCAACAGATCAGAATAGTGTAGTAGAAAGTCCAAATATTACAGCAGATCCGAATAGTGTAGCAGAAAGTCTGAATAGTACAACAGAAAATCCGAGTCTAGAAATATATGATCAAAGGCGGTTTCAATCCCAACCTCTTGATTCGCTACATGCCATAACTGATCCAAACACAGAGAACCTGATTTTAGAACAACCGAGCCCAAACCCAAGAACCGGAAGAGAAGAATCTGAAAATGGTACACCCGGAGACGTGCTTGGTAGGAGTCATAGACTAAGTCTTGCTCGGTTGGACCAGACCAAGAGTGAACCTAATGCTAAAGAATCAGGAATCAACTTCTGGATAGAAATGGATGTGAGTAATGAAAAAGTAATACAATCTGAACCACAACCACATGGCTCAGACTTTCTCGAGGATACTCATGAGGTAAATTCGCAAAATTCAAATTTTACTTTATCACCAAGAACTAATCAAGGTAAACCACCAAACGATACATCCCTGAAAATGGAAAAAGCAAAGAAATAAACTACCCCATTGTAAATTATACAACGACTAACCAGTTACCTGAACCCTTGAAAAACTTTCTGCTACAAATCTCGTCTAAAAATGTTCCAAAAAGGTTAGAAGAAGCTACTAAAGATCCAAAATGGGTAAAATCAATGGAAATTGAAATGGATGCACTTGAAAAATAACCAAACTTGGAAGGTAGTGGATTTACCCGAGGGAAAGAGAACTGTGGGTTGTAAATGGGTCTATTCCATAAAATATAATGTAGAATGAAAAATTGAGAGATATAAAGCACGACTCATAGCTAAAGGGTATATTCAGACTTATGAAATTGATTTTCAAGAAACATTCTCACATGTTGCAAAACTAAATACTGTGCGAGTTCTGTTATCTCTTGTAGCAAATTGTGATTGCCCTACACCAGTTTGATGTGAAAATATTTTTCTACATGATGATCTAAAAAAAGAAATTTACATGGACCTTCCACCTGGGTAACCATGTTCTGGAACAAAGCGAAAGGTGTGTAAGTTAGAGAAGTCTTTGTATGGTTTGAAACAATCTCCCGGAGCGTGGTTTGGCAGATTTTGTAGTGCAATGAAGGGGGTATGAATATGACCAAAGCAATTCCGATCACACCTTATTCTTCAAACGGAACCAAGGTAAACTTACGGTACTAATCATATATAGATGATATGATTATTACTAGAGGTGGCAGAACCCGACCCGACACGACAAACTTGCCCGGGACCGAGCCGAGCCCGACCCGACCCGATTTTTAAGAAAGTCAAACCGACCCGACCCGACCCGAACCCGACCGGACCCGACCCGACCCGAGATCAAATGGCCTTCAATCCAATCGAAATCTATCAACGATCTGAAAAAACACAATATGTAAATTGACCCGACCCGATCCGACCCCGACCCGACCTCGATTTCTTCCGGAAAGTCAAACTGACCCGACCCGCCCTACCCGAACCCGAACCCGACCTGACTCGCCCGATTGCCACCTCTAATTATTACAGGTAACGATCATGAGGAGATCAAATTGCTAGAGACAAGATTGTCTAAAGAATTTGAAATGAAGAACTTGGGTGGTTTGAAATATTTTTTGGGAATTGAAGTAGCTCGAAGCAATAAAGGCATTTTCCTCTCTCAAAGAAATTATATTCTTGACTTACTTTCTGAGGTTGGAATGCTAGAATGCAAACCAGTTGACACACCAATGGTCCAAAATCAAAAGTTGGTGGTAGACTCGAATCAAAGTCCAGTAACCGAGAAAGGTACCAAATGTTAGTTGGAAAATTAATTTATTTATCTCATACTAGACGTGACATAGCTTACGAAGTGAGTGTTGTTAGTCAATTCATGCACTTTCCAAGCGAAGAACACATGAAGACAATGATGAGAATTCTTAGGTACCTAAAAGGCTCTCCCGGAAGAGGGATAATGTTTGAGAAACATGGACACCTCAAAATAGCTGGATATACTGATGCAGATTGGGTAGAAAGTATGTGTGATCGCAAGTCAACGACATGTTACTTCATATTAATGGGTGGAAATCTAGTTACTTGGAGAAGTAAGAAATAAAATGTGGTTGCCTTGTCTAGTGCTAAAGCAGAGTTTAGGGGAATGGTAAAAGGTATTTGTGAACTATTGTGGTTACGAAGATTTTTAACCGAACTTGGTTTTGAACCAACTAGTGAAATGAAATTGTTCTGTGATAACAAAGCTGTAATAGACATTTCCCATAACCCGGTATAACATGACAACAAAACACATTGAAATAGATATGTATTTTATCAGGGAAAAAATATACTCAAAGATTATTAAAATTCCATTAGTAAGATTATATGAGCAATTAGCAGACATGTTAACCAAAGGTGTATCAAGCAAGATGTTTAATGAGTCTCTTATCAAATTGGGCATGAGTGATATCTACATGCCAACTTGAGGGGGAATGTTGGAATGACAAGCTGGCACGTATAGTCGGTGCCATATCAAGAGAAATAAATCAAGGAAATATATCAAACCAAATATCTCTTGATTGAGTCTACAAAATTAGTGGGTTTCTTTATTATTGGATGGTGTTTATTTTATACTAAAATTAGATAGCTATACTCTAACATCCCCCCTCAAACTCATCGTGCGGTACGCATGATGAGTTTGCATATCTTACGAGTTCTAACATCTCGATTCATGAATTTGATCTCCAATTGCATCACGGGTCGTCTTGAAGAAATGTAGAAGGAAGAGGAGCTCTTTTGGCTCAAGACAAACTATTGATTGTTTCATGCTCGTTTGAGATATTTTGAAACATCAAATAGAAGGATCTTTGTCCTTTTTAATAACAATTCGAGACTCGTTTGAGTTCTCATGAAAAAAGAAGAAGAATACAAACCCGGTGCATGATTTGATCATTGAAAATTTAATTGGAAATAGAGGTTTTGGTTGTGAATTGTAGGTAAGTTTTGGAGAATTATGTATGAAAGTAGATGATCATTATAGGTTCAGATTATGGATGTTGTGAGTGTTTCCTGATGAGCGAATGGAGGACAAGGCTACAGAATATTCCTGAGACGACTTAGGGAAGAATACCAACATAATGGCACAGAAAAGAGGCCGCAAAAGAACTCTAGATTCATCACAACTGTAGCTGATTTGAATCTCCAATAAATTCCTGGTCAAGGCCACAGTTTTCACCAGTGATTCTTGTTCTTCTCCATTTGATTTTTGTAATACCGGCCTCCACTCCTAGCCAGGAGCTCAGATGCTAGCTTCACCTTAGCAATTAATTGAGTTAGCCTCGAAGCATATCTTCCTTCGGATAGTAAGAGGAATTGGATTACGAAGGGAGAGGAGAAAAGAACAATCGCGCGATAGATAGGAGAGGTCAGGAGCAATTTTGAAAAACATGATCAAGCAATCATCGAGCTTGATGAAGCGATTGTCGAGCTGAGACTAATCGGATCATCAGACATGAGAACTCGAGACTAATCGGAAGCCCACGGCAGTCGCGTTGCTCAATTCGCGATCAGAAAAGAAATCGCGATGGAGATTCAATCACTTGGATCCGATAGAAAGCACGATGGAGTGGTCTGATGCAAGCGATCTTAATTCTTGAATTGATTTCAGGTTAGCGATCTTGAGCAGATGGTTTCTTGATCTTGACTTTGCGAAACGAGCAAATAGGAATATCAGAGATTCTTAATCTTGATCGAAGAAGAGCGAAGTGGAGGTTGAGCTGAACTTCGCGATTTGAAGAGCGTGATTAATTTGATCACAATTAGACCAGCGACAAGGAACTAGATTCCTTTGACGAGAAGAAGCAATGATCTCGTGATCAGTGAATAGGAGTATCGTGATCCTTGGATTGATCATATCGTGTATACAGATCTCGATCTTGTATAGATCTTGATCGAAGAATAGAAAGAGAGAGAAGAGAAATAGAGTAGAATAGAAGTTATTGCTGGGAATAGGCTAAGAATAAAAGAGATTTATACTGAAATAGCTAAGAAAAGTAGTATAATTTCTGAAATAGGGCTGAAATAGAGTGCATAGTGCCTGAAATATGCGTGAGCCTAATTCCAAATTTGTTTGGCACTGCTTTCGATACCATGATAGAATGAGAGAGTGAGAGAGAAATCTTTGATTATCTTGAGAGCTGAATGAAATCTTATTTGATTTGTTGCGTACAGGGAGGGAGTGGTAGCTAATGGCATAAAGGCTCTCTCTCCCTAAGAAATAAGAACAAGACAGTAGAGTTGTGTGTGTTGTAACAGAAATATTCTTGAGTTAAAATAAAGATTGAGAGGGTATGTGTGTCGTGGAGTGTGCTATAGGCGAAATCACGTTAAAACTCTGTCCTTTTGATTATCTTTCTGTGATGCTGCTGTGAATTTTGACAATATTAAATATCAAAATCAATGACAGTCTTGATAGAATCATAGAAGCATCGAAATAATTTTCAGAGTACGGTAGGTGTGGTTTGCTTGGTAAAATTCACTACCAGATATGTAAGTTCGCCTTTTTCTTTTTATTTTGGACCCACAAGCTATCGTCTTTATAGTGTGTTATAATAAGTTCATTGAACTAGCTAGCCAGCCTAGCCCTAGAAATTTGCCTGATTTAAGAGGGGACAGGTTTTCTTTATAGCAAAAGAAGTGGTCCATATATATATGGCTAATAATAAAAGGAAAAAGTCGGCCGATCTGCCATCGATGTATTTTTTTTAAGTACATTCATTGTAAGACTAGATCTTCAACTATGCTTAAAATTAGAAGTGTCAATGGATCGGTTAATATTATTATTTTTTTATATTTTCTTGAATTAATTTCTTTTGAAATTAGGGGTGTAATGGATTCACAATTAATAACGTCTTCAAAATTGCAGGATTTTATTTGGAGCACTTACTTCTAGAAAATCTATTACAAATTTTGCTAGTTAAAACAATGAATAACATGCAACTACCAAATTCAAATTTAATGCATTAATTAGAAGACCAAACATATGAACAATCAATTTTCATTAACGAAACACTATATGTACAATAGGAGAAAATAACATAAATTTTATAAATTAATTATTTCTGCCTCACCATATCAACAAGCACACCACATTATATATATATATATACTTCACCACATTATGCACACACACACACACACACTTCAACAGCTAACTTCAATGTACAGTATCAGCTCCGGTTTGCTTCTAGTATAAAACATGGCCATTTACACCATGGACCCTAGAATTTTCAGTATGTGTACGTAGCAGCCTCTCACAGCAATATCTTGATTCCATATTCCCATGTTGAGAAGAAACATATAGTCTCCATCTCTAGAATCCATGTCAACTGTTTCATGGTTGACATTCATTGTTTCCAGGGAGAAATCATGCATATTAGAGTGCAGTAATCCCATGTTAATTATAGGATTATTATAACACGTCAGTGAGTTGAAGTGCCCATCAGTGAACTCGTCAAATTGATGATTTGGTTGTTCAACAAATTGAGAAGAACAGCCTCTAATGCCAGTGTCCATTGCATCGACTTCAGTGAAACTGTAGTACGCGTGTGATTCGTCACCTTTCTTCTTGTAAAAGACTCTACAAAGAACCCAATCTTCCTGCATGCAAAAGTACATGAAATAATTATATAAACTTATATATAATTATTAATTAATAAGATTTGATGATGACAGCCAAGCACTGTAGGAAGATGGTTATGACAAATGACATGACGCGCAGAGTTCTATAAGAAACTAATTAATGCAATAGTGACTGACCAAAAGTAGTTATCAAATTCTCCTACCGTTAACTAGAGATGATGACAACTCTCTTTCTCTTATATATATATATATGAGAGAGAGTGATGCTATGGTGCTTCTCGAAGCAAAAAAAAATTTGTGCTTCGCGTCCGTATCTCGAATTTAAAAGTTCAAACGGCCGATCCAAACCGTTGAACATCATCTTCATATTGAAATATCTTTGAAGATCAAATTTTATATTTTTTTAAATTTTTTTGATATTTTTTAGATGGGTACAAAGTCGCTAGTTTTGGATGGTGCAGAAATCTTTAGATATTTAAAAAATAGCAAAAAATTTCAAACAAATATAAAATTTGATCTCCAAGGATATTTCAATATGAAAATGATGTTCAACGGTTTGGATCGGTCATTTAAACTTTTAAATTCGAGATACGGACGCGAAGCACAAATTTTTTTTTTTTGCTTCGCGAAGCACCATAGCATCACTCTATATATATATATATATATATATATATATATATACAGAGGTTGACTAAAATACAATACGTTGAATGAGTGCAACGCGTTAAAATCTCAAAATTTAAGTTAATAATGACTGATCCAAACTGTTCATTTTGTTTTTCATATCAAATTCTTGTAGAAAATAAATTTTATATTTTTAAAATTTTTTTTGCTATTTTTTTTGGTAAGAAGAAAGTTGCTTGATTTAAAAATTTGGATCGTCCAATAGTGATGATTTTCTTCTTACTAAAAAATATCAAAAATATAAAATTTGATTTTCTACAAGAATTTTATATGAAGAATAAATTAAACGGTTTGGATCGGTCATTTTTAACTTAAATTTTGAGATTTTAACGCGTTGCATGGATGTATCCGTACAACGCGTTGTATTTTAGTCAACCTATATATATATATATACAATTTTCCCTAGATAGCTTGCTTAAGAGTATTTACTATTTACTTTCCTTAAACTGAAGACAATAATAATAAAAATTAATACTAGTAACTCAAAAAGTTTCTACTGTGGATCCCCTATTTTAATTTTATATATAATTAATTAATTACTACATGCATCAAGTAGATGGTAATCCAATTTTAAGTCTACAAAACAAAGCACTGAAGAACCAGGATAGCTTAAGTGTTAAAATTAGTAGATAAAGTTGAAATCAAATTGGCGAAAAAATAATTATGCATCTATAATTAGTGGAAATCAATGGTTACCTTTGGAGGAGAATGAGGGTTCCCAAGTCTGAACTCATGCATTACCCAGCTAGTCTTCAATCCATTTGGAGCTCTCCCTTGGTAAAACACCAAAGTCTTTCTCATGCCTACAATGACATGGTCATTAGGGTTGTATACCATACGATCCTTTCCCGTTGCCTTCCAGTAACCAGTTTTTGTTGCCCTGTTTGTGCGCAAACCTGTTGTATATTTGCGATCTCTGAAGCTGAAGAAGTACCACTCATTTGCGCTGAGCTTCGCTGTATCTGCAGCACATTGAGATGATATTTTTCTTAGTTTCTAGATACAAATTTATGTAATATATGCATGTATATATATCCATGGTGTTTGTTAAACACCAGACCAAATTATTTAAACACTAGATCCATAAATAATCTTCATCCAGATTTCGAACTTGCGATCTCCTATATGAAGAACATTTTCTTTTCTCCATATATATTAGTTGAGTAGATATGACAAAATCTTAAAGAACTTGTCCTTTCATAAAAGACAAATACCCAAGTCGTTTCTGCTAAAGAATTGTGTAGTTGATGACAAAATATTCCTGTTCATACATGAATATTCATTACTCTAATTAGACTGAACACCCACTATCCGCTGCATGAGACAAAATGTGATCTGTGAATTTGTAAGAGAAATAATGACTACACATGCTTTATTATAGCATAGTAAATTTGTAATATGTAGTACTATGTTTTTTTATTGAAGTTGTTTGATTTCTATTGATTCTAAACTTATAATAACGAAGTCATACACATCAAGAAATCTGGAGTACTAAATGAAGAACAAGATAATAAAACTTGTCCAGAGGTAGATAAACTAATTCTTGGCAGGAGATGACATCTGAGCCAATGTGTTCGTAAAATTCAAGCCTATTTAAATATTCTGCATGCAATGTTTTCTTCCATAAAACAAATAAACAATGTCTTTTGTCAATTTCATTGTGAAGTTCCACAAGAGATTAATTTGAGAATAAATTATTTTGTGATACTGATATTAGCAAGATGCTGGTTTGTGGAGAATGTCAGAAATTGATGATCATGCTATATATTGTCCATTAGGATAAAGGAAAATTAAGGAACAAACATAGTTCAATAAATTTGACAAGCCTAAAGCAGACATAAGCTAGAGCGGTTGATAAACATAGGGTACTGTTTTATTTTTACATTGTTTTTGTTTCGTTTTTTTTTTTTCTTTTTTCTTTCTTTTTGTAAATAACTATATGTTTATTTTTTTAATGGAATATCAGAAAGGCAATCGCCCTCTGCTTCAAAAAATAATAAAAAAAAATGAAAATAAATAAATCCTTTGCTCGTTACTTTGTCTGTACAACAAATTATTTCTGGTAGCCTAAGATGCTTAAAAGGACTATTGTGTTACTGTGATAAAACCAATCCATCCACATAAAGAGTACAGGAAACGAAAATAATTTGATCTATATTACTTGTCTCTTTCTGTCAAAGTAATAATCGATTTAGTTCCAAAATAACTAATAGTTAGTTACTGTACAACCTCTTGGCCAGTTGAAGCAAATAGGGAAAAGGAAAAATGCAAAAAATATATGGAGAATCTCTAAATTAAACGATCAAACATATTCTCTCAATGAAATTAAGCGATGAAGTAAACTGTAGAATTACCTATTAATTTGATATGATTAAACAAGACAAATTTAATTTCAAAGGAACAAACCTGGAAGCTCCCATGGCTCAAGGATGTGCAAATCCACCTCTACCAGTGTTTCGCCGGCCAAAGTTTCATTCGTGACCTTCTTTTGCAAATAATAACAAATAAGCTCCTCATCGCTTGGGTAAAACCTGAACCCTGGTGGAAGTGTCGACTCTATCTGCCTCAGCCCCATCTTAGCTTTTTCCTTATAATCAGTGTGGGAGAAAAGAGGGGGGGGGGGGGGGGGGTTAAGAAGTTTGGTGGTAAGGCGTTAGGACGACTAGTATGTTTTATTTATGCTTTTAGGCATATATGTTGTTTGGTATAAGGAAGAAACTTTTCTCTTTCCTAGTGGGACTGTGGGATGTACTGGGATAGCTAAATAAATATCTTTATGTATGTATATAAAGGGAGGGAGGGAGCAGCAAGGAAAGGATGCTATATATCCATGGTCATGACCTTAGCCATCTGCAGAACCAATGTTTTTGGATAGTTGCACTTAATTGGCTACTGAAAACAACCCTTGTTTTAAAATAAGTGTTGTAGATCCGGATCCGAATGGAACTGATGGGGATACATTTGGATGTATTTGGGTGATGAAGAGTAAGGGTCGTAATCGATCTTGATGAAGATGCAACTTAGCTTGTGATGCAAGGACATGAGAGGAGAAGGGAGAACACCATGCCCGCAAGAAAACTCCCCCCTCTCTCCGTATCTTTCTGTCTATTCTTTCCTTTCTCTCTCTCTAGGTCTCTAGGTTAATAGGTAAAAAAAAAAAAAAACTGAGCAAGTTTCGTGCACACAGTGCACACTAATAAAATAGGAGAGAACAGCGCTATTCCTTGTAAAATTATAAATAAGTTGATATATATGCATCACACCAGGTACTAATTAATTATATATTGTTTGCTTAATTTATTTAGATATATAAATATGCTGTGTATAGTATGTTCTAGTTCGTTGCGCGCTAGACAATCCCAGTCCAAATCATGACCACACACCACATATATATGATGTGGAATGTTGGTAGCGAATGTGGGGAGGAAATAAGCGACTTTAGTTTGTTTTCTATGAAATTCTGCTTGAATGCGATGTGCCAATTTAATTGATACTCGATCCTGGCTGGATCAACGATACCATTTATTATGCCACTACTATTCAATCAGTAATTTAAATTGAGTTTTCATGTGTGCTGGCTCCTGCGTCAGCAATATGCGGCACCTGTGAAGACATGCCCATTTTGTGGTAACAATATAAATCTCAATCTTTGCTTTTTATTATTAAGTACGTAATTATTCTGATTTTATAACGATTTAGATTTTTTATTAAATTTTAAGAGCTAATATCAGTCATCAGATTGAGTAATTTATCAAATAATGTTACTATCCTTATAATCATTTTGTGTTAAAGTTATAATTTTTTATCAATTTTTATTTATTATACGAAATGCTGCATAATTTAGGAGTACAATTGATTTGCTTTATTTTTTTCTTAAATTGCTATCAATTATGAATTTTAACCTTTCTTAAGTTCTGAATATCAACTTTTCTCTCAATTTTGTTTTTATTTTCATTAATTATGTATTCATGATTGAAATTTACATTAATTACTAAATTATTTTTATTTTTATTTTCTTTCTTTTCACATGAAGATGTGAATTTTATATTTTTAAAAGACATCATCGTAGTAATACACAAGCACTATACTAGCTGATTATTGAGGCTTCTAAAAAAATTATATTTAATTTGATCCGCTACCCATTTAAATAATAGAAGTCATCAACTTCGGGATGACAATTGGATCATGAATCGGATATACTTAATTACTGTATTTTATTTTGATCAGTTTGACTTCAAAGAATTGTTTGGGCTCGGATTGTTAATTATGTTTGAGGTAGTTGGTTTACAGATAAACCTACTTCAGATTATTCTTGATTATCGAAGTATTCAATTAATCATCTTGAGTCAAATTCATGAGTTGAGTGTTATGTTATTTATAGATCATTTGAGATTTTAACTGTCATAAGCTCAGATCATTTGAGATTTTAATTGTTAGGCCTCGGATTGAGATGCGTGATCTTGAATTAATCTGAATGGTTTTTTTAGTTTTCAATTATTCAGATGTCAGTTAAAAGTTCTTAGCCGTCGTTTGTCTTGTTTTGCATCATTTAAAATCGAATTTAAGATAATTTGGCTTTTTAATCATTTCAAGATATCGCTTGGGCTTGAGTTGCATCAAATTGCACGTTGCCAAAAATCTTCAGATGAAAGGGATTATATATTATATATATTTGAATCGATTTTCTTTCATAGAAAAAGAGGATTTTATTTAGGATCTGAATCGCATAATGTAATAATGGATTCTATGAATTATGGAACCAAAATTTGTCATATAAAATGTTATGCTAGTTATCTTCTGTTTTTATTTATTTATTATTTTTATAATTACCCGTAAATCAAGTTGTTAGAGCATTTGCATCCTTGTAATTGTTAACTGAATTGCAATTTGATATATCATTTTAAATGGAGAATGATTTCCAGATAGAGAATGAAGACATCGCTGAAATTGTAAAATGATTTGTCAATGCAAAACAGTTTTTATTTTTATTTTTTCCTTCCATTGCTGACCTAGTTTGTCAAAGTGATTGTTAAATTTTTAAACTTATTTTATTTTGTTTATTCTCTATTTTATAAATTAGAATGATAATTATGAAATGAGATATGATAATTAATTTGATAGAAGTATGCAGATTTTCTTATAAATCAATGGGTGCTGCAATTTGTCTCTACATCTGTGTTGCACGAGTGCGGGTGCGAGTATCGTATCGGGTATGGTACGGGTACGGCGGTACGTCAATTTTAAATATTTTAGGATACGGGTATGGTAATATATATAATATTTTTTAAATAAAAATAAATATATAATACCTAAAAAATAAAAAAATAGATAAGTATAATATATATATGTCAATCACTACTAACACAAGTGAAGAGATTTTGTAGCGGTCTAATGTATTAACGGGTGTAGCTTATTTTTTGGGTTCAAATCTCATTTATGCACTTCATTTTTTGAATTTTTTGAGTTTGACTACATCCACCGTACCAGAACCGCACCCACCCGTACCGGATCCCGCACTCAGCCGTACCCAGCCGTACCGGTGACCGTATCGGCCGGTCAAACCGATTAAAATAATTCAATAAGCCACGTGGCGTACCCGGTACGTACCCGTAACGTACCCAACGCGTACCCGTACCCGATACGCACCCGGTACTTGTTCGGCTGGGTATATGAAATACCCGGATAACATAGCTCTACATCAATCAGAAACCTGAACTGTATTCATGTGACATCAGTGACATGTCGCCTGTCGACAATTACTACACATCGTGCCATTAAGGAATTAGCACAGAGGATCTAGGCCTGTTCAGTTACTGAAACAGTGAAACTCAGAGGCTAACTTCCTCCAGTAGGAAATCACTCCGTTTAACACGTTTGAATAAAATAATATAATCCATTTAACTTCTTGATATTTAGTATTTACTACCTACCTTCTGATCTAAATTCTGTAGTTATTTTGTTTATTCTCATAACCTAATTTTGCGGCAGGAAATTATTTTGTATTTGTAGCCGCCCTACAGAATAAAATATACGTATTTGAAACGGTATAACGAGCAAATATTATATATTAACAGGTGTTTATAATTAAGGAGCACGGTGTTGCACAAAATAAAGAGAAAATAAATCAATAATTTGTGTCTCAAATTGGGAAAATTAATAGTCAATTTTTTAATTGTGAATTTACTTTAAATTAAGAGATGATAAAGTAAAATTTGAATCATTTATATTTCAGACGATATATAAATGTTTAGCCCAACTGTTATGGAATTCTATTGGTCATTTATCATGAAGCCACTAAACTAATTAAGCTATACAAATTTGTTTTATGAAAGACTAAAGATTTTCGAATTAAACTAAAATTTGGTAGACGTTCTATATATACAAGTACTCGAGCATACATTATTAGAACTTTAATTAATTTAATATACTATAAAATTAAAGTTAGAATTACACTATTGAAAGAGTACGTATAAATATCAAACTAACATGTATATAATAGCAGAAGTTACCAACCTCTGATATATAATGGCTAAAACAATTTCCTTTGTGTGTGACAAGAGACAAGTATAAAATTCAATTGAATGTTTGCTTGACAATAACTAAATTAGATGACAATGCCATTGACTCCATTTTTATCTGAAGACAAAACAATGTACGTCAACTGTGTATGTAATATTTAAATAACATAATGAATTTGAAAAATATAAGGAAAAAGAAACTTAAAAAGTTAAATACTTTCCAGCTGCGGATACCAACTAGTTGGGGATGTGTCAATTTAATTAGCCCAATCCGAAGATAAATCCATCCGATTTGGAGAGTGAACGGGTTGGGTTGGAGCGGGCCATCTGACGGACCATGATGGGTATGATTTTGGGGGTACGTATTTATATGAATTTCATTGAATATTTTTATTATTTTTTTATTAAATAAGTATGATTTTTATGTTTTTAATATATAATTTTTTATTTAATTTGAGCTATTTATATTATCTAAATGTACATAATAAATTATATTAAAATGAGATAAAAAATTAAATATGAAATTAGCGGGTTTGAAAAGGTAGGGTCGGGTCAGAATTGAATGCACATCCATAACAACACTAATGTACCCATATCATGCACCAGATCCAATAAAACATCAAAACCTCAAATTCCATGTATAACATACAACTAATATCCAATGAAGCATTGGTGGGACCATCATCCGTATAATACGTTCAATTATACAATGTTCTATGACGTTATCACGTAATTTTGGAGCGTCGTCCCCAAAAATCCAAAATAATATGGTACAAGTGACAAGTCAGATCTGAATGACTCAAGCCATGCTTCATTAGCAAGCCTTAAAAACAATAATTTCCTCAACATGTATACCTGTTCCCTTAACGGGTAACTGCCCCTAAACATGTTTCACTAAGAAGACTCATTTTTTATGCTAAGTTTCACTATTTATAACAACGATAAATTCTTAAACGAAGAAAAAAATATGCCAAAAAAAAGAGCTAAGGACAAATATCTTTTATAAAATCCATACATCCATATATATATATATAACCAAATACCCATTAAACTACTACTAGGCAAAACTTATCATGCAACAATATCCTATTGCGTTTTGATTGGGTTTTTATTTAATATAAAAAAGTTATCGGGAGTAGTAAACTCTAAATTTTGATTCTGAAGGACTAAGAGTTTAGGAATTCGACCACCAACAATAAGCATGAGTACAAGTCAAAGATAAAACTTGAGATGAACCAGAGCCTAAGAGTTCTGAAACATTAGGGAGCTTAGGGTGAAGTTCTTGCCCCAATAATGAACAAGAACACTTCTAACACTTGTTGCATGTGTTAGAGATAATTGATGGAAACAACAATGAAGTTGACAGAAGTATGACTAGACAATCAATGTCACTGTATAACTAGGATAGCTAGAATTATATTGATTATATAGATAGGCTGATGCATTTATGACACATAGGGTATACATAGAGAAGTAGTGTAGTATAGAAATAAAAAAGAGAAAATAATTATAAATCCCCACGAGAAAAATTGGATTTAGAACCGACTATTTAGAATCGATTTTTAAAAAAATAGCTGTTAAAAGATTAGAGTGGCATGATTATAAATTTTATTAAAATTATTAAAATCGGTTTTGTAAAACAACCGGTTATAATTTTTTTTATTATAACCGGTTATATGAAAACCGGTTCTAATTGAATCGATTAAAATCGGTTATAAATAATCGGTTCTAAAATTTTTATTTTAAAACCGGTTTTAGCAAAAACAGGTTCTAAATTCTAACACAAGCACAAGCCAAATGTAAAGTTCGAGATGAACCTTAGAATAACAGCTTGGGATGAAGCACTTGCCCCAATGATGAATATAAACACTTCTGACATCTGCGATATATATTAGAGACAATTGTTGGAAGTAACAGTGAAATTGATAGAAGTGCAGCTAGACAAGTAATGCATTGAGATAGATAGATCGGTGTATTTATGACATTGAGAATATATATAGAGGAGTAGTGTAGTGTATAAATAAGAGCGAGAAATAATTGTAAACATTTAGTTGAATCAATAGAAAATAACTTTCAGAGTAATTTTTTCTTCTCCCAGATTTAGTAAATCCGTATTATTCTCTTTTAATTTAGTTTTTTTATTTATTTTTATTAATCAGAGTGAACACCTATGTCAGACCTCGAAATAATATTTTGAATATAAAGAATTTGAGATAGATTTTGAGAACAAGTCTAGAGGACTTTAAAATCAACAAAAATCAACAAAAGAAAAGAAACTTGTGAGAGAACAGAGGTAGAGATAGCAAAATAATAAGCTACTATTCTCTTATTCTTTTGAATGAGCCATGAGAACAGACCTAGTTCCTTTGATTAATTATATTGCTATACTGCTGCGCAGTTAACTGTACTGAAGTCTAAACCACTATTGAATCATTACTCTCTCACGCAATCAACCTCAGCGAGGAGAGTACTAAAAAGTAAAAACACATTCCGCATTTTTGCTCTATGAGCTAGAGATCAGCATCTTAATTCTCAATTGCAACACATCCAATATAGAACCGGCGCCGGTGTGATCTCTAATCTCTTACATTTATTTCAAAAAAGAAACGTTCTTCCTTACGATTGGCTTCCCACAATAATAATATTGGAGTTGAAAGAAAACGACAAGTATTAAACTATATATTTTGAATGGTTCGGATCCTATACAGCGGGACCAGGAAGTTAAACATGATGGAAGCACTTTATATTTTAAAGAGGTAGTTTGATCAGTGATTCAGACATTGTTCTCCTTTTTGCTTCTTTTGTCACTACTATACAAAAATGCTTTTGTAATCCTATTTAATAGCGGTTATATAATAGAACAGTTATAAAAAACATTAATAGCGGTTGTTTAATAGTAACCGCTATTAAAACTGAGTTTTTATAGCGGTTGCTATTAAACAACCGTTATTAAAGTCTTTTATAGCGGTTCTACTAAAGAGCCGCTATTAAAGGGTACCTTTAATAGTGGTCCCTCCAAAAAACCACTATTAAAGGTCAACCTTTAATAGCGGTTGTTCAATAGCAACCGCTATAAAAGGGGTCCTACGAATATGCACCACTGTCCACGGATCGCCAATATATTTTTTAATCTATAGCGTCCATTTTAATCGATCCAACACTTAGAAATCACTCAGAAAATTCTCACGGATTCATCCCTTTCTTACCTAAATATATATATCACTCTTCACCCCCCATTCATCTCTCATTTTCTTTTCATCTTCTCAATTTTTCAAAATTCAAACACAAAATATCAAACAAAAAGTTCAAGGTTTAAAAAAAAATAGGACAGATTTTTTGTTTTGTTCTTTTTAAATTTATTTGTTTATTCATTCTTTTTAATTTTTTGTTCAAAATTTTTGTTCAAATTTCGAACTCAAATTATTTTTTTTTCAAATTTTGAATTCAAAATACTTTTGTGTTTTAAATTTTTTATTCAAATTATGATCAAATTTAAAACTCAAATTATTTTTATGTTCTAAATTTTTTGTTCAAATTAGTTTTAAAATTTTGAATTTAAAATTTGTGTTTTAGAATGAAAAATAAAAAAAATTAAAAGCTGACGGATGTGACTGTTGTACAGCTGTCACATCCGTTAGCATTTTTTTTAAATTCGGCACAACCCTTTAATAGCGGTTATTTTATAACAACCGTTATTAAAATATATCCTTTAATAGTGGTTGTTATAGAACAACCGTTATTAAAGGATATTCTTTAATAGCGGTTCTCAAGACTTTTTATAGCACCTATCAATTACAACCCCCTTGGATCGCTATAAAATATGATTTTGACCGCATTATTAAAGGCAGATTGTGTAGCAGTGTATAAGAGGGAAATAAACACGGATAGAAGGTTAACAATAAAAAAATTGATGTTTGAAGCCCGCCCAGGGCGGGGGAAGGGTTAACATTTATATTTAGTACATAACAGCAACAAAAACTTGGACCAATTCATTTTCCCAAAAGAAAGTTCTGCTCTTATTTTATCTCCCAAATGGCTTCTTTATAGTTCTAGTTAGTAAACAATTTGACATATAATCCTGTTTTCTAGGTGGGATTAATGTCCTTTCTTAATTTGTTCGTTTATATTGAGTAATCTATGGAGGCATAAAAACTCTCAAATCTGATTCTTTGTGAAGTGGAACTAACAATGTTAACAATTAATACAATATTGATGCCCACACAAAATATAACAAACAGTATTTGCCACAAACCAAATTTATAATTAAAGGACTTAATTGTAGCCTGACAAAACATCAAGTATCAAGTGACAAGGCAACCTCGGAAGGTGTCCCATCTCAATCATAATGCAGTAACCCCCACTACCGCAAAAAAAAAAAACCATTAATAACGGTTTTTTTACAATTTAATAACGGTTCACGAGCCGTTATTGAATGGATTACTAAAACTTATAAAAACCGTTACTCAAACTTCAGAATCAGTAAGGTTATTAATAAAAACTGTTACTGAATATACTGGTTATTGCATTGCGGAAACGATTTTAATAACGATTTTTATAACAAAATCGTTACTGATTCTCTTTTTTAATTTTTTTGATCTTTGATATTTACTAAATCTCTTTTTTAAAATAAAACTAAAATTTATTTTTTAACGTTATTGAACTAAATATTGAAAGAAAATAGATTGAATAACTAAAGAACAAATATAACATATTATTTATTAATTCAATAATTAATATAAAAAAATATAATTATTCATCAAATAAAAAAATATTTACTCAACAATACATATATTTTGCTCATGCAATAATATAAAAAAGAGAAAGAAAGGCAAGAGAGAGGGGCCACCAGCCAGAAGAAGTCGGTGCTGAATTCCTGAACAAGTCTATTTGTCTCACAAGTGAATTTTGGAATAAAAAGCAAAGGTATAAATACATCACCAACCACTATCCATTTGACGTGGATGACACTTAAGAGATTCACGAGAGAGAAAATGATCTCTTGAGGTATCATCCATGAGATGATTTTCCTCTGACAAGTGGGACCCACCTTACAGTCCCACACAAGCAGCTTCAACAGTCTGAACCTAGCCTATCCACTAAATCTAATCAAGACGGAACAAAGATTAAGCATTAATCCCACAAAGAAATTCTAGACAAGGATCAGAGGTACAAAAGTCCTACCACCTCTTGTTCATTTGAGGTGGATGACCCTCAGGAGATTCAAGAGAGAGATCTCCTGAGGTGTCATCCATCTGATTATTCTTCACTGACAGGTGGGTCCCACACCTTAGTGATATACATCAAGGAAAGTCAAGATTAAACCCTAAGAAACCAACCCTCAGATCAAACTCTCAGAGCAAACCCTAAGAACCGAAGTAGTACAATCCCTATACTACAAGAAATGTGTCAATGCCAAACCAGTATTTTGATATAGCCAACTACAAGAAATTTCAATGTGATTTTTCTTTCATGAACATGGATTGAAAGTTAATTTAACAAGACTGATCAGGTGCTAATGTTGCAAACATATGATCAAGTAAGGATTTGTATCAATTATTGACATGTAATCAACTGTTGATCAAATCAAACCCTAATGAAGCATCAATAAAAGTCTAATTGGTGTTTAATTAGGGTGATTTCTACAAGAAAATTATATTTGGCAGAGACACTGAGCTACAATTGAAAATTAGGATTAATTCAGAGAAGAAAATAGGGTTTTCTTGATAAAAGAATTATTAGCAAAAGGAACCAGAGGCAAAAATGGAATTAAAAATTATAAAAGTGATCATCATGAATTCAGAGATTTTTGGTGAAAATTTCAGAATTTTTGGACAAGTAGAGATATTAAAATAAATTTAGAGAAATAAAATAGATTAAAATAGGCTAATCAAGGGCTGAGATTCAACTTGAGGAGAGACAGTTCTGGGTACAACTTGGGGAGAGACAGTTCTGGGTGCAATTTGAAGGCTAGAAATAGAGATATTCAGAGTTAGAGGAGAGAGAATAGGCCACATGGCAGTGTCGGAGTGAGCCACATCAGCAACACAATACCACGTGTCGCCTCCTCACTGGTCCATGTCAGCAAGTGGACCCCACCACAGCCAAGACAGTCATAAAGTGGGCCCCATTAGAGTGCCTCATGGCAGTCTGCCATTTGGCCACATCACCAGCCCCATGCCATATGGCACAACTATAACAGCCCACATCAGAAGGGAAGTCAAACTCAGCTGCCACATGGCAAGCCCTAGCTCAGCCACGTCATCAAAGGTTGTCCACATGGCGCCTCTCCATCAACCACGTCGACAGCGTTGTCCACACAACACAGACCATCTGACAGGTGGGTCCCAACTATGCCACGTGGCAGACAGCCATTGGCTCACATCACCCAATAATTAACAGATCCTTAGTGTTAGGGAATTATCTATTAAATGAACAACCAATCAGGCCTTGCCACTTCAGCCTATTAACCCTAATCACCACACTAATCAATTACCAACCAGATATATAGACCCAAACTCATAAAACTTACAGGTGGGGCCCAATAGTCAAAGCAATGAAAGTAGGCACATGAATAAAGTCATGAACCAAGTCTATCCAACCTACCTATCCAATTCAACACAGCCGAATTCAAAAACAAAAATAAAAGGGGAATGAATCTGGTCTAAGCCTCTACTCCCCCCTTTCTCCTTTGCTTTGTCTCACGTGCGCCTGGACCATCGAGCCTAGTCGAGCATTCACCCCGCTCTCTCTCTCTCTTCTTCTCCTCACGTGCAAGAGCTGTCTTCTTTCCATGGGGTCTCACCATCGTAGATAACTTCAGATATAGAGTGCAGGCATTAATGAATTGATCAAGGAACAAGAATAAGTGGATACAGAGAAGGAGAAGGCTAAACAGTGAGCTTACTTTGGTCAGAGTTGCGATAAAAGGGGGTAAGTTTCTGGAGGTCGTAGTTAAGTGCTTCAAGCACCAAATTGAGCACAGGGATAACTTTCTTGTGTTGAAGCGATGCCAATTGGCAAACAATTGTAAGGCTATTGAGTGAGAATAAGATTCAAGCGTGAAGAATTGTCAAAGGCAGTGACAAAGAAGCAGGCTTGATAGACACTTCAAACATCAAATTGCATGATCAAGGAGCTTATCTAGGCTAAGACGATGCTGATTAGCATGAATTGAGAGAATAATTAGACAAAAAAGGTGAATTGCGCCAAGAGAAGATATGAGGCAGAAGCACAATTTTGAAATTAAGTGAAACACAGCGTAATTGAAAGTGAAGAGGTGTTGAGATTAATGAAGAGAAGCTTAAATACAATATGGTGATGAAGGGGCCCACTCGTCAATTAGAACATGTGTGAAATTAAAGTTTGAGAGTGGTGGCATAGTCAACATATAACAGAAATAACTGATTGGTCAAAGGCGATCTTGAAACAAGCACAACTGCATCTTAATCGTTAATTAAAGTGAAATAGAGGGTGGAGATTCATCCAAGCTGGCAATCTGACCCAAGAGTGATCAACCAATCACAATCAAGTAAAACAATCGATTGAAGATTATATAAACCGAGCGGAAAATCAGTGAAGGGGGAGAGTTAGAGAGATTGAAGTCGTATAGCAATAAGAGAGATCCAAACAGCAACAAAGAGGACAATTAGAGGCACAAAGAACACACTTTAGTAGTTGTAAAGAGAGAGATAGAAAGAGAAGTGACCAATTGGTGTTTCTACTCAAAGAAAAAGTAATTGAATTGTATGTTCATCAATCAAGATTGAGTCTTTGTGTTCTCTCCTCTGAGATTCTTGTGATCTAAGATATCTCATCTATATTTGTGTGATGAGAAAAAATTTCTTCCTCGATTTTGCTGTTAGAATTCCCTCTTTGCAGATTTTCCCTTTCTTCTCTGGTTTTTTCATTTTCTTTTATTAAAACTAGCAATTGGACTATGCAATTGATCTCCAGTGAGCCACTGGCCCAAGCACAAGGTGCTTGATGAGCCTTTAGGCCTGGATTGATCATCTGAGATAAGAATCTACAGCTGAGTTGTTACCGTGTAATTGATTCTCAGTGAATTTCGTTCATCTTTTTGGTTTTCTTAATTTCAAGCTAGATATAATCAATAATGGAAAGTCATTCTTTCTTCATCACTTCAACTACACAATTCTGATTGATAGAAGTGATTGAAATATGTAATTTCTATAGTAAAGGTATCAATTTAATGAAATTAATGTATACCGTCTATTTCGGAAACGCTAATTGATCAAATTAACTAATGACTCAGTGAGCCACTGGCCCTAGCAAAGTATGGGTGAGTCATTAGGCCCGAGGAACATCGATTGATCGAATAGATCGAGTAGGTGCTAGTAATTTTCATGAATTGAGAATCGATATCAATCAGAATCGTATACTGTAACTGATATCATGCTTCAAAAGCATCGACTCAGTGATCCATTGGCCCTAGCTCATGTTAGGTGTGCCTTTAGGCCTGAGAGATAACAATCAAAGGCATTAATTCGACAAGCATCAAGGAATTACCTTGAATTAAGGTCGGTACCGATCGATACATTCATGGTCGAGTGATGTTGTGCTTCAACACTACTAAGAGCGAAGGAGAAACCTTCTACTCACCTCAGCTCATATCTATATACCAAGGCGATACTTATTGAGCTTGCAATTGTCAATGACATTGATTGAATTCATCGAATTTGGCAAGAAATTCAACTCGGTACCAATCCCAATTGGTACATCTTAGTTGGTACTATCTTGCAGCACCCACCATCGTATGGATCCCCAATCAACCGTCACAGAAGGACTCACTAAGGTAAGGCGAATCTAGAGCACCAACCTGATTAGAGGGGAGGAGCTCCGATCACCGAAAACTGCCACCTAGCACGGATCTTGAAGCATCGATAAGTCAGAAGCTTAGAAGAGTTCTCTTACACGATCATTGAAGCGCTCGCGAATCTTGAGAACTATCAAGGGATAAGATCTGTCAAGAGTTAAGGAAATCAAAGTCTAGAAAGATCTGGGCCCTAGATCTGTTAAACACACATCTCAATTAAATCTAGCGCACCAAGTGTAATAAAATATTTAAATAAAACTCTTGCACTAATCTCAACACGATCCAACAGCCCAGATTAAAGGAAGTATTAACTACGGCCCAACTGGTGAAGAGGAGCAATTATGAAAAATAAAAGGAAAAATCTAACTGGGCCCAATCTGCAGAAATTAAAGGAAAATTAATCTAGGCCCAATTCGCAATAAATAACAGAAAATTAAAAATAAAAAGTAAATAAATCATTTGGAGGTCTTTTGAAACTCCAAATTGATTCAAATTTATTTCTAAAAATTCTTTTTTTTTTTCATAGTATTTTTTCTATATAAAAACATTACAGTTTTAAGAATTTTACTGTACTAAAACAATTTAAAAGTAAAATGACATTGTTTGCTTTTTCTGTTTGACCAAGATTTGACTTGCTATTTTGGCTATTATAAAAATCCCAAAAATTATAATAAAATCCTGAATAATAGCCAATCTATTTTTTATTATTTTTGTGAGTAATTTTCTATAAAAATAAGTAGAGTTTAAAGTAAAAAATAAATTCACCTTTGTAATTGAGATAATAATAAAGGATATTATCTTATTAATAAAAGTCAATAATAAATGCAATAATTTTTTTGCATTTTAGAGGTGATTAAATAAGCTCACACAAGGAGTGTAGAGTAGCAAGATATTTTTACATAAGTACTACAATACTCAGAACAATCATTCAACAATAGTTAGGACAAGAACATCCTCACACCCACCAAGAAGACAACTGAGACTGCAACATCAACACAGCGAGCGTGTTGACTTCAAAAAAGAATATTATGATGTCTGAAAATATGATGTCATGATGTTTGAGATTGATGATTCATCGATCATCAAAGCATTGGCTACCTCCCAAGACAGATGGTGCACAGATATGGGACTAATCTGCTTGTAAGCCCATAATTTGATCAGATTAGAAGAGTTGAGCCGAACTACCTAGAAACTCACTCTCTAACGAGCATGTCTCGGTATTAGACTAACCAAGTGCTCCGAGTCTAATTTTGTGTACAAGGTAACTCTGAAACTATGAATCGGCGAAGTGCTTATAATTCATAATTTGGAAGATCAAGTAAGACAATTGTAAGGACTCTGTCCACTGTCCACTGACTCTGTGTCTTGAATAACTGTTCATGACTTGACATGCTAGTGAGACTAAATTGATCTGTTTGTGTGCGACCCTTTTTCGCACGCTAGCACCGCCGCTGGGGGCGATGAGATGCGAAAGAAGGACACGAAGATCCCTCCTAAGCGTACATTTATTTAACGCCGGTTAATTCCACCATTTAGACTCATTGGAATGCACATTTAGGGGTTTTTTTAGTGATTGTGAGTACTTATAGATTCCGATGGGCGCAAGCCCCCATCATTAATTACCCTCGGCTATTAACCTCGAGGCACCTCTAGATCTTTAAAAGGGGAAATAAATATTATAGTTAAATGATGGTCAAGTGGTCACGTGCTTCGGTGATCGGGGTCACTAAAGCACCCTAGACTTACTAACAGGTCAGTCCAGTGAGATAGGGTGGTGAAAAAGATGAACTTACTACAGATCAGTTCAATCTTTATCGCTCTGAGAGGCGATCTTACAAACATATCAGATCGACCTTTGCGGAGGGATGGAAGGTGAGTCTACTACAGACCGACTCGACCTTAGTTGACCTAAAAGATGAACCTACTACAGGTCAGTTCAATCTTTACTAGTCAATGACCAATCACACAAGATACAACTCAAAGCACTTAGCCGGTTGATCTTGAAGTTGGTGAATCAGGAGACGGGTGGATTTGGCCTACTTGTTTTTCTCACTGATCTTCTAGATTATGAATTCCAAGCACTGAGCGGATTCATAAACCTAGGAACACAACTGCACACAAAGTCAAACCTGAAGCACCGAGCCAGTTTGACATTGAGGCGTGTGTTAGTGAAAGAACATACTACAGATCGGTTCAAATTCACTATTTTGAGGATGAATCTACTACAGATCGATTCAATCCTACAATCTCGGGAGATAAACTTACTACAGATCAGTTCAATCTCCTGAACTAGAAGACAAACTTATCAACGGATTAGTTTGGTCTTTCTAGCGTGACTGGTCATGAATTACTTGTTCATGACACAAAGTCATCTTGATGTTACCTCTTTGGACATCGTGATGTCGTTCTCTCTTGAAATCAACACATTTGCTCATGTTGATGTCGTAGTCTTAATCATCCTTTTGGCGGGCGTCAAGATATTCTTGTCTCGACTGGCTATTCTGAATGTTGCATTACTTGTGCAAAAATCACTGTGTTACTCTACACACCTTTGTGTGAGCATATTTAATCACCTTTAAATCATGAGTCCTGAGCACCTAGCTGATTCACAGATTCAGGGTTAATTTATGCACAAAATTAGACTCGGGGCTCTGGTCGGTCTAACATTCGATAGTTTATCGATAAATGAGCTCCTAGACAAGTTAGTTCGGAGGCTACCATATTGTGATATCTCATCAATAGTCGACAAGGTGTATCACCACCTTGTTGATCATTTATCACCTTAGGAATGGTGTAACGATTCAACAAACTGTTACAACACTTCAATCAAATCGTTACAACGCTTCCACAAATCATTATAATGCTTTCAGAAGATATCGATACTTGTCAGAAAATTGGTCAATCAGACAAAACGTTGCTAACGCTCTGTAAAGCGTTCAGCGTTTTGGAGAATCATTATAATGATTCAAGGAATCATTACAACGATTCCTTAGAGTATGTTGACTTGTCAGAGAATAGTCAAAGCATTGCCAACATCCTGTGAAGCGTTCAACGCTTTGGTGAACTGTATAACGATTCAGGGAATCGTTACAATGATTTCTTATTTTATTATTATTTATTTTTATCATATTTTTATTATTATTATTATTCTATTTATTTTTATTATTGCTATATATATTTTATCTCAAACTCTACTTATTTCTATAGAAAATGAGTCACCAAATAATAAGAAATAAGTTGACCATTATTTAGTATTTTATTTAGATTTTTTTTGGACTTTTATAATAATCGAAGTAATAGGATTTTAATTCTGTTATTTCTAAACTCTATTCATTTTTGTAGAAAGTTGCTCATAAAAATAATAAAAAATAAATTGGCTATTATCTAGGATTTTATTTGAATTTTTGGAATTTTTATAATAGTCAATGTAATAGGATTTATTTTTATTATTTTTTTAAAATCTATTTATCTTTGTAGGGAATTACTTACAAAAATAATAGAAAATGAGTTAGCTATTATTCAGAATTTGTTTGAAATTTTAGGATTTTATAATAGCCAAAATAACAAGTCAAAACTTGGTCAACAGGAAAAAGCAAACAATGTCATTTTGCTTTTAAATTGTTTCCGTATAGTAATATTTCTAAAACTGAAATATTTTTATATGGAAAAATAATATGAAAAACAAAGAATTTTTAGAAATAAATTTGAGTCAATTTGGAGTTTGGAAACATTTTGAAACGATTTATTTACTCTTTATTTTTAATTTTCTGTTATTAATTGACTTTTGGGCTTAATCTGGGCAGTTGGATCTATATTGGATCTATATCAAGATTAACGCAGATCTTTTATTTAACTCTTTATTTTATTTGGGCCATTAGATTTGCTTTGAGATTAACTCATATAAGATGAGAGACCCAGATGCATTAATTATATTTCCTTTTAAACCGAGGTTTATAATACACATTGAATAGCCTTTAAGATTCGCTCAGATGCTTTAATACTCGTGCAAACGTGTCAAGAATCGTGTGTCCCTAATTCTTTGACACTTCTATTAACTGTTTCGTCAAGATCCGTGCTAGTGGCGTCGCCAGCGATTGAGGCCACCATTTCCCGATCAGGCAAGTGTTATAGCATCGTCTCTTCTCAGAGAATTTCTCTATGGTATCTGATCAACGATCAATATGGTGAATCGTACCGTGTGCTGGTACCACATAAAGAAATTAGTACCGTTCGGTACCGAATCCTAATTCTTACAAATTCAATGCAATTAATCAATATTTTTGATAATTGCTTACTCGATTCGGGTCGCCTATGCGTACTAATGCATATTGACATGATTTATGCACTTTAAATTGACTTATAACCTCACTGTAACAAGTACTAATTGAAATGTGATGGTACCGTTCAGTCGATTGCAATTCACTTTAAATTTATGTTGTTAACTCATTTAAAATGCTAATTACTCATTCAACATATTTCATAATAGCAATTACAAACGAAAGATGCTTGACTATGTATGCAATTCCCTTCTAATCCCGATTTGAAACTCGGTCTTATCAGTGTGACGTGATAACAACACTGGAATCTCTAATCTCGTCGAGTTCTCAAGCCTTGGCTGAGATCTATCGACTCTAGATGATGTTATGACTCTGGATATATGTAATGCAAGCACAAACCGAGATAGATTTGATGTTTAAACAAAGGATCAAAGTAAAGAAATGAAATTTAACCTAGATCAATCGATTTTCTCAGCTCAATTATGAGTTTTTATTTGAAATTCGATCAAGAAATGAAACAAGAAATGAAATTTAGATCAAGTATTAAAAGGAAGAAGAGAAAAAAAGTTGCGAAACTGAAAGAAAAAAATTGAAAATTCAATTGCGATTATACTGTTATTCCAAAATTCAAACATGATTGCACTAATTACACTGAAAATTAAATAATAGAGCTCCGAATTCACTCAATTACAAGTTGAAGGCTTACCTCAGATAATCAATTCGAGAATCAACCGAGTTCTCAAGATAAAACTGAGATCAATCGGTTTCTTGATTTTCTTTTCTTCTTACAATCAATCTCTTCCTCAATTGTTTCTCTCTCTCTAATTGTTGATGCAAGCATTTTATGATTTTTAATCTTCTCTCTTCCCTTCCTTGTATATTTTCTTCTCCCTTTTTCTCTATTCAATTAGGGCTTTATATAGGCAATTAAAGGGAGCTAAGACTATACACCACACAAACACCAACAACTGAGCTACCCTGGCCTATGAACATGGTCTTCACTTTCTATTAGCCATTTTGTTATGATGTGGGCCCCATTTAAACGAATCTAAGGTGAGTTCTTTGACTATTGACTGAGTTTGACCCCCTTTCTCACTTTTCTTCATTCATAGAACCTTCTAGGCCTTTCTATATGCTATTTATACTCACTTCAACGCACCAAGGCCGCCTATTTCCTCTCTGGCATTATTGCTCTTCTCCAAAGCTCTAACTCACTCACCCGAGTTCAAGCTTTGATCAAAACCATATCTCCTCTACTCAATTACCATTATTGATCACTCTAGCAGCATCGTGTAAGTGTGTAGATCTTATATGCATTGCCAATTCGAGTTCAAAGTGTAAGGTTTCAACTTCCCTTAATTTGTCCGATTTCAATACCTTGACTCAATTGCTTCAATTCAACTCATAATTGTTGCTCCTTTCTTCATCTACAATGTCGCCTAAGTGAGTAGAAGAGATTTGCATTATCAATTTTGAAGTTTGAAGCAAGGATTGGAGTGCCTTATTGATCACCCGAGGTGTTCATCTCTTTAAATCACTCTATTCACTTGATACTTCTTCAATTTTGATCATTCACACATCTTCTCTTATGTGTAGGCTAGCTCCAGCTAGAAAAACTCAAAGTTTGGAGCTGTAGATAGCTTGATCACCTCTAATGGAGCCTTCAGCTTCATCGAGGAGAAGGAGAAAGAGAGGGAGGGGAGAAGGAGAGAGCTCCAAGGAGGCTGAGCTTGGCGCACATAGTTCACAACGCACTGGGGCCCACTGTCAGAGGCGCAAGCTATGTGAGCCAAGTACATACCCCTTTTTCTCTTTTGATTTAAATCTCTGTTTAATGCTATGTAGACTTGGTGCATGAATGAATGAATGAATTGCCTGTTGAATTGCTGACATGTGGGCCCCACATGTAAGATCTAGGAGTCTGGGCTCACAAGTCCAGTCATCAATTGCTTAGTCTACTACTTAGTATTAATTAGGCTGAGGTGGCATACTGTGATAGGTCCATTTAATTAAACTCTTCCCTCTAATTCTAATGATCTGTTAACTGCCTGCTGACATGGCTCAGTGTGGTGCTGCCACGTGGCATAAGTGGCACCCACATGGGTGAGGTGATCCAATGAGGTGCTGCCACGTGGCACCCTCTCTCTCTTCTCTGATTTTGTATGTGTATGTTTGAGATCTCCAGTTTGCACCTAAATAAGTCTTTGTCCCCAAGTTACACCCAGACAGGTCTCTGATTGAATCTCAGCATTTGATTAATCTATTTTCCTTGTTTGATTTTATTGTGATAGCTTCTCTTGTCCAAAAATTGTAAAATTTTCACCAAAAATTCTTAAATTTATGGTAATCATCCCTGTAATTTTTAATTCCACTTTTGCCCCTGCCTCCTTATTCTAATAATTCTTTTTCTCAGAAAACCCTATTTCCTTCTTTGGATTAAATCCCAATTTTTCAATCATAGCTCAGTGTCTCTGCCAAATAAACTTTCCTTGCAGAAATCATCCTAATTAAACATCAATTGTATTAATGTTCATTAGGGTTTGATTTGATCAACAGTTGATTACATGTCAACAATTGGTACAAATCTAGACTTGATCAGATGTTTGCAACATTGGCATCTGATCAGTCTTGTGAAATTGACTTTCAATCCATACTTATGAAAGTGATTTGGTCAACAGTTGATTACTTGTCAATATTTGACACAAACCTCGGCTTGATCAGGTGTTTACAACATTGGCACCTGATCAGCCTTGAAAGCAAAATCACATTGAAATTTCTCATGATTGGCTGTGTCAAAATACTGGCTTGGCATTGACACAATTCTTGTTGTACATGGATTGTATTGCTTCAATCTTTCTTAGGGTTTGCTCTGAGGATTTGATTTGGGATTTGATCTTGTCTTTTCTTGATGTCTATCACTGAGGTGTGGGACCCACCTATCAGTGAAAAATAATCAGATGGATGACCCCTCAGGAGATTTCTCTCCTGAATCTCCTGAGAGTCATCCACCTCGAATGAACGGGAGGTGGCATGGCTTTTATACCTCTGACCTTTTATCTAGAATTTCCTTGTAGGACAAATAAACTTTTTCCGGAGCTCAGCAGCGACTTCTTCTGACTGGTGGACCCTCTCTCTTGAATTCCTTTCCTCTTTCTTATGATTTATTACTGATAATTGATATTTATCCTTAATTGTTCAGTTGCTTTATCCTTGAGATTTTTCAAGGGTAAACAATTTGTAAGTTTGTCTTCTAGTCCATGAGATCGAACTGACCTGTTGGTAAGTTCATCTCCCAAGCCACAAGATTGAATTGATCTATTTGTAATTTCATCTTCTAAACAGTGAAATTGATCCGATCTGTTTGTAGGTTCATTCACTAATACACCTGTCTCAATGTTGAACTGGCTTAGTGCTTCATGTTTGACTTTATGTGTAGAATTATTCCTAGGTTTATGAATCCGCTCAGTGCTTGGAATTCATGATCTAGAAGATCAGTAAGATGTGCATGTGGGCCATATCTACTAATCTTCTGATTCACCAACCTCAAGATCAACTGACTTAGCGCTTCATGTTGTATTTTGTGTGATTGGTCATTGACTATTTAAGATTGAACTGATCTATTTGTAAGTTCATCTTCTAGATCAATCAAGATTGAGTCGATCTGTTTGTAGACTCATCTTCTATCTTCCGTAGAGGTTGATCTGATCTGTTTATAAGATCATCTCTCAGAGCTACCAAGATTGAACTGATATATTTGTAAATTTGTCTTTCTCTACCTCCTGTACTTCGTGTTCGTATCTTAGATTTGAAAGTCCAAATGACCGATCCAAACCGTTGAACATGATTTTCGTATCGAAATATCATTGGAGATCAAAATTTTTATTTTTTTGAAATTTTTTGCTATTTCTTAAATGAGCGAAAAATCACTAGTATTGGATAGTACATAAATCGTTATATCAATAAACTTTGTACCCATCTCAAAAAATAAAAAATTTAATCTCCAATGATATTTCAATATGGAGATCATGTTCAATGGTTTAGATCATCCATTTGGACTTTTAAATATGAGATACGAAAGTAAAACATGAGAGTTTTTGTACTTCACGACGCACCATAGCTTCAATATATATAGAGAGCAAATCTAGTGCGTTCTTAAACTCACAGAGGTTTTCTGTGCGTTTAACTCAAATAGTATACCAATCATCTCTAAATTTTAATTTATCATGCTCATTAAATTCTTTATTTGAAAATCTTATAGGATGCAAAAATTTGAGGTGTTTTAAGTTTTTTAAGTCTTGATTTTTATTTTTTTAAAATCAGCTCTAAAAATAATAATAATAAAATATTTAATGTTGATGGATTATTTTTCAGAATTAAAAATGATGGCTTAGAAAACTCAAAACACCTCAATTTTTTCATGCCATAAGATTTTCATATGAAGAATTTAATTAGCATGATAAATTAAAATTTGAAGATGATTTGATATACTTTTTGAGTTAAACTCACAAAAGGCCTCAGTGAGGTTAAGAACATGCTAGATTTAATATATAAATAATCAAACTAACATGCTCTTAGGAACACGAAGCCCTCTATAATTCTTATTCTAAAAGTATATCAAATAATATTTAAATTTTAATTTATCACTCTCATGAAAATTCTAAAAGTATATCAAATATTTGGGATGTTTTATGTATTTTAAGTCATTATTTTTAATTTTTTAAAATAATATTAAAATATTAAATATTTTGTTATTTTTAGAGCTAATTTTTAAAAATAAAAAAGTGTGACTTAGAAATTTTAAAACTCCCAAAATTTTTATATTCCACAAGATTTGAATGAGAGTGATAAATCAAAATTTGAAGATCATTGGATGTACTTTTTGAGTTAGGATCACGAAAGAGTTTCGTGCTTTCAGAAGCACATTAGTTTTACTCTCTCTCACTCTCTCTCTCTATATATATAGAGAGAGAGAGTGTTGGGTTGTGGTGTTATGCATAGCACGGATCACCCCCGTGCTATACATCAGTTCTTCATTTTTTAAGTTCAAATGATCGATCCAATCATACAAAATAATTTTCTTATGAATATCTCGATGTAAATTAAATTTTATGTTTTTTTAGAATTTTTTATTATTTTTTATGATAGTTAAAAAATTACTTGATTTAGTTATTATGAGCAATTCAAAAAAAATAATTTTCTAACAATCTTTAAAAATATTAAAAAAATTCTAAAAAATATAAAATTTGGTCTATGTGTAGATATTCATATGAAAATCCATTTTGTACGGTTGGATCGACCATTTACACTTTGATAATGAAAAATTAATCCATAACATGAAAGCGATCCATACTATGCATAACACCACAATCCAACTCTATATATCTCTCTTTCTCTCTCTATATATATATAGCCACAATTTGTTTTATTTTTGTGACATTTTTTTATCATGAATATTAATTTATGTATGTTCAAATTAAATTGAAAAATTAAAGACATACGATGACCATTTTTATCGACGCTCAGTGCGCCACAAAAGGACTTTTACAGCGGTTATTTCCCCCAATTAGCAGCGGTTGTACAACCGCTGTTATTTGGAGCACTACAAAGTTTAACAACGGTTTTGTTAAAAATCACTGCAAATCGTTTACAGCGGTTCTTATAGAACAACCGCTGTAAAGTACTATTTACAGCGGTTTTTAACTACAAAATCGGAGTAAACATGAACTTTTACAGCGGTTTTTACATAAAAACCGCTGTAAATTAATTTTTTTTTTAAAAATGATTTTGTAGCGATTTTTCCATAAAACCATTGTAATTTTTTTTGTTTCTGTGACTAACCCATATATACTAGACATATATAATATTTTCATCACATATATTTTCACAAAACAATAATAACTATATTTAATTACTAATTAACTATATCTAATTAACTAATTTATCTAACATACACACATAATACTACATAATATAATAAAATATAATCAATATTTATAAAATATTAAAACTAAATGATAAAAAATGTCAAAACAAAAAAATCATAAACTCAACCCAAAGTTGTTTTACTTCCTCATACTCGGTCAGTGTCAAAGGATTGTATCTTTTGATGCTGTAAAAAAAGAAAATGATTAGTACGTAAATGTATATTGAAAAAACTAATAAATTTAACTATGTATAATTAATTTCTAGTCTTAGGAAAACAATCTTTTTTTAATAGTTTCTCGATGTTAATTTAGCTTTTTACATATCTGAAATCGGTACAATTTCGCCATTATGATTAAAAGTTAACGATCATCTGATAATATTTTCTGATATCAAATTGGAAGTTTCTGTACATATCTAACAAAAGTCCGAAATTTCTCATTCTTTTCTGGTGTTTCATCCTATACTTGGTTATAAAAAATGAGAATATTTGACAATCCTTATTATAACATCATGGGATCAAATTAAAAAAAATTACCACATCTCTTTTGAATATAAAAATTATCTTTTGGAGCAATAGAAATTCCACGGGGTGAACGGTTTAATTAGTTCATCAACGAAAAGGTGACGAAAGAGGATAAAAACTTTAGAGATGAGAGAGGGACATAATATTTTGTTTTTGGCGGTTCTTTCAGATTGGTAGTTGGACAAGGGCAAAGTTATCATTTCATTTTTTTAGGCAATACCATTTATGTCTTTTATTAAGTATAACTAATTAAGGTTATGAACGGATATCTAACTGCAAAAGTATTGTCATGTCTATAGTGATTTTCCGGCGGGTACCGCGGGTACGGGCCGGGTACACCCGCGGCGGGCGGCGGGTACGGCGGGTAGACGGGTACGGCGGACACGGGTAGACGGTTTTTTTTTCAAAACCGTACCCTTTCCATCTCATTTTCGTGCCCGTCGCGAGTACACGGGTACCACGGGTACGCGTACGGGGGTACTCAGGCACACGGGTCGACGGGTCGGGAACGGGACGAGTCGGCGGGTCAAACGTTATAATGATTTACTGAACCGTTATAACGATTTATGAAACGTTATAACGATTTATGAAACGTTATAACGATTTACTAAACCGTTATAACGATTTATGAAACGTTATAACGTTTCAACAAACCGTTATAACGACGAGTACGCGGGTACGGGCACGGCGGCGGGCGGCGGGTAAACGGGTACGGGTACAACGGATTTTTTCCAAAAAAACTGAGCGGCCCTTTTCAAACTCGTACCCGTGTACCCGTTTACCCGCCTATACCCGGCACGGATACGGATACCGCGGGTACACAGATACGGATTGTACCCGGCGGGTTTTAGCAAACCTCTACATGTCTATTGTACAATCATCTTCATTAGGAGATGATTCTTACATAATACTCTTGAGAACTAATTTAATTTTCAATTTTACGCGAGTGATCACACTTACTATGTATATTCATTTTAAATTATACATAGCATGATTTTATTTAATAATCAGTTATGATTAAATCTTTTAACTTTTATCGGGATCATGAGAGCATGCACATGACCTGTTTATTATTCCGCAATTATTCAAAAGACAAGAACATAATTAAATTATTCCATAAATAGACTCCGTCTTTAGTATAGTTAATGTATTCCTTTCGAAAGGTCATATTTTTTAAACCCGATTAAAAGATTAAATTTTATTAAATTTTTTCATTGCGACCAGCTGAGAGTTTCTAAATAATATCTCAGTTTTAATTATTGATAAATTTGAATATTTATCCTGAATAGAATATTTTCTTCTGCTGGGTCTTGTCAAAAAACACTCTTATTAGTAACGTTTTTAAATTCTGTAATTCTTTTATTTTGCTCTGAATTTTTACTCTTAACAGATCAAAAGTATATACATTATTGCTAATGATGTTTCTTGCTGGAACTGAACCTATATATTTTTACGGTTCAACTTCAGCAATTATATATATATCCCTTAGAAAAAAAAATTCCATCATTATTTCTGAAATTTCAGTTTGATTTCAAGTTTAAATTGCAAAATCGTCATGTATTATAAGAGCTGATGCGTCACTTTTCCGTGATTTTTAATAGTTATAAAATAAATTACAATTTGTTAATACATAAGTATTAATTAACTAAAATTTTAATAATAAGTATAGTAGCGCGTGAATGCGATTGCGCATTTAAAATTCACCAATTTCACCGACGCCATTCCACCAAATGCATCAGTCCCACTGACGTCTTTCTCTCACCTAATAAAAATTAAGAAAAAAAATCTCACTCATAAAAATATGAAAAAAAAATAAGGTACTTTTGGTGGAAAAGTGCTAGTGGGTTTGGCGCTTTTTAAACGCGCGCTGTCATGTCCAATATTAAAATTTTAATTAAATAATAATTATTATTAAATTATAATTTATTTCATATTTATTAAGAAAATTACGGGTCACTTTTAGACTTATCACTCAATTTTTTTCGTTATTGTCAGTTAAAATAAATTTTTGTGAAGTTTGTGATTATGAAATTAACTAATTTGTGACTATTTTTCGCATTATTTGCAGAACAATAATGCATTTCAAATTTAAATAGTTTATTAGTTTTTACTGACCACTGAAGTATATACTCCTATCAAACCCCAACTAAACAGATAATACAACATGATAAGAATATGATTATTTTATTTCCAAGTGACAACTACATCAAACACAAAACTAGATGTTAATTTGAAGAACTCCCATGAATTTGATTTTTCTTTGGTGGTGGCACTGGATGACAAAAACATTACCCACTTTATAATGTCATCACTCATTGGAATACTTCTTTGAGATGAAACTTTTTGTTGTTTCTCTGCTCTATGATTGGAGAAAAGCATGCATTATGCCTCCCTGTGCTTTCTAAGATTTCAGTTTCTTTGATTGTATAAAGAGTGACGGCTCCGCTCTCTCTCTCTCTCTCTCTCTCTCTCTCTTCTCTGAAAGCAGGGCTGTGGTGCCAAATGTTCCCCTCACTCTCTCTATCAATCAATCTAATGACAATGATATATATGATTTATTCAGAAAATAGAAATAAACGCATGCCAATATCCAAAAGCTAGTGACAGAGAAAGAATCCAAAAGTGATCATATTAGCTCACGAGAGTTGGAATCCAAGCAATAAGTAATTTTAATCATCTCTTTATTTCTTTTCTATGTTCTTAGAAACGATTAGGCAGGAATAACTCATGCTTGAAAGAGTACCTGCCACCTTCATGTCCCATTCTGTCAGTTTCTACTTTCTTCCTTCTATATTCAATCATTGCTGATTTGATTCTGATAATCAATTTCACAATGGCAAGCTATTTATGATATATGTAATTATTCATTGACAATTTCAGATCAATTATTTATAATTACTAACTTGCCAACCCTGATAAACTATTTTTTCAATCTTTGTTCATATTTAGTTAAACCCTGGTCTGTTCTGGTTTAAATCTAGTCAGGTTATGGAACAGCTTGAGTCATGTATATATAGACACGAATTTGATTCAAGACAGAAAAGGGATCGGATTCAGACACGAATATGCATTGGATGACAATTTATATAGTTATAGCTAAGATATATATATAAAAAAATACAGAGTTGCAAGTTCATAATATTATGAAAGGAAGTGGCTATCCAATGTGCTATTGTTGAACAGAGAAAAGGTCAAAATCAGTGGTGTAATTTTCCAAGGACCAGAAAACCTATGAGGCCTCAAATCGGCCACATTATCAATATTGTATTAGACTATAGCACATATATGCACGTTCAATAAACTCGTCTGCAAAGAAGATAATGGTTTTCTTTTTTTTTTCTCCCCCAAAAATTTCCTTTGACATATAAGGAGAGAAATAAGAAATGCATGCATGATACAGTACGTGATATAGTGATTCATCAATATATTTATCCTAACAAAATTAGGCTAGGTATTAGTTGGGCCTCGCTAGCAAAACGACATTGAATTTTTCCTCCAAATATATAATTAATTTACATATATATACAATGTATCTTCATTGTCAAATGGTTTATAGATACATGATTCAAACACAAGCACAGGAGCTATAAAAGCGACAATACAGAGTGGACATGAATGCAGTATACATGATTGGCTTGCAGACTATATACGTACTTTAGAACCGCAAGAACTAATTGTCTACAACATAAATTCTAGCCTCGAATTTCATTTATGTTATATTAAGTTTTAGCATAAATTCTGGTCTCAAATTTTATTCTAGAAACTTATAAGTATTTTATTAAAGGAAAGGTGTGATGTCAGTTTACTTATTATTAGATACTAAAAAATAATTTGCATTCGAAATATGAAAAGTTGGTAACTTAAAAAAATAACAAAACATATTGAAAATTAAGATGCTAATAGTAATCTCAGTTGTGTTGGATGTCCTATACTTCAATTTTGGTTGAGAAGAACTGGTGATTATCAAAATTTGGTAGGCATAATTCTACCTCTCTCAAAAAAAGTAATTAGTAATTAATTATAAGCATATTTTAATTTTTATCATTAATTTTAACTACTTACGGAAAATAGTTTGAGTTTAATCAGGCATAAAATTTAGACCTCCCTAAGAATATTGCTTGGGGGGCGTCATGCCATCAACCTCGTCCCTCCCAACTCGCACACCTTAACATTGATCTCATCAGATCACAAATCCGCGACTTGCCGGTATCTGGCAGAGCGGAATAGGCGGATCTTTCAGGGAGCGACACTGCCACCTGGCGATCTCCTACAACAAGTTCTCAATGACATCAACTTATAGACAGTTTAACCGGACTATGTTTAGAATTAGAAATAGCTTCAGTCCCACAGGAATACCTAGCATGGATGTACATATATAGTATTTCTCTCGAGTTCCTCATCTGATCTTTCTCTGTTTACCTCTTTTTTCTCAATTTTTAATGTAATTATTTTAACTTTCTTTCAATAAATGAAATTTAGTATGTTTTGTGCCTACTACTATAAAAAAAACTCAAGTTAAAACTAAAAAATGAAGAACTTGGACTATGAAAGTCTTACTCAGCACGATTCCGTGATTTTCGGCCGAGCTCTTAATTACTATAGCTAATGGAATAATTAGGAATGCGTGTGAGTGTTGACAACAGTACAAGTTCAGATTCTCTATTGCAAACCTAAACAGGTTGCCTTTTATGACGAGTCACTCTGCGGATGGGACCACACATTTCTCAGAATATATATCCAAATTATGAATAATTAATTGACAAACCATCGCTCACTACTACAGAAAAAGGTTTTTGTAGCTCTATTTAATAGCGGTTATATAATATAACAGCTTATAAAAGACATTAATAACGGTTGTTTAAAAGCAACCGATATTAAAACTGAGCTTTTATAGCGGTTGCTATTAAACAACCGCTATTAAAACCTTTTATAACTGTTCTACTAAAGAGCCGCTATTAAAAGGTAACTTTAATAGTGGTCCCTCCAAAAAATTGCTATTAAAGGTCAACCTTTAATAGCGGTTGTTCAATAGCAACCACTATAAAAGGGTTCTACGAATATGCACCACTGTCTACGGATCACAAATATTTTTTTAATCTACAACGTCCATTTTAATTGATCCAATGCTCAGAAATCACTCAGAAAATTTCCACGAATTCATCCCTTTCTTACCTATATATATACCACTCTTCACCCCCCATTCATCTCTCATTTTCTCTTCATCTTTCCAATTTCTCAAAATTCAAACACAAAATATCAAACAAAAAGTTCAAGATTTTTTGTTTTGTTCTTTTTAAATTTATTTGTTTATTCTTTCTTTTTAATTTTCTGTTCAAATTTTGAACTTAAATTATTATTTTTTCAAATTTTGAATTCAAATTACTTTTCTGTTTTAAATTTTATATTCAAATTGTGATCAAATTTAAAACACAAATTATTTTTATGTTCTAAATTTTTTGTTCAAATTATTTTTGATTCTAAATTTTTTATTCAAATTAGTTTTAAAATTTTGAATTTAAAATTTGTGTTTTAGAATGAAAAAATAAAAAAAAATTAAAAACTGTATAGCTGTCACATCCGTCAGCATTTTTTTTAAATTCGGCACAACCCTTTAATAGCAGTTGTTATATAATACCGCTATTAAAGGGTATTGTTTAATAGCGGTTCTCAAGACTTTTTATAGCACCCCTCAATAACAGTCCCCCTTGGACTGTTATAAAATATGGTTTTTGACCGTTATTAAATGCATATTGTGTAGTAGTGGCTACTTCTCAACGAACTGCGTGCTCGCCCTCGCGTGCAGCATGGATGTAGTTCACCGATGTGCTTTGAGATCAGTGAGTATGGATCTTGACATGAATTTGAACGATGTCGATTTTGCGCCGTATCGGGCCGCGCATTAGAGGATGCAGATTCTAAAAAAATGAACTTGAATAAATAAACTTTAACCCATAACACGGGCTGTTGCAAATTGAACGTTAAGAGTAGTCTACACGTAAAATAATTAAAACTTCTTCACTTCATGTGTAGTATAGAAATTTAAATAGCTGACATAATTGTTAACGGGCAGGTATATATTAGTTAAATGTAATACTATATTTGTTAAAAATAACACATAATTATTATTAATATTTTGTCCATAAAAAACAATTATATTGTTTTCACCCCCACCTGCAGAGTAAAAATTAAATGACTAACATAACTATTAACGTTGGTTATGTATTTATTAAACAGAATATATATTTGTATTGACGAAACACATAATTATTGACTGTAAGAATTAATATATATGTTAAATTAAACTTATATTTGTTAAAATATTATTTTATCTATTGAAATATTATTTAACTTTTGTAGTTAATAATTATATGTTACATATAACAAAGATGTGCATTCCGTTGAACAAATATATAAATGTCAATAATAATTTTCTCAATCCTTCAACTTTTACACTCCACGTGAGATGAAAAAGTTGGTACTACTCTTATTGTGAACAATGTGGCTAATAATTATGTATTTTATTAAATAAAATATAACATTTTTTAACAAATAAATATGTATCATTAACAATTATATCAACTATTCAAGTTTTATTTTTATTGTGGACAAATTATAGTTATTAATTATATATTTTGTTAAATTAATATAGTATTTTATTTAACAAATATATATCTAACATTAACAATTATATCAACTATTCAAGTTATAATTTTTTGTGGACAAATTATAGTTATTAATTATATAATTTGTTAAATAAATATAGTATTTTATTTAACAAATATATATCTATCATTAACAATTATATCAACTATCCAAATTTTATTTTTGTTGTGGAAAAATTACAGTTAAAAATTATATATTTTATTAAATAAATATAGTATTTTATTTAACATATATATTTATCATTAACAACTATAACAACTATTCAAATTTTATAATGTATACGCAAAATATTTTCGTTGCAAATTGTATGGTCCCCACACGCAAGAAACCAAAATTCCATTTTTCTTTTTTAAGCACTTATATTTCTAAATGCAGACCTGTAACAGATTTTTTGTAAATAAAATAAAAAAATAAGAAAATAATATGATTTCAGTAGAAATGTGCACTAGTAATCAGATCCGAGTTTCAAATTCTAGCTGGGACCAAATTTGAAACTCAGTCCCATTTTTTTGTATGAAATGTTGATGTTTTGATTAATTTTTTTTTTGAAATATTTTAAAACACTTCAACATGGTCCATGCCGCATACGCATTTGTCAAAAAATTAACACGCAAGATTCAGTCGCGCAACGAAAGTTATTATAAATAAGTAAAGGCCGTAGATACTACTATTTTTTTCTGTACACAATTTATGATTTCAATATGATATAAATATCAATGTCAAACTGGCTCAGCGCTTCAGGTTTGACTTTGTGTGCAGTTGTGTTCCTAGATTTATGAATCTGCACAGTGCTTGAAATTCATGATCTAGAAGATCAGTGAGAAGAAACAATTATTTTCTTATTTTTATTAAATAAATAATATAATAAAATAGTAATATTTTAATAAAAACAAAATATGTAATTTTCACAAATAATACAAAAAAGTACCATACTATTTGTAAAATTTCAGCAAAACCAGAAAAAAGATAGAAATATAGGCAACAATATTTGAAAAATCTTGCTAATTACTATGGATTAAAATGAGTAGGAATAAGTTAGAACAATGACCTCCTCATGACTAATTTTTTTTAAAAAATCATCATTATAATTATGTATATTTTAAAAAAAATAAAATAAAATATTTATTGATATAATTTTATTATCTATCAAATACTTACTTATATTTAATCAAAAAATATACTTATATTTACGTATTCTTCAACCAAGAAATATACTTATTTTTACATATTCTTCAACTATATATTTAAGTTTAAAAATTATATCAATAAATTATTTTTATGTTAGCTAGCTTTCTAGCTTAATATATTAATGGTAATTCGTTCTATCTTTATTTGGATGACTTAACCATTGCTTTACTACAAGAAAAAAAAATATAAATACACTAATTAAACATTAAAAAATTTATATATAATAATATGAAAAATTATTAAGAAGTAGGGTTGCAAATGAGTCGAGTTCGAGTGAGCCGGGCCTTAGCTCAAGCTCGGCTCATGAAAATTCGAGTCGAGCTCGTGAAACGATTCGAGCTGAAAAGTCTAGCTCAAGCCCGGCTCGTTACTATTCGAGCTAGCTCACGAGCCAATACATGTACGTTGACTTAGTTTGATATTTATATTTAATATATCTACAAATTATAAACTCGGTGTATCTACAAAAATGGTACATGATTTAGTACAAAATTGATATATCAACAAACTATATTTTCAATAAAATCTTTTTTGCACTAATTTTAATGGATGGACCAGCGAAAAAACTATTGAGTCAGATATATGAGCCAAGTCACGATCGAGTATGAGAAGTCGTTAAGCTGCTGAGATGGTGAGATGATGAGAGATAATGAAGATGGATTATCGGATTAATGTTTAGCTGAAAAAAATATAAACTATTATTATTCGAGCCAAGTCGAGCCAACACCAACTCAAACTCAACTCATTTGACTATCGAGCTGAATTAGCTCGAGCCAAATTGGCTCGAGTCAAATTTGTTCGAGCTAAAGCTAGATTAGCTCGAGCCCGAATTGAGTCCGAGTTAAGCCATGAGTCTGAGTTTTTTGTGCAGCCCTATTAAGAAGAACCATCGAATTTTTAATTGAATCTTAAATATATAACAATATACTTCAATGTTGTACTGCACTCATTTATCTGCCAATTTCATTTGTTGTCATACCATTTTACTTTAAAGTGTTTGAAAAAATTTCAAAAAATTAATTAAAACATCAAAATTTTGTTAAAAAATTGAGATTGAGTTTTAAATTTTGATCCCAACTAGCTAAGACCAAATTTAAAACTGAAATCTGACTATTAATGCGCATATCCACTCACATCATATCATTTCTTTATTTTTTTATTTATCAGGAAAAAAAAATCTGGACCTGGAATATGTCCAAAGTAAAAGTAGACATTATGGCCCATAAATGTCTCCTGTCAAGAATCGTCATCTCATTCTTACGGATAAGTACGGGTCACAGCACGATATTCTCACAAATAGATGATTGGACCGTTGAATCAGATCTTATGTGGTGCTCATGCATGGGGTAACTAGTTTCCTCATAAATTTATAATCAAATGATTCATATCCGGGCCTCAGACCTTTTGTTCTTTTATAAATGTTATTCTTGATTCATTCACCAAATTATCCACATGTAAATTTAAAAATTTGGAATTTTAACCTGTAATAATCAGATGAAAAATATAACGATTATATAGTGTATCATAATTCTAGACTCGCTACAGGGAATTGGTATTAAAATAAGGTTGTAACATTAGCTATTCTCTTAACTTAGGTTTTGGAATTTAGCATAGATCGGTTAGTGGATTTTGGTTGGGTAGCTTGAAAATGTGGCAAAACGGTTGTCTACAAGTATTGCTTTTGCATGCATGGCTAATTGGCTAGTAATCCTGACCTTGTCAGCTTAATATAATGCTATATTAGGATATGCACTTTTTCTTTCTTTATTTTTGTTAAAATTTGTATATTACTATTTAGTCCTGCAGTCACCGCCAACATATCAATATAATTTAAATGACAAAAAACTTATCCTCTGTACGTAGATAGTTAATTAATTAATTTTAGTTTATCAAAGCGCGGACATGTTTATTCTACCATATGTATACATGTATCATTGTCATTAGTCACCATCGAATATATATATATATATATATATATATATATATATATATATATATATATATATATATATATATATATATATATATATATATATATATATATATATATATATATATATGCGAGAGAGTTAGACTACGGTGCTACACGTAGCACAAATCGATAACCCGTGTGCTATGGGTCGTTTCTTTATTTTTAAATTTTAAATGGTCGTCCGACCAGTCAAAATATTTTTCATATAAAAATTTAGTTGACGACTAAATTTTATATTTCTTAGAATTTTTTTTACTATTTTTTAAGATATCTAGAAAATCACTCATCTTGTGTCTCATAATAATTAAATCAAGTGATTTTCTATCTATCTTAAAAAAATAGTAAAAATATTCTAAAAAATATATAATTTGGTTTCCATCTAGATTTTCATATGAAAAATATTTTGACAGGTCAGATCGATCATTTAAACTTTAAAAATGAAGAAACAATATATAGCATATGGGTCATTTGTGTTATGCATAGCACCGCAGCCTAACTCTCTCTTGGGATGCAAAAATTTAGAGTGTTATAAACTTTTTAAGTAATGGTTTTTAATTTTTTAAAATTATCTCTAAAAATAATAATAATATATTCAATAATTAAGCATCATTTTAAAATATTAAAAATAATGAGTTAAAAAACTCAAAACACTCCAAATTTTTGCATACCATGAGATTTTCATATAAAGAATTTATTGAGGATGATAAATTAAAATTTAGAGATCATTTGATGTATTTTTTGAGTTAAGTTCACGGAAGGCCTCCGTGATAAAAAAATATATTTTAAAATCTCAAAAAAATCAATTTATATTTTTCATTAAATTCTTCATATGAAAATTTTATGGATACAAAAATTTGGAGTATTTTGAGTTTTTTTAAGTCATTCTTTTGAATTTTTAACAAACAACACAAACATTGAATATTTATTATTATTTTTAGAGTTGTTTTTTTCAAAAATTCAAGAGAGCGACTTACAAAACTCAAAACACTCCAAATTTTTATTTCTCATAAGGTTTTCATATTAAATTTTTTTAAGATTTTAAAATATAGTTTTTGATCAGTTTACATATCGGTTGAAATGCAAACGTTTTCACAGTAGTCTACCTATATATATATATATATATATAGCTTATAGTGTTTTGCAAAATAAAAAAATGTCATTGCTTTGCAATGAGATTTCATATTCTGAGATCTCAAATGGTCAATCTAAGTTGCTCAATATTTTTTATATCAAAATCTTGTAGAATATTAAATTTCATGATTTTTGAGTTTTCTAACTATTTTTAATTATTTTTAAAAATAACCCTGTTTAACATAAGAAAATAGCCTATTTCAGGGTTGTTTTTAAAAATAATTTAAAAAATAGTTAGAAAGCTCAAAAATCATGAAATTTAATATCTTGTAAGATTTTGACATAAAAAAATTATTGAGAAATTTAGATTGATCATTTGAGACCTCAAAATATGAAATCTCACTCCGAAATAATAATGATTTTTTACTTTGCAAAATACCATAAGCTATATATATATATATATATATAGAGAGAGAGAGAGAGAGAGAGAGTAAAGATACGTGAGCTTAAGCTCATGGAGGCCTTCCGTGAGCTTAACTCAAAAAGTATATTAAATCATCTTCAAATTTTGATTTTTCATTCTCATTAAATTTTTCATATTGAAATCTTGTGGGGTACAAAATTTTAGGATGTTTTGAGTTTTCTAAGTCTTTCTTTTTAATTTTTAAAAATAATGTACAAACATTGAATATTTTATTATTATTTTTAGAGCCGATTTTCAAAAATTAAAAAGAGTGACTTAGAAAAATCGAAACATCCTAAATTTTTGTACTCCATAAGATTTCAATATGAATAATTTAATGAGAGTGAAAAAAATTCAAATTTAAAAATAATTTGATATACTTTTTGAGTTAAACTCACGGAAAACCTCCGTGAACTTAAGCTCACGGTATATCCACTATATATATATATATACACACACGTTTTTTTGCAAATTAATATGTTCCCGGCCGCAAGGCATGGTTTTGGATAAATATGACCGGCCGTCTACCATTTCCATATTCTAAAAGTGGATGATATTAAATTATAATCAAATATAAATAGTAATGCAACGTATGCTGCATGCCTGTGATCATGTTCAAGTACATGACAAAATGTGGACTATTTATGCATTGATTAGTGCTAAGATTTTTTTTTCTTTTTAATATTTGACAACTTGACACGGCAAATGATCGAATTAGGACATGATTCTGACCATGAGTTCTTTATACGAAATGTTAATTAATTAAATACAATTGTGTTTAGGCGGCCGAAGCAATGGATACGCATCGTATACAAATAATTGTTATGTCATTATAATAAATTAAATCTCTACAAGACAAAGTATTCGCTGTATGTACATTAGTTCTTTTCATTTGAATTTATGACTTCTTAAATGTCATTCACAATCTTAGATACAAAGTAATTTAATTGTTCTCCTAATCAATTCAGCATTTCGGTTTGTTGTGCCAGAAAATGAGTTATGTACGTATATTGGTGTTGTGTATTAGTTAATGCATTTTTTTTCCTTTTGTTCCACAGAGATTTCAAATGAGTGTACATTTTTTGGGTATTAATTCAGCCTAACTTGTTAAACACCTTTTAAGTTCTACAGGAAAAGATATTTCTGATTAATCCCTCCTTCCCAAAACCATGTGCCCTGCTCCAATATATATGCAAAATAAGAGGGAAAAACAGAGGTTTGCTATCCCAAGATTTAGTTACACAGTTAATCTCTAGTAATCGCGATCTAAATAAAAATTTGCAATTGGTAGCACATAATAGCGAGTAATATATATATATAAAAAAATATAAAATTTGATCTCCAAGGATATTTCAATATGAAGATGATGTTCAACGGTTTGAATCGGCCGTTTGAACTTTTAAATTTGAGATACTGGATTCGAAGCACAAAAGATTTTGTGCTTCGCGAAGCACCATAGCATTACTATATATATATATATATATATATATATATATATATATATAATGGGGTTGTGGTGCTATGCATAGCATACAGATCGCGTTTGTGCTATAAATTGATTTTTTATCATCAAAGTGAAAATGATCAATCTAATTATATAAAATAATTTTTATATAAATATCTAGACATAGATCAAATTTTATATTTTTTAAGATAATTAGAAAATTGATTCTTTTGAATGATTCATAATAACTAAATCAAGTGATTTTCTAAAAATAATAAAAAATATATAAATTTCATTTACGTCTAGATATTTGAATGAAAATTATTTTATACGATTGAATCGACTAATTACACTTTAATAACAAAAAATCATTCCATAATACAAACACAATATTATTACACATAACATGATAGCCTAACTCTATTTTTTTTTTATTGTTCATGTTAAATCATCCATACCTATCAAGTTCTGTGATTGTAGAGAGCAGAAGCCAATGTCAGATTTTGACATCAGAACAATATCTAACAGGATCGTTGTCGTTCCATAGGAAATCAGACACCACAAAAAAGGGATCAAGAAGTACGGTTTAAACTTTTTACTTTTGCACAAGTCCTTGGAGCTATGCTGCCTACAAATTGAGGATATAATGGACAAAAATCGGCATCAAAATCACCATTGTCATCATCGTTTCTTTTGTTGGATCTAGTTGGATTCGAATTTTCGTTGCATACGTTGCCAAAATTATATTATATTTTTATTTATCTGGGCAATTAAGAGTAATATATATATATATATAATATATTCTTGGGATTATAGAGTCTTTTTGTACTCTTAACTCAAAAAAGATATCAAATCATTTTTAAATTTTAATTTATCATGCTCATTAAATTTTTTTGTATGAAAATCTTGTGGGATATAAAAATTTAGAGTGTTTTGAATTTACTAGGTGTATGTTTTTAATTTTTGAATTGATGTACAAACATTGAATATTTATTATTATTCTCAGAGCTAATATATTTAAAATTTAAAACAGTGACTTAGGAAACTCGAATCATTCTGAATTTTTGTATCTCATAAGATTTTCATATGAAAATTTTAACGAGCATGATAAATCAAAATTTAAAGATAATTTGATATACTTTTTGTGTTAGGATCACGAAAAAGCTCTCTATTCCTAGGAATATGCTAGTTGTACTCTTTCTATATATAGTTATGTTATCATTAATTGTGAACTATAAAATACTTATGTACATCGCCTTGTATTTTTCTGATTATATATTTATAAATTTTATTCGCATGGCAAAATCAAACCGGATCTGTTGGATCCCATACGATACAATACAGATTCAAAATATATTCGGATATAATTCAGAGAATCCGCCTGATGATTAGATCGAAATCCCATCTGATTCGATCATTAAAAAAATAGAATAATCTATGTTTGACTCGTATGATAGAATAATCTATGTTAGATCTAAATCCCATCTTTTTCAATGCTATGAATCCAACACCACAACCTAGAATTATAAAAATTGACTTAAAAACTAACATTAGAATTAAAAAAGAAACAGATGAAAAATTAGAAAACTTTATGGAGGCGCAATTCAACATGAATGTTTTTTGACAGTTCTTTCTGTTGCATTGGCCACCTGCTTCCTTTTCTGACCGTTGATCTTAAATAGATTTATTATTTTTTCTACAAAATTAACTGTAAAGTAACAAACTTAAAATATGATCAACAAAGAAAAGCTCAAAACTAAGTTTTGATCTTCAACAGATTTTGAAACTGATAGAAACCAAGAAAGGAGAACCCTCAGGGCAGACAAGATGAGAGGAGACGAGTATGCAGACGCGGCGAAGCGCGGTTGATATTTCGGTGTGTGCGTGGGCGATCGAGGTGGTAAGAGATGAATTGCGATAAAACAAGGAGATGGTAGAAAATTAGTGTCAATTATTGGTGTGGGCGACGGTGGATGAAATGGAACCGTATCTGAGGAACCCTCTCCCATCGAAGTAGCTAGAAAGAGAACAGGTAGGGACGATAAGAACAACATTAATGTGTTGTTCCAAAATACATCTAATAAAACATGTAACTTTTAATACAACAAATACAAAGAAAACTATTTGAATGATTCTACACCAAAATTATAAAAATAAGAGCATAATCAATCACTTAATATATTCTTTGTGCAAACTCTATTTATTGCGATTGTGAAATTTATCATTATATCCATTTCAAAACATATTCTCATCCATTACATAGCTAGATCTATCACATGGTTAGTTAAACATACCATCGAAGTACATAAGAGAGATGCACAAATCTAAATACTAATCAAAAGCTCCAAATAAATTGTCGACGTGTTCACCTAGGGAGTGTTTGGCACTCATTGGAATAGCAAAAAGTTAGAATAAAATAGTTATTCCGACGAATTAATCTGCCAAACAAATTTTAGACTAAGTAGAAGAGTGTGAAATAGTGCTAATCCGATATACCACCTTATAGGTGGAATACCGGATTAGCTCTCGTCGGAATAGTGATTATTGTTTGATTATATTATATTATATTATTATATTATGATTATGATTTAGATTTAGTATTATTATATTATAATATTATATTTATGATTATAATTTATTATTATATTAATATTATCATTATTATTTATTATTATTATCATTATATTATTATTATTAAATTATTATCATTATTGTTATTATATTATCATTACCATTAGCATTATTATATTATTTATTATTATTATAAATATAATTTTAATATTATATTATTATATTATATTATTATATTATGAATATAAATATAATTATTATATTATTATGATCAAGCTTATTTCTTATTATATTATTATATTATGATGATTATGATTATGATTAATATTACTTATTATTATTTTATTATATTATATTATATTATATTATTATATGTTGATTATAGTGATGATTAATTTATTATTATATTATTATAATTATTATTATTTATAATTATTTTTATGATTATGATTATATTTTTATTATTATATTATTATGATTATGATTATGGTTATATTATTATGATTATGACTATAATTATTATTATCATGATTATGATTATGATTATTATATTATTAAAATTATGATTACTTATTATTATTATATTATTATAATTATGATTGTAATTATTATTTATTATTATTATTATTTATTATGATTATTTTATTATTATTTTATTATGTTGTATTATATTTTTATTATTATATTATTATGATTATGATTATGGTTATAAAATTATGATTGTAATCATAATTTTTTATTATTATATTACTATATTATGATAATTTTTATATTTTTATTATATTACTATTATAATATTATTATTTATTATGATTATTTTTTATTACTTTATTATTATTATTATCTTACTATTATGATTATTATTTTACTATTATTATTATCATCATCATTATTAGTATCATAATTGTTCATATTTTAACTATTCTGAGTAACAACTATCAAACGATATTTTTACTCTTCCAAATAGTCAAGAATATTACTCTTCTATCACTCTTCCAAAAAAATACTATTTTATCACTCTTCCAAAGTTTTTCCTTAATTTGCCATATAGACTCTAAGGAATTGAATCTCTCCCCTTCCTTCCTTTAAGGGATATATTCACGCTACTCAAAAATTATACATAATTAATATGAAAATACTACAATTGAGTCGACCACCTTTCTCAAAAAATAAAGTAAAATGAAATAAATTGGTACGGAGGCAAAAGGACAGAAGTGACAGAAACGGATAGTGCAAAGATTCTGCGGTCCTTCCGTCCTCGACCATAGTAAAAATTAATAAATTGTATTTAGTTATAAATCTCAACTCTCATTGACATTTTTTTTAATATTTCTACGAACTTTGCACAAATTTTGTAAATTATTTGGCTGTTATTCGTTGAACATTTTTTATTTTCTTCTTTTTTATTGTTACCTTCTAAGTACTCCATAATACTTGGAGTAGTGAATCCTACCGTCCAAATGACAAGAAATGAGAAAATAATTTGCAGTAAATTAAAATTGAACTTGTATGTTCGTTTGAGTAAATTAAAATTGAGAAGAACTGAGTCTGGATAGGGCTGTCAATGGCACTATTTTGGTCATTTACCTGACCTATATCGTATTCGATAAGTCGGATATGGGTAAAGTTTTATTTTTATTAGGTAATCGGATATGGGTAAGAAAAAAATTTCATTAACTTATCAGGTATGGATATGAGTAAGCGATTTTCATTATCCGTTATCCATTAGGTAAATTATATAAATATATATAGTTAAATATATATAAATAGAATTATTTTATATTTTAATAAATATATATAGTTAAATTATATAAATCTATATATATAGGAATTAGTATATATTTTTTATGACAATTGACATGAAAAAATTATATGATTTTTGTTATATCTAAAATATTAATTATTATTTTACTTTATTAGTATATTTATTTAATTCTATTTATTTATCTAAATCATTTTTTTTCATTGAATTATTTTTATTTTTATCCATTATCTGCCGTTATCCGTTCGTTACCCGAAATTTTTAATGGGTAAGGGTAAAGTATGGATAAATTTTTTTTAATAGATATAAATAGAATATAGGTAAAAAAAAATTAAATAGATATGAATATGAAAATACCTTCATCCGTATCTTACCTTAACAAAGACAACACATTGATTTACGTACTCTTGAATATAATTTTTCTAGCATAATACTGTTATAACACAACAATTAATTATTTAATTCGGTTACATGGATTAACTCAACCTGAATTGAGATAGAGACATAGCATTATGGCAAATATGTTAGATCGAGACATAGCATTATGGCAAATATGTTAGATCGAGACATAGCATTATGGCAAATATGTTAGATCGATACCCAACAGCTGCTGTTTTACAAGTCATTTAAAAAAAATGATTTTTTAACTATTTAAAAAGTAATATAAAATTTTAAAAAATATGAATTTAGTTTATAATTAAATTTTCATACGAAAATTATTTTTAACGGTCAGATTAATCATTTAAACTTTAAAAATAAAATAATGTTCCATAGCATACAAGCAATTTGTGCTGCACATATAGAATCATAGTATAACTCTCTATGTATAGATAAAAAGTGTGGACACTTGACAATGAGTTATTTTGATAATCTTGATAATGGACTCTCAAATAAATAACAAAAGATCTTAAAATTTTTAAATTTCATGCAATTTCATTATCATTTGATAGTCCATTAAAGACCATCAAATTTTAACAATTTGCAATGCATCCAATTCAACGGTCTTTGATGGACTATCAAGTGACAATGAAATTACATAAAATTTGAAACATCATCAATCTATAAGTATTTTTTTATCTCCACTCCTTATTAAGCACGTAAGTGTCATGATTCTATAATGGTTTAGATTTTTTATTAAATTTTTAGAGCTAATATCAGTTATTGGATTGAGTTATTTGTCAAATAATATTACTATCCTTATGGTCATTTATATTGAAGTTATAATTCTTTTCTCAAATTTGATTGTTACGAAATGACGTATAATTTAGGAGTACAATTGCTCTACTTTGTTTCATTTTTTTCTTAGATTTCTTTCAATTATGAATTTTAACTTTTATTAAATCTAAATATCAATTTTCCTCTCAATTCTGCATATATGTTACATTAATTATGTATTCATAGTTAAAATTTATATTAATTACTAAATTATCTTTATTTTTATTTCTTTTTCACTATGCCAAAAGATCTCTTTTACAACGCACCATTTACAGAGGTTTTAAGCTAAAAAAACGTTATAAAAAATATTATAGCGGTTGTTAAAAGAAAAACACTGCTAAGTTTACAGTGGTTTTTTGCTTAAAATGCTGTAAAAACCTTTTATAGCGTTTTTAAGCTATAACCGTTATAAATTTAGCAGTGTTTTTCTTCTAAAAATCATTTTAAAGCCTTTGATAAAAAAGCTCCTGTACAGTTGCTAATAACTACTGCCTTAGGTACCGTCTCTCTCTCTCCCAACCAGCAGCCGTCACCATTAAAGGACCTCCAAATTTAATCATTTTTTTAGCTCGAAATAGCACAAAAATCCATCAAATTTTCTGTTCTCTTCTCTTGTTGTCTCAACAATAAACTTTTTCTCTATCTACTCTCAAACGAAGTGGGTAACGGAAGAGGACCGGATTGGGTGATTGGAGCGGGTTCGAAGCAGGCAGTGGCGCGCAGCGGGTTACGACGAGCGTTAAGGTTGATTTTTGAATCTTTAATTGATTTGCTTAAATAAATTTTTGATTTGATTATGTATTAATTTTATTAATATTAGAGCATGTAATTGATGTATTATAATTTAGTAGTATTATCATGTAGGACCAATTCACCAAAAATTGAGCTAACTTTCTCCGTTGATTTGTTCCTTGTGTATAACAAGGTCACACAACCTTATCAAATGCTGCTAACCATGAATGAAATCATGGAAGTCTTCATGGATAATTAGGCCTCCACGCAAACCATGCAGGTGCTGGTGAGTATTTTCGAAATAACTATCTTGATCGTTAATAATAATTTATTATATATGTGGTAATGATCAATATATGTATATGTATGCAGGTATTACAAGAATTTTATGAATTTCATTACCTGCAGGAGATTTAAGATTATGGATCTTGTCTTGTGCTTGCCTGAGTTAATGAAGCAGGATCATGGTCAAACAATGGGGAGATACATGTTACGAGTTGCAAAGTTTACGAACGACGACGAATACAACTTTTTGCTGTATATACAAGAGTAATAATTACTCGATCTTATTCTAAAACCCTAGTTAATTAGCTTTTATATATATTCTTTGCATCTAATTAAATTTATATATATGTATAAATTAATTGTAGCAAATATTAGATTATTCTTATTGTGCATTACCATAGTGCATGTTATATTATATAAATTCAATGAACCTCATAGTCAATCATTTGGAGTTGGCGCTCAAGTTTGCTATGAATGCGTAAGTATTCTCATACTTAGTTTAATTTTCAAATATTGTACAAATCTAAAAAAATTACTTGTAGGGGGTGCAAGCGTTATTGACAACTACGCAGCTCAATTAAACTTATGGGAGTAAATGATCCATTGGTTTTTCGACAGATTCCGGTATGGTTACATATTATATAATTAGAGTTATGGTTAATTATAATTAATTAGGTTCTTGTACATGTATGCATAATTATGTGTATTAATCTATTATTATTATATTTATAATTATTATTAGTGCCGGACACAATCTAACGGTGGCGAGTGCGGGTATTATGTCATGCGAAAGATGATTAAAATTATCAGAAATTATCCATTAGATTATTTTCCCAATGTGAGTAGAAATTAATTATATATAGATAAATTTATTAGTTTTTTTAATATATATTTACGTATTAATCATTTTTTTAGAGCATCAAAAGCTACAACCCTTTGACACCGTCCGAGTACGAGAAAGTAAAATAATTTTGGGTTGAGTTTGTGATTTTCTTGTTTTGACATTTTTTTATCATTTTAATTTTAATATTTTGTAAATATTTATTATATTTTATTATATTATGTAGTATTATGCGTGTATGTTAGATAAATTAGTTAATTAGTAATTAAATGTATTTATTATTATATTTGTAAAAATGTGTGTGATGAAATATTATATATGGTTAGCATATATGAGCTAGTCAGAGAAACAAAAAAAATTACAGCGGTTCTTATGGAAAAGCCGCTGTAAATCACCGTTTACAGCGGTTTTTAACCATAAAACCGCTGTAATAAGTGATGTTTACAACGGTTCTAACTGTACAACCGCTATTAAACTTTGCAGCGATTCTAATAACAGCGGTTGTACAACCGCTGCTAACTGAAAAAAAAAAAACCGCTGTAAAAACTTTTTTGTGGTGTAGTATTTTTTCACATGAAGATATAAATTTTTATATTTTAAAAGATATCACCGTAGCAACGCATAGATAAAATACTAATATTTATTTAAAAACACGTTTTCAAGATTGTCAAAAAAAAAACCATTGTTAAGGGACCCCACCTATAGATAAATATAGTAACAAACAAAAGTACTGATTCTGAACAAATCAAATTACAAAGAGAACCCAATTACCAATTTTAAGTATTTCAATTTAAGTAAAACATTGCAATAGAAAATCAATACAAGGAGAATAAAATTGTATTTTGAGGGTCACGCGCGCCGCCCCCTGCTTTTACTTTATTGAAACGAGAATGTTCAATTTTAAAAAGTAAAATTTAAAAACGCTAGGAAAATACAAAAAAAATAAGAGATTATGATCAGGGTTGAGTTGCTAATAGGAAAACAAGAACAGAAAATAAAATTAAAAAGATATTATTTTCGGTATGGAAGATGTCGATATATGAAACGTACACAAGAGTTCTTTATAAATATTTTAAAATTTAAACTCTCATTTCTACTCAAAAATTAAATAAATGAACAAGAACTTCTAGTGAATGCAATTATAATATTTTTTTCTTGACCGCTCGGTCCGCAGTTAAAGTAACCGAACTATTGGTTACTCACCGGAGATATATTTTCAACGTCACAATGACATACATTATTATAAATAATTATTAATAAAATAATATTATTAATAATAAGAGTGAGAACGGGTAAATTCCAGATATACGAACCAAACCGCGCCACTTTGCCATGGCGTCTTTCTAAGTCTTTCACTAAACGCGCCATGCAAGCGTGACGTCTTTGTCGACCACGCCGATGGCGTGATGGCGCCTATCTTTGCTATAAATACCACTCCCAGCGGTTCATTTCTCACAACCACAAAAACAACAAACATTCAATTCCAACAAATATCCATTTTTCTTCAAAATGCTACCGAATTTAAATTATAATCCCGATGAAGAAAATTATCTTTGCGAACAACCGAAGCGGCGATAAATTTTTAACGGGAATATTTCCAAACCAGAATGAAACCAATTCCTATCCAACCCACGATCAAACCAATTCCTATCAAACCTACGATCAAACTAATTCCTATCAAACCTACGATCAAATCAATTCCTATCCAACCCTCGATCAAATCAATTTCTATCCAACCCACGATCAAACCAATTCCTATCAAACCTACGATCAAACCAATTCCTATCAAACCTACGATCAAACCAATTCTTATCAAACCTACGATCAAACCAATTCCTATCCTACCTACGATCAAACCAATTTATATCCGTATCCAGCTATTTACAGTAACAATATAATTTATCAACAACCAAACCCAGCGGTGCCACTATATAATTTTTTTGGCGGTAGTAGTAGTACTACGTCTGTCGTAATTTAGTGATAATATTGATGACGAAGTAGTGTTGATCCAACGATAATGGAATTAAGTGATGATCGGATGAGCAAGATGATGGCGGTCCGTATTATTCAAATGAAGAAGAAACAGGAGAGGATTACACGACCGATCGGATTTTTTGATCGATGAATCGAAGATGAGGAAATTCAGAGATGCGATACCACATTGTTAGTTACCGGACGAACTGAGAGACACCATCCCGTAGAAGCGTTAAATAATTTTGAGATGTTTGACCGTTTAGGCGCGAATGAATATCTTTTAGGACTCGATAATGAGTTAGCTGAAAATAGAATATTTGCTTCTAAATCGGCTTTAAATTGGGTAATTTGTGATTGGAGTGTTAGGAAAAATGTTCAATGTTGGGTACAAGAAAGTTATAAAATACGACTTATTATGAAATGCAAAGAAGGTAGTTGTCCTTGGAGATTATACGCTAGACCTGAAGAGGGCTCGACCACATGGAGGATCATCACAAATAAAAACCCCCACAACTGTAGAAGACCACTAGGAGACCACAAACACTTACAACTCACATCTAATTTGATTGCAGGATGTGTTCGACAACATTTAAAGAAGGATCTGTCTCTAACAGTTCAACAAATCGGTCTGATTATAGAAACAAAATATCCGGTGTGGCACCGACGTACGGTAAACTTTGGCGTGGCGAGAAAGAGCAATTGAACAATTATTTGGCACTTGGGAAGGATCATATACATTGCTTCCACGAGATATTGAAGGCGATTGCTCGGACTACTCCAGTACAAAATTTAAATTATTGACGTGTGATACTTCGGATAATAATGTAAAAATGTTTAAATCCATAGTTTGGGCTTATGGACCGTGCATTACGACGTTTAAACATTTAAGGCCCGTTATAACTATTGACGCTGGATTCTTATCGGTAGTTATAAGGGTAGATTATTGATGGCGTGTGGATACGATGCAGAGAATAAAATCATTCCTCTAGCATTTGGAATCGTGAATGCAAAAAATATGGACAATTGGGGTTGGTTCATGCGATGGGTCCGTAATGAAGTGATCCAATGTAATATGAAAATATATGTTATATCCGACCGTCATAGGGGAATAAAGGGAGTTTTTGAGCGACCGCATTTGGGATGGTTTGTACAACATGGAGAGGCGGTACACCGGTATTGCATGCAACACGTCGCAGAGAATTTATATAAGGAAGCCGAAAAAACTGGAAAGAAAGAAGATAATCTCAGAGATGATTTCCGAAGAAGACTAGCGAACAAAAAGAAACCGCGTCGTTTCGTAGAAAGATGGCGAATTTTGAGGAAATCAAATAGAAAAGCTTATGATTTTTTAAAAAAAGTCGGCAGAAGATTAGAAAATGATGATAAAGAACCTCCTAATTTTGCTTCGTGGGCACAAACGTATGATGGAGGACATCGATGGGGTATAATGACCAAAGAATGGTTACGAAGCTACGAATAGCGTCTTCGAGTTGAACGAACTTTACCGGTTGCGGCAATTGTGGAGGGAACATGGTATAAATGTGCTAAATGGTTCGATAAGAGGGAAATTGAAGCAATGAACCTGCATAGAGCATGCAAGCAATGGCAAAAAAAAAATGATGACATCTTGGCAAAACGTGACGACAAAGCAGGTTCGTGTTGATATTATTTTACTATATTTTACTATATTTTACAAAATTTTGAACATATCGTGATACCTTTTGTATTTGTTTCAATAATTACAGCTCGTATGAACGTAATTCCACTCGGAACTGCTCGAGGAGAATATGAGGTTCATGTGCTTGGTGAGAGGATCGAGAGTGGAGGGTATGGACCGTTCAAGTACAACTTTATTACAATTTCGAGTGAACGACGCACTCGAGATGACCCACAATTGCGGAACCGCACTGCACGTGTGATTGTCAAAAACCTCAACTGACTGGGATACCCTGCTCTCACGTAATTGTTGTATGCCAACATAGAAACTTTGATGTGTACGGTTTCATAGATGAGCGATACAATACAGCTCACCTACTGAATACAATATGTTGTATTTAAGCAGAAACTCCATAATAAAATATAACCACAATAAAATAAATAATACAACAATAAAAAAACAACATAGAAACTCCATAATAAAATAATACAAAAAAAACAATATCCATAATAAAAAAAAACAACATATAAACTACTCCTGACGACGCCTAACATATCGACGTGCTCTCGGACGTGTCTGTAAAAATAAAGACGGTATATCAGTGAGCTGATTATTTTTTTTAAACAATTAATATTGACTAAGTTGTAGAACAAACAACTAACCACGCTAGGTGTATATCGAGGAGGTGGATGAACGTCACGCTGCTCCCGACCATGAGCAAGTGGAGTGAAATCTCGTGTCTGTGCAGGCTCTGCAGCATCATCCTTGATATGCGATGACTCTCCAGGCCCGGAAGGATAACCATACTGGGCTGGATCATAATGCTGGCCGTACTGCGGATCCCATTGCTAGTCGTACTACGGTACATGATCCATCGGTATCTGCTGGGTCTGTGAGAAATGCTGAGTGCCGAATGGATCTGAGAACTATGCACCCGATGGATCGGGAATCTCAACAGACAACCTAGCAATAACTTCGTTCCAATCGTAGTTCTCTGGCATCTGTTAATACAGTTCAAATCATTTAAATTACGCTATTAATACAGTTTAAATCATTGAAATCAAGGTATACAGTACTTACGTTGTCGAGGAGAGACGTGAAGTCAGCAGTCTCATAGGGGAAATGCGGTGGATGAGTAGTGGATGGAGTCGGTGCAGTCTCAGTATCACTCGTTGAATCCGGAATAGCATCAATATCCGTGGGTAATCCCGCCGCCATAAGAAGCTCGTCCATCTTATGAGGCATGTCTGCATCCTCAAAATGCCCCTTGCAATCGGCGAGCGAAATCTTGCCAAACCGTCTCCATCCCCTAGTGACCGCCCATCGGACCGCCTTCAGTGCACTCTTTGTAACTCTAGCGATCTGTTATACAATGATTACATACATATATTACTTATTACCGAATAGTGCATATAGATATATAAATTTTATAAATTTTAATATACGTGCGTTGTACGTGAGTACGTGAGGAATGTAGCCGATGTCGGGGATCTCCGCATTGCTTGAAGGTATAGGAGGTACGACATCACTCGGATCAAGTGGAGCGCTAGCGGCTCCATAGAAATCATACCACTTTGTCGATACCTCCTATAGTCCTCTGCATTCCACTCTTCTTCATCGGGTCTCGTGGAGGAAGCTCATTCCATATGTCTACATACGCTTTGATGATGTTGTCTCCAGTTCATATTTTTTTTCTTGAATTCAAGCGCGAGATAATTTCGATGCTCCTCCGAAAATACTGTAAAATTAGTTAGTATAATTGTGCAAATAGTTAGTATAAGAAATAATAAATATAAAAATTATAAATTTTTAGTATATATGGTAGAATACCTCGGGAAGTGGAGGCGGTGCGGCGAAGTAAGCGAGCGTACTGTCGCTCACCGTCCGGATAGTACTACTCTACTACATCGGAAAGTAAATAAGTGGAAGCCGACAAGTATACGAGTCCATAGAGTCGTCTACGCATGTCGGCAATAAGTGACGAACCGACTCGTATGGCCTCCAATTGACATGCGTGTGCGGCAAAGATAATCGGTGATCCCTCGCATACTTCACACCGACGTGTGACGGATTGAGATATCATTCTTATCAAGCGTCCATTTCCTATTATCGGTTCAAATTATAATTAGTGATTACACATATATTTTCATCGATTGATTGATTATTTTTAAATTAAATTATTACACACGCCAAAAGGCGCACAACTATCACGGTCGGTGTACCCTAGTCAACGAAAAATGAATGCATCGAGAGGCGGGTAATGGACGAGTGAGGGAGCAAACGCGTCCGGCTCACAACAATAACAAAAGCCACGGACCACCAATACTCCTCGTCGGTCCTTGGCATGCCACATCAAGACGCCGATATAAATAACCAAGTACCGCAGCGCCCCAATTTCTTCTTCTACCGAATTGTAAATCTTCCTGTAAATTAAATATTAGTAATAAAATTATTTATTTATGAAACATAAATTATTTTAAAATCCTTAAAATACTTACCGTCAAAATCGGCAGAAGAAATGCCGGTACAGAGTCTCCACTGTTGTCGGGGAACATGATACACCCCGCCACTCCAAAGCAAAACCGATCGCATATCGATTAAGACCATGATGATCGTCTGCCTCTGGAGCGTGATCAAAGTGGGACCGTAACTCTCGTAGGGAAATAGAACGTCTGCAAAATTTTACATTTAGCTTAATCACAATTTGTGAACGAAAAAAATTAAAATTTTTGTACAGTTTAATAAATTACCTCCCATCTTTGCGAGAATGCGATATATCATCTGCCCAAATAAGCGACGGATGTATCTTTGAAAAATCTCCATCGGTATATCCAATCACCGCTCACCAATGGTGGATAAACCCCACGGACATGCGACGTCCTAAAAAAAATTATATTACTATACCATCTTTTTAATTTTGTAATTAAATTAATAATATTTTAGTATTTACCTCTAGAGTCACGGTCATCTCGCCAAAATTGAAGTGAAATGTGTGAGTTTCTGGCCTCCAAAACTCTATCAACGCGCTCAATAAACCCGTATCAATCTTTAAGTTACGGGCTTCCGCTTCTTGGACATAAATCTCACGCAGTCTGGCGAGATGAAGAAATCCCATAACTCACAACCTACTCGAATGTGCGAGATGTATGGTATCGTCGGACGGTGAGTGCGGAAACGAATGATATTGTTATCTCTCTGTAATTTTCATTTCATAATTAGCTTCTCATATATATGTATTTTATTATTATTTTTAAGAATATAATGTACCTCTTTCGACTATAATGTGTCCGATGTTTGTCTTCGGGAGATAAATTATGATATTGTCATTTCGTTGCTCTTTGCCATTATCTAGTAAAAAAATTCATTTCATAATTAATTTATAATTATTTTGTACTTCATTTTTAAGCTATCTATCATATAATTAAATAATCAATAAATTCTACAATTAAAAGCCTAATTAATCTATAATTAAATAATAAATAAATTATTTCTACAAAAATAATTAATAAATAATCTAAAATTATAATTACACAATTCTATAATTTAATCTATAATTAAATATTTTTTTAATTAAAGAGACAATTCAATATATAATTCATGAATAACTAATAAATTTAAACGTACAATTAATCTTCACATTTAAACGTACAATTAATCTTCAATTAAACGTACAATTAATCTACATAATTAAATTATAATTAATCTACATAATTTCACATTTAAATTATAATTAATCTACATAATTAATCTACACAATTAAACTAAATTATAATTAATCTACATAATTAAATTAAATTATAATTAATCTACACAATTAAATTAAATTATAATATACATAATTAAATTATAATTAATCTACATAATTAAATTAAATTATAATTAATCTACACAATTAAATTAAATTATAATTAATCTACACAATTAAATTATATTTATATAAAATTACCTTTAATTGCAAAATTCCAAACACAAAAATGCACTCGTACGTTTTTTCCTCCTCTTCTCTTCCTTTTTCTTTCCTTCTCTTCTCTTCTCTTCTCTTCCTCTCTCTTTCTCTCTTTCTCTCTCTCTTTCTTTCTCTCTTTCTCTCTTTCTCTCTTTCTTTCTCTCTTTCTCTCTCCTCTCAACACAAATAAGAACATACTGCCAACGCGCGTTGCTATATGTAAGAGGGAAACGCGTCACTGTCAGTGGCGCATTTCAATATAATAAGGAAACGCGCCACTGCCAGTGGCGCGTTTCAATAACGCCAGTGCCAGTGGCGCGGTACGATTCGTATATTTGGAATTTAACCGTTATCAGTCTTATTATTAATAATATTATTTTATTAATTATTATTTATAATAAAATTTGTCACAATGATGGTATTGATTCAGAATTAATCATAATTCATATTTAGATGAATCTATAAAAATAGAGAATTTTACAATGTTGAAAGGAAAAACAAAAATAACTTTTTCTTAAATAAGCAAACGTATGGAGGTTACTGTTGGATTTATACATATCATATAAATTATGGAATTATATGTTATACAATTATATATTAATTATATATTATAATATATTCATAATAAGTGATCACTCGGGTATAAATAATATGAATATAAAATGTTACGAAAATTGACCTTTATATGTATAGAATTGAAGTTTAAACAATTATCAGATTTATGATGGACTAAATCAGAAATTTATCATGCACCCTTTCCTCTTCAGCTTCTGATCCCCATGGAATAATTCTCAAGTTTATTTTCTCTCACACACACATAGAAAACAAAAGAAAGAGAGAAAATTATGAACGTTATGTAACCTCTCCATCGGATGACACAATGGTATTGTCGTGTAAAGAATTAAGGGAACCAGTAACTTGGAACTTACTCTTGGAAGATCACAAAGAAGCTATCATATTAGAGTTGTATGCATAAGAGAAGAGAAAGATTCAAGAGAAAAAAAATTACTACGCAACTAGATCAAGTCTGAATTCACGTGTTTAAACAACTGAGAATACTGGTTTCTGCGCAAGTTCCCTAGCAAGCAAGACAGCTGGTTCTTAATTGAAAGGAAGTTCCACGGGCTCTTGGTCTTGGACTCACTGGAACTTTCGTCTTGGGTACAAGTGGCTATAGATCCTCTTGGGCCAGGTCTCTTCTCTGGGGCTTCCAAGCTTGTTTTGTCATTTTCATCGCTTCGCGCCTTTGCCAATTTCATCCATCAGAAAGATGCTTCTATAGCTTTTTAATCATAGAATAAGATAATGCTTCTGTTTATATTATGATTTTCTCAAGTTCTCTTGATGATGAAATAAAAAATTTCTATTACTTGTAAAGCCTATTTGGTTTATTATACCTCGTTAGTGTAAGAATGTCTGTAGCGGATTAATTTAATATATCACTAATTAGGCCACATCAAATCAAATGAAGTTGATTTTTTTTTAAATAAATAACACAGTACAAGCTCAGATTCTGTTCCTGTCTTTGTCTATGCATGCGGTTGATCCTTGTCTTTTTTTTTCATCTCTAGATAGCACTATTTATATTTAAACAATAAATTTTATGCACAACATACGTGTATAATATTACATGAAGTTCAGAAAAAATATATATATTAAAATCATGACACATGTTGAAGGGCAATGTTTTGTTTCATTATTATCATGTCTCTGGTTGTGAGAAGATCATACATTTAATTAGTAAAAGTGAGGTATTAGGAGTGTGATATATTGAGAAACACTCAACAATGGCAAATAGGCAATATCTGACGCAGCGAAAAAAGCATATCTTAAATTTTGTGCAGATTAGACTCACGGGGCTTTATTAAATTATCAGAGAATCATGTCACATGACAGTTAGAATTTTATGTTCAGTTTCGCAGCAAAAATTTCTTGTCAGACTAATTCCAGTGTACTGTTTTTGTCTTCGCTCAGAATATTATGTAATATTCTTTTTTTTGGTGCTCGTATTCAGAACTCTGATACATTATTTCACTGCCTGTACAACAATTTTTTTTTTTGCATTTTGCTTATATTCGTGTTATTTTTATAATTTATATAATTATGCCGCTCATAGCGCATGTAGCTGTATGAGGGATGGCAGTAAAGATGGTAAAATCCGATTCGATCCGGGAAATCCGTCCGATCTAATCTGATCCGAGATCAAATGATCAGTAATTTAATCAAAATTTATCAAAGGTCTGAAAAAACACAATATGTAAAATGACCCGACCCGACCTTGACCCGACCCGATTTCTTCCAAAAAGTCAAACTAATCCGACCCACCCGATCAAATCCGAACCCGACCTGACCCACCCGATTACCGCCTCTAGATGGCAGCTGACCCTTAAATTTTGAACAATAGTATTTTTAATTATTTTTGTGCTATCTTTTCATTGGATCAAATATCTTTTCTATGAATTTATAAATTTATTCAATAAGAATGTATGTTAAAATTATTATTTTTTATTTAATATTCTAGACTCAATAAATTATTGAAATTCAATTACCGTCTCCGACCAAAATTTTATATCCGCCTCTAACAAAATAAATCGTGCATATATATAGGTTGCCTTATTATTAAGCCAAACAATTTAATTTTGGCATAATTGCCAATGAGACAATGGATGTACGTAGTCATCTCTTCAATTGCTTGTACTTGCATGGGCTTCATATATATTTGGACATACCTTTTGCTAGCTTTTGTTTTTTGATACCCTGAATAATCTTATTAAATGATCGCATTCTTGTATTGCTTTTGAATTAACCCAAATATTCATTATCGACTTGTATTTATTTTGTATATCAAATTATTCTCAGCATCTTCCCAAGTACTCTTCATTGAGCAGATGATTGGAGTTGTTTCCAGTTCTCTTTCGCGTCAAGAAAGCAATCATGATCGTTGATCCCGTAGAAGGAGATCTAAAGAGGCAATGTATTCATTGAAAAAGAAAAGCCACAACAACAGAAAGGAAAAAGAAAAAAGAAACAAAAACAAATGAATATCGTAAAATAAAATGAAAACATCTCAAATAAGTTGAAAAGATAGGCATCGTCCCCTATGCGAGAAGTGGCAGATTCGAAATCTAGTAAGCACTAAGAATTATTTGTGGACTCTACCCACATTTCGTACTAAAAAATATATATGAGAAAAACTAATTAGTTGCTATCTCGATGCGTATTCATTTTTCATAAGGAAACTAAACTAACTATACGATCTTCCACCTTTTCCCTCTCAATATTTTTAACAATTTTCCTGAAAGAAATGAAAAATGGCAGACACTCCTGCTTAATTAAAAATTATCATTTTTAGAAAGCTTGATAATTTTTGAACCTAGCTGCTCTAAAATTGTAATCATTCACAGCTGTTCATTTGTTTGCTATGCTATGCAAACACGTGACTGAAACTAAAAGAGCTTACTTGCAAGTAGTTAGTTCAACTTCCTTTGTACTGAGCGCAACTAAAAGAAGTTACATAAATAAAATATTAATGACCATCAATCCACCAACTGAGCAACTTCCGGTTTCATAGCAATTGCTTTCACTGAATCTTGCTTTTGAATGACAGAAAATTAGGAAGCACTCTTTTCCTGTTTAGTTATTAAATATCCAAACATCAAACTAATTAACAACTATTACACTCATGCTGGATGTTCTTATTTTACAACAACAACAACAAAGCCTTTAATCCCAAATAAATTGGGGTAGACTAGAAATGAAACCCAATCGGAAAATATAAGATCAAAGATCTCAAATATCAGTGATAATAATGAATATGATGAAAGAAAAAGAAAATAAATAAATAAAATAATAATAATAATAATAATAATAATAATAATATATATAAATAAAGATGATAATGATAATGATAATATGCTAATAATAGTAGCAATAATAATAATAATAGTACAATAACCCTCTATTATAAAATCTATTTCTCAATCCTAAAATTCTATTTTAAAAACTTAATTCCAAATTCTAAATCCTAAATTCTATCTAAACCTCTATTTCTGAAATCTATTTCTAAATTCTAAATCCTAAAATCCTAAAAAAAAAATCAAAGAATATAAAGTCTATAACTCTACTATTAGACTCTAACTCCTAAATCATGGTTCAGGTACATGAATCGCTATCTTCCACGCACTTCTATCCAAAGCAAGCTCTTTGGGTATATTTCATTCCTTCAAATCTTTTTTTATTGCTTCCTCCCATATCAGTCTCGGTCGACCTCTTCCTCTTCTTATATTTTCAGGACGACTTAAAATACCGCTGCGTACTGATGCTTCAGGAGGCCTTCGTTGGATATGACCAAACCATCGCAAACGATGTTGGACTAGCTTCTCTTGAATTGGTGCTACCCCAAGTTTGTCCCTAATATCATCATTTCTGATTCGATCTTTCCTTGTGTGGCCACATATCCAACGTAACATCCGCATTTCAGCTACACTCATCTTCTGGATGTGTTGTCCTTTTGTAGCCCAACATTCTGTGCCATACAACATCGTGGGTCTAATCACCGTCCTGTAGAACTTGCATTTTAGTTTGTTTGGGACCTTCTTGTCACAAAGAACACCAGATGTTTGTCTCCATTTTACCCATCCAGCTCTTATTCTATGACTCACATCTTCATCGATCTCTCCTTCACTCTGCAACATCGATCCCAAATACCGAAATGTGTCATTCATGGGTACTACTCGTCCATCCAAACTAACATCTCCGTCATCTATGTTTTCCCCGCTGAACTGACACCTCATATATTCAGTTTTTGTCCTACTAAGTCTAAAACATTTCGATTCTAAAGTTTGTCTCCACAACTCTAGTTTCTGATCGACTCCAATTCTGTTCTCGTCAATCAGCACCACATCATCAGCAAAGAGCATACACCAAGGAATATCTTCTTGTATGTCATTTGTGATCTCATCCATCACTAAGGTGAAAATATATGGACTCAATACTGACCCTTGATGTAATCCTATCTTAATAGGAAATGTATCGGATTCGCCGTCACATGCTCTGACACAAGTCACAACATTTGTGTACATATCCTTAATAAGGGTAATGTACTTTGTTGGGACTAGTTTCCTTTTGAGCGCCCATCACATGATATTTCTCGGAATTTTATCATATGCTTTCTCTAAATCAATAAATATCATATGTAGGTCCTTCTTCTGTTCTCGATGTCTCTCCATAAGTTGTCTTATCAAGAAAATCGCCTCCATAGTGGACCTCTCAGGCATAAAACCAAACTGATTTTTAGAGAGAGTTGTCAGTTTTCTTAAACGGTGCTCGATCACTCTCTCCCAAAGTTTCATGGTATGACTCATGAGCTTAATTCCTCTGTAATTAGTACAACTTTGAATATCTCCTTTATTCTTGAAGATTGGTACTAATATACTTCTTCTCCACTCATCAGGCATCTTATTGGACCGAAAAATGGTATTAAATAGTTTAGTGAGCCACACTATTGCTATATCTCCAAGACATCTCCATACCTCAATCGGGATATCATCCGGTCCTAACGCCTTACCTGTTTTCATCTTTTTTAAAGCTTCTTTCACCTCAGACTCTTGAATTCTCCGAACAAATCTCCTATTGGTGTCAATTGAGTCGTCCAACTCGATCGCGGTTTTCTCACTCTCGTCGTTGAATAGCTTGTCGAAGTATGCTCTCCATCTGTTCTTAATCTCCTCATCTTTCACCAAAAGTCTATCAGTCTCATCCTTAATACATTTAACTTGGTGGAAGTCTCTTGTCTTCCTTTCTCGAAGTTTAGCCATCTTGTAGACATCATTTTCGCCCTCTTTCGTATCTAATTTCCGATACAACTCCGTGTATGTCTGACCCTTGCTTCGCTCATAGCTTTCTTTGCGTTTCTTCTAGCTTCTTTGTACTTCTGTATGTTTTCATCACTCTTGTTGTGATGTAAACGTTTATAACATTCTTTCTTCTCATTGATAGCCTTTTGTACTTCATCATTCCACCACCAAGTGTCTTTAGGTTCACGTTTATTTCCTCTAGTTACTCCAAACACCTCTATAGCCACCTTCCGAATGTGAGTCGCCATCTTCTTCCATATATTATATGCATCATCACCTTCGTTCCACAATTCTTCTGCAATAACTTTGTTCTTAAACACTTGAGAAACGTCCCCTTTGAGCTTCCACCACCTCGTTCTCGTTATTTTCATGCCTCTATCTCGCCGAACGCATACCTGAAAACAAAAATCAGTCACCAAAAGTTTGTGTTGTGTGACAACACACTCGCTAGGTATAACCTTACAATCCATACAGTTTGGTCTCTCCTCCCTTCTAGTCAGGACAAAATCGATCTGGCTCGAGTGTTGGCCACTGCTGAAAGTAATTAAATGCGATTTTTTTCTTTTTAAAGAAGGTGTTCGCTACCATGAGGTCATAAGCTATAGCGAAGTTCAAGATGTTTTCTCCCTCCTGATTCTGTTCGCCATATCCAAAACCCCCATGTACCCTCTCAAATCCCCCTCTACCTGTGCCAACATGACCATTAAAATCACCTCCAATGAAGAGTTTTTCACTGCTAGGTACTACTCTAACTATGTCCTCTAAGTCTTCCCAGAATCGTCTCTTAACACCATCGCTCAAACCTACTTGTGGGGCATACGCACTGATGATGTTCAAGATCAAATCTCCAAAAATCAATTTGATCATGATGATTCTGTCTCCTTGTCTCCTAACTGCGATAACTTCATTATTGAGGCTCTTATCAATTAAGATGCATACACCATTTCTACTTCGTTCTTTTCCCGTGTACCACAATTTAAAGCATGTATTCTCCACCTCTTTAGCCTTCTGACCCGTCCATTTAGTCTCCTGAACACACAAGATATTAACGCGTCTCCTAATCGCAGTATCAACTAACTCTCTTAGCTTACCTGTTAAGGACCCTACATTCCAACTACCTAAACGAATCCTACTTTCCCCGACTAGCTTCCTTGCCATTCGCACTCGTCGAGTCAAGTGCGAAAACCCTTGTTCATTTGACACTACATCCGGGCGCCAATGCAGCGCGTTACTAAGGTGATGATGATCCGGCCCTCGCTCACTTGTCACCATATTTGGGTTCCAATATGGCGCGCCACTAAGACGGTGATGACCGGGCCCTTGTTCTCTTATCACCATATCCGGATTCCAATATGGCGCGTCGCTAAGAGGGTGACGCCCCAACGAAAATTGACTGGGTTTCATTTCCATAAAAATTGGCTGTTTTAGTGCAGGGCTCGCCATCTTTTACTCGGCAGGAACAGCATCGTGTAGAAACTAATCCACACAGACTTAGGTGTAACAAATTTGTAATGACAGGCAATATATCCAAAATATCATACTCATATACAACATCAATTGATCGAACAGCTCTGATTCGATATGAGCAAGTACGCATCTAATAACAATGCCCCCCCCCCCCCCCCCCCACCCCCCACCCCCCACCCATGAACCAGATAAACATCAATAATTTCAATAAAGATCTAGTTACCAAGGATTATTCTTTGCATGTGATTTGGTCTGGACAAAATTGAACTCAGCTCCGCAACTGAAAATGGAACCAGGGTGTAACAGTACCAAAGATTATAGTATTTTACTTGGATTACATGTTGTTGTCTAAGACAAATAGACAATAGTTCCAAAACACATGCATACGATGAGAGCTAGTCCTGCAACAGTTCAAAGATCAAAAAGTCATCTCTCCACAACAAACCGTTACTGCTTCACCTGATTCAATCAAATAATTTGTTGGAATTTCTGCCAAGAAATGACTGACACTCCAAAGTAGAGCAATCATAGAGAGAAAGTGAGAATACTATCAAGAGTCGAATGTTTGCCTCCGTTTAGTCTTGTCAGAAATATAATGTGGGTCCAAGTTTAGAATTGCAAGTGCGTTATCCAGATATTTTTAATCTAATTCAGAAATTGCAATATCAAGCATCATATTATAAACATATTCTGGAGATCAATAATGGATGCTGATTAACTGAACACGACACAGTCACATAAAAAGCAAAGTGACATCAATGAAACTATATGAGTTAGGATGACAGAGGGACATTGTATCTCATAAGATTTTTATTTGAAGAATTTAATAATAGTGATAAATTAAAATTTAAAAATTATTTAATGTATTTTTTAAATTAAAATCACGGAAGAACTTTGTGCTTATAAGAGTATACTAGTTTTATTTCTATTTTAGAATGCTAGTGATATAATCTTAACAACATAGCTGGAAAAAAAAACCAATTGAATTTGCAAATAGAAATGGGACAATTTCAATGGCATGTTTCCATATCATTTTGTATGGCACCGAAACTACTGGTCTGATTTAAGTTTCTAACCTAAATAGAAAAGGAGGTAAAGCCAAACCTCCAATTGAAGTAGCTCAGGAAGAGATTCAGTTGAAACAATATCTTGCAACTCATTCAAGCAACTCTGATTTATGAAAATCACCTGCACTTGCTGGAAGAGCTCTAAACAACATAGAGAAAAGGCCTTGTAACTTTGACCCAGTTCTCAACAGAAGATACATCTTCTCTCAAATATTTTGCAACATTGACCCAGTTCTCATTCCTGCAACTCTGATTTATGATGTAACAAACAAATAAGAAATGTACAAAAAGGAAGAAAATACAGAATAGCTGTTTTCACAAACAAAGCATCCACATTTTTACAGCCACCAGCCAATATATACTATTTAAAATTAATTATCCTCCATTGTCAATTAACAATTTATTTTGCTTGTATTTCATCTTCTTTCTTTTGCTATCTGTTGTAGCTTCAGGTTTCGAGACCTGTGCACATGACAACTTAAAATTTCTACATCTGATTCGGGAATGAAAAAAATTAAGAAGTATATTACTTAGACAGTAAACTAGAACCTTAAGATGCACAAGTAATCAGCACTATGTACAGGGGAAAGAATAGCAGTACTAAACACAGTACTAATTTAACTTACTCTTCATAAAACTTTGTTATTACTATTGGACAAGACGACGTCCTATTTCATGTAATAAAAGAGTGTACGCCAGAAAAATTGAGTTTGGTAGTAAAACATTTTAACTATCCATTTGAATAGAATTAAAATAATGGTGATAGAATTACCAGTGTACAAAGAAGAGATGGAGCTTTAGGATATTTTGAGATAAGCATGAACTACATATATAGTAATGACATTAAGTGAGCATATTTAAAGGAAAAATGTTCAATCCAACATTTGCTTAAGTTGAAAACTCCGTAGACTTCAAGGACACTGAGATTTTTTTGTGCCTCTAGTAACAAGACTTTTATTATATTATTATTACTATTACACTTATTATTATTATGAATATCTACATTATTATTAGTATTATTAATTTTTTTATATAGTAGGCAAAAGTCTACTATTAGTTTCATCAAATCAAAATAAAAAAAGAGTTACACGTTAGAAGAAAAAAAGAAGACAAATTGAAGTACAAGCACATTTCAGAGAAACTAAAATGAAAAATAAAATAAAAATATTGTGAGTTTGGTTCTTGCACCAGCTGCTCTGTTGTGAGCTCAATTGAGAGTCTGAGCTCGTAATGGAGTGAATGCTTGAGAGGAACTCGAGAAGATGGGGCTGCGCTTGGCTGAGTAGGTAACCCTGGATACAACAGCTAAAAGCTAAAGCAAAAAACAGAGTGTTGTAGATAAGTGCGTGCCAAGACAGATCGAATTGAGTGGTAGTGACGGATCTAGGGTTTGGATAGGCTATAACTTTAAAAAGTGTTCATGTTGAGAGGAGGTGGAGACTAGGTTTGGATAGGTTGCGGCTTTGGTAAGGGCTCGGGTTGAGTGGCAATGGCAGATCTAGGGTTTGAGTGGTCGCGATAGATCTAGGTTGCGGATTTAGGTTAGAGGTGTTGAGGGAAACCGGTTGGATGGTAGAACAAGGTTATGGTTGCGGGAAACTCTGATCCTCGGTCATGGTTGCGAGGAGATTTGGTCAGAGGCAAAAGGTCTGATCGGAGACGGAGGCGAAAGGTCTGATCGGAGACGGAGGCGAAAGGTCTAGTCGGAGGCGGAGGTAAAAGGTTTGGTTGGGGAGACCTGGTCGGAGGCGGAGAGGAAAGATTTGGTCGAGGAGGTTTAGTTGAGAGACTGAAGGATGCTCAACATAGAAATCTAAAATTGATGCTTGTACTTCAAACTAGACGAGACTGAAGAGAAGGGGGAGATAAGGGCGAGGGGCAGAGAGAGAGGATGTCGGCGACACGATCTCCCCCTCCTAGGGTTTTCAAATCGCTTATGCCGCTCATTTTTCACCTTTGCACGAGATCTCTTTTTTCCGATATAAGTGAATAATCATGCATGAGTCACTATTATTTTTATCATATTATCATCATTATTATTATCATTATCATTCTCATTCTCATTCTCACTATTAATTTTTTATTATTCTCATCATCATCATTATTACTATTATTGATTTTTTTATGTTTGAAATCTCGAATCTTCAAGTTTTTGGATTGGATTTTATTTCTAACATATCTCAATTTATTTGGAATTAAAAGTTTATATTATTGTTGTTGTGACAAGACTTCTGAGGTGACAACATGAGTGAACCAAGCAGGCGGACCTGGCCCAATATGTCCCAGATGAGGCCCATGTTTCATATTATCCCATTATAGCAATTAATGTTTTATATAATGCAAGAAAGAACAATGTTTTCACAAAGTAATCATAAAATTACTATGACAAGAACAAAATTATAAGTGCGTGTAAAACTCACAACTAAAATAATATCAGAAACCATGGGTATGCAAAAATTGCAGGTGGAGCCACCTGCTTTTAAACTCTAAGAAGTATACTTCTCACGTGATTTCATCTTTATTGGAACAAAAGTTACATGTGAAAGGCCCAATTGGTTTAGGCTCCATTTGGCAGCACATTAATTCAGGAGCTGATTTCTTAATTCAACTAGTCACTAGCTCTTAGTTTCTATTCTTTTGTGGGCTATGCATTTCATAGCATGCTTAGGAATGAAAACATGAATGTCAAAAGAACAGTCTTATACACTACAACAATTTGGACTAATAGCTTCCATATTTACGACCCATACTAAGTTAACGCCGGCCGCAATTAAGTTGGCCCAAATTTGGCCCAGTGATTTTGCAAAAATTAATTGAACTTGGTGGCTCAGTACTTTTACAAAAAAAATTCTAAGTAGCCAGCAAAGTGGTTTCTTCGTCTCCCAGAAAATCCAAAAAAAAGGAAATGTGCGAAAAGAGGAAAAAGGGATGAGATTGTCCGATCGACGTCGAGATGATGCTTAGTAACTCCCAAGCAATGATGATGCCTGAGTGATTGTCCGATCGACGCCGATCCCTTTCACACACCTCGCTTTCTCGCTCTCTCCGATTCATCTTTTCCGGCGCTCAGAGATGCAACCCCTGTATCTCTCTAAGACGTGTTAACATAGGTCATCACACTTTCTTTGCTCAGACACAGCTCGTATTCCTCCATCTCTTTGAGGTATGTGCAGATTTTATTTATTTATTTATTTTAACAATTTCTCTAGGGTTTTATCAGTTAATAGGATTTTACCAGTTTCTAGGGTTTTATCAGATTTTATTTATTTTTTATCTTATGATTTATCTCCCACAAGCATTTTAGCACTTTGTACAGGAAGCATACGCACAATGAATGCTTCTCAGTGGCCAACTCTGATTTGCTTTGTAATGAGTGCTTCTTTTATTTTCATTTTCATAATGTTCAATCTGGTGGTCTGACTCAAATCTAATCTGGTAGCAGATAAGAAAGAGAGCAGTAAAGGAGCCATAGCAAATGATTGATTGAAGAAATAAGTGTAAAACAAGGGGCGTCGCAATAGTGTCAGTATCAGTTTCTTAGTCATATGTATAAACTACATATGTAATTTTTTCTTTCTCTTTATTATTATGCATTTTTAATGGTTCTTTGATTCTGAGCATTATGGAGAAGATTTACTCATGTGTCTGTGTCGTCTCTTCAGTCTTAAAGCATTATATAAATATTCTAAAACTTGTGTATAGAATTAGTCTTTTATAAAATGCGACTCACACTTGTTTATAGGGATGGGCTCGGTGGCGGTGTATTGCTTCCGTTTATGATCTAATCAGGTTAGCATCTTTACTGAAAAATCCAATTACTTGAAGCTTGATAGCCTGATAGGCCACTGTTTAATGTAATATCCAATTTAGCATGATATGTTGGGCCGCTGAGAAGCTCTAAGCCTTTGGGTTTGATCATTCTGTTGTTTCCGAAATAAGAAGTGCCAGCCACATTTGTTAGTAACAAAATCTATTTTTCTTTTTTTATGAATTCAAGTATACTGTAATTTATATGCTGCAACCATTTTTAAAAATGGTTCCAACTGAAACTGACAAGACTCGTGTTATATTTGTTCCTATTATCAGAAGACTGTTTGAACCAATTCAATGTGAAATCCCTACTTAAGCTCTAGTTAATTCTAGAGTATAAGCTGGAGTTATCTTATCCCAGCATCAATTGTGAAAAATAAAGTAAAATGTGCTCGGAAAAATAAAATATCATCATCAAAGAGGCATACTATGCTGAACTGAATTGAGACATTTTGGTGGTGCACAAATACCGCTTTGTAAGATGTTGCTAGAAAATTATTTTTATTTAGATTAAATTATTGTATTCATTATCTAACTTTTAATTTTCTGTTTGAGTAGGAGAGGTCGACAACCGCACATAGAAATCAATACATAACTCGGAAAGCCAAGAGACGAAGAGTAAGTACTTAGCACTAACCGATATTATATTTCTTACCTTTGATCTTTCCCATAGAAATTCATAGGTATTATTCATTTATTTTAGGAAATTCATAATGTTGTTCACTAGTATAGCTAATATATCCCCCTAAAAGGGGAGAAGGATTCTGATCACTCAAGTGGTATACATTCATCCTTTCTTTGGTGGGTGTCTGATCTACGTTTTCATGGGTATGACACTATTTCCAAATTAATAAATGTATTTTTTCAGGGCTACTCTAATTATTTTGTTTTCGTGGAATATATTGGTTGTGAACTCACAATATATCAAAGAACAGAAAAGAATTCATTTTCAATCTTTCATGCTTCCATTTCGTCTCTGAGACTATAATATAAAATGTCTGTAAAATGCCTGATTTTTGTTTATTATTGTAACATTCTCAATTACCATTTCTTCATTAAGACTATGAACATTATAGAAAAGGAAAAAGGAATAAAAGGAAGAACAAAAATAATAGGTTATTCACCTACAGGCCATGTGCCCAAAGTACCATAACAACTGACCAATTTAGCTTACTGTATTGCTTCATTAATTTTTCAGGTTGGAATTGAAATCCCGTACAATTTCATTTAGTCGGTAATGTATGGTATTACATTGTATGTATAATTTCATGCCTGTGGTCAGATTTGTCATTGTCGGCTTCATCGTCTCATTTGCATTGCTCTTTGAGTACACACTCAAGAAGCTCAACTGGCAGAAGAAAGAAATGAGATTATAAATGCTGAAGCAATTTTTTTTTTTTACTTTGAAATCAATTATGTATTTGTTATGCTTGAGTTTTATTCTTTCGTGTATTAATTTGCGTATCTAGCCAAAAGCTGATCATTCTGGAAAAGGATGTGGGAGAATTTATAGTTAGTAAATGAGAGCGAATAAGTGTACTGTGAGTTAAAAACTTATGTTTTTTTTTACATCTACTTTTTGTGCATGTAACAAATTAAATGGATTTTTTGTATGAATGAATATTTTGTTCTTAGAGTTTACAAATTAAATAGATTATAAATTTCATTCAGTGATTAAAAATGTTTGCAATAAAATATAACCAGATACGTTATTATTTTTTAATCCTAAAAAGAGCAACTGTGACCGGTGAATATGCTTATTGCGACTGAAATATTGGTAGCAAAAAATCTCATCTGCTACCGGTGTTGATGTCATAATGGTAGCAATTCAGTATCTGTTACGAGCTTACTGTGACCGGGATAAGTGCTACCGAAAATGGTAGCTGTTGGTTATCTGCGACCGGCGCCTCAACTATCTACGACTAAGATACTGGTCGCAAATAGTCATTTTTCCTGTAGTGATATATGAGATAAATTAGAGAACGTAGAAACGGCCTGCTATGTAGAATCTTACTGTAGGAGTTTTTTTTCTCTCAAAAAGAACCTTACTGTAGCAGTAATTAGCTATATATATATATATATATATATATAGTGAGAAACATCAATATTATATATATTAATCGAAATAAGTAATATGTAGTTCGTCCATAATTAGTTCAATTTTATCAATATTAGAAATATTAACAGATTATAAAATAAAATCAGTGCGCAGGAAATTAGTTAAGAAGATTCAAGAATAAGTAAATTAACTCAAGGAAAAAACAAAGAAAGAGAAACAGGGGTGGTAACATCTAGAGGTGGCAGAACCCGACCCGACCCGACAAACCCGCCTGACCCGCCCGGACCCGAACCCGACCCGACCCGATTTTTTAAGAAAGTCAAACCGACCCGATCCGACCCGAACCCGACCTAACCCGACCCGACCCGAGATCAAATGGCCTTCAATCCAATCGAAATCTATCAATGATCTGAAAAAACACAACATGTAAATTGACCCGACCCGACCCGACCCTGACCCGACCCGGCCCGACCTGATTTCTTCCAGAAAGTCAAACCGGACCCGCCCGACCCGAATCCGAACCCGACCCGACCCGCCCGATTGCCACCTCTACTAACATCCATATTTGACCCTAATATTTGTTTTGTTCAAGAATTTGTATAATTCTAGCTCCAAGTAATAAGTTCAATTCCAACTTCCATTTCAATTCTATATAATTTCAAAAGTGAACAATTCCATAATTAGGCCAATCCCACCAAATTTAATTGAGCAGAAACAGGGCCGTAGAAAAATATTAGTTGCATAAGGACAGAAGTCATACCCTCTTGGGAGTTCAGTTGAATTATCCACAGTACAAATGGATTCGCATAGAAGGCAAAGTGGGACCCAACGGGGAGGATACTTGAATTATCCACAGTACTAATGGATTCCTAGAGAAGGCAAGTCTTTTATAACTGTGAATCTACCGTCTTTTATACAATGTAACAGACAACCGTCAGCTAAAAAGAACAAACTGGACATGAAAAATTAAGCCTCATTAAAGAACAATTAAGAACTAAATTCTCTCAAATTCTCAAAAGATTTTTACAAAGTAGTCTTAAATTTAGATCAGTAGAAAATAGAAGATTGCACTGAGACAGCTTGACAGTTAGATTTTGCTAAGAAAATATCATCAAATTTGAGAAAAAAGATAAATGTATATATAGAGATACATCGAAATCGATAAAAGATCGGACAGATCCGTTGCAACGGTTAGCTAACCGTTTTGTCGGTTAAGTTAAGAAAACCCTAGCGCACATAACGTAGCAACAGATATGAGTTTCGTTGCAATAGTTAGGATATAAATATCTTTATTTGATTGGTTTAATCTCAAGACTATTTTGATTACCTTTAGTTATTAATAATTATAATCTAATCAAACTTAATCTTGAGATCTTCATACATGAATTTTTCTGTTTAAGCTCAATATCTGAATCTCATAAAGCTCCAAAAAATTATTAAATACTTATGTGATTATTTTACAAATTGATAAATGTAATGTTATATAATTTTGAGAATTGTTGTAATCTCCCATTTTGATGATTTACAAAATAATCACATATACACACAATATTTATTTTGGAGAATGTAAAATCCCTTTAGAAAATTTTAAAATGATATTTATGCCACATATTTCTCCCCCTTGATTTGAAAATCGAAGAAAGGGAAAGAAATTTGACAAATCTTCCCTCAATTAAATAATTTTACAAGTAATGCACAAAATAATAAATCAAGATATAGCAAATTCAAAAGCGCAATGTAAACATAAAACTAATCATAAAATTCAAGCATACTTAATTTAAATCTCAATTCATTATATTATTGATTGTTAAGGGCTTTTATAAAAATATTCGCTATTTGATTCTTAGTATCTATATGAATAAGTTTTATGCCCCCTTTCTCAACATGATCTTGTATGAAATGATGTTATATTTTTATGTACTTGGAATGCTAATATATGACATGATTCTTAAAAATCATAATGACACTAGTATTGTCACACATAATTAGCATTTTATGAAAATTGAGTTCATAATCATTTAAGGCTTTAATCATCCATAGCAATTATGTGCAACAACTACCGGCCGTAATATATTATGCTTCAGTCGTTGAAAGAGCAATCATAGTTTGTTTATGACTCGATAATGACACAAGTAACCCCTCAAAAACTGATATGTCCAACTTGTATTCTTCTCGTCCAATCGATCTCCATAAAGTCGCATATGTGAAACCTATCAAGTCGAATGTAGACTGCCAACCATACCAAAGACCATGATTTTGAGTCCCTTTAATGTATTTCAGAATTCTTTTAATAAATAACAAATAAGACTCCTTTCGATTCGTTTGGTATCGAGCACATGAACATACTATGAACATTATATCGGATTTACTAACAGTAAGATAAAGTAGATTATCTATCATGGAACATTATTAAGTAATGTCCACTTCTTTGTCGCTAGTATTGAATCAACAATGACATTGACTGTCATAAGTAATTTACTTGGTTTTCTATCTGTGCGACCATTTTTCGCGCGACTCACCGCTCGGGGAAAAAGACACGGAGATCCCTCTAAGCGTGCATTGGGAAGGGTATATTATGAACATCGAATGCACATTTAGGGGTTTTTAGATATTGTGAGTTCTTGTAGATTCCAATGGGCGCAAGCCCCCACCGTTAATTACCCTATGCTCTTAACCTCGAGGCAACTCTGGATCTTGAAAGGGAAAAATAAATACAATAGTTAAACAACAATCAAATGATCAAGTGGTCAAGTGGTCGGGAGTCATTGAGAAACATGATGAACTTATAAATAGATCAATTCAATTTACGTGAATAGTGGAGGACGAACTTACAAACAGATCAGTTTAATCCATATGAGATAGTAAAAGATGAACTTACAAACAGATCAGTTCAATCTTTATGAGATAGTAAAAGACGAACTTACAAACATATCAGTTCAATCTTTATGAAATAATGAAAGACAAACTTACAAACAGATCAGTTCAATCTTTATTGTCCCTGGAGATGATCTTACAAACAGATCGAATCAATCTCTATGAAGAATGAGCTTACAAACACATCAACTCAACCTTTATTGATCTAGAAGATGAACTTACAAACTGATCAGTTCAATCTTACTAGTCAATGACCAATGATACAAAATCTGACTTGATGCGCTATGCTAGTCGATTTTGAGGTTGGTAAATCAGAAGATTAGAGGATATGTTCCGCATGCACATCTTACTGTTCTTCTAGATCATGAATTCCAAGCACTGAGCGGATTTGTAAACCTAGGATCACTATGCACACAATGTTGAACATGAAGCACTGAGCCAGTTCAACATTGAGGTGAGTGTGTTAGTAGATGAACTTACAAACATATCAGTTCAATCTCACTATCTAGAAGATGAACTTACAAACATATCAGTTCAATCTTACTAATGAGGTTGTGAACTTAAAACATGATAGTTCAAGATCCATGTATCAGAAGATAATGGATATAGCCCATATGATCATCTTACTGATCTTCTAGATCATGAATTTCAAGCATTCAGCGGATTCATAAACACATGATCACCATACACAGAAAATTAAACTCGAATCACAGAACCGGTTCAACATTGAGGTAGGCGTACAAGAGGATGAACCTACAAACATATCAGTTCAGCACCTTTAGTTTGTCAGATTATGGACATACAAACAGATCAGTCCAATATTTGTACACCATCAGCCTTTGGAGGTAGCTGGTGTTTTAATGATTATTTTTATCACTACATCATTATCATGTTATCATCCTTGTCATTCTTGTCATCATCATCATCTCATCATTATCATTATAATCTTTGTTTTATTATTATCATTATTGTCTCTTTTGTTATTTTGATTTTTATTATCATTGTTCTTATCATGTCATCATCATCATTTTTATCATTATTTTCATTTTCGTCTTTATCATCATATTGTCGTTATCATTATTATTTTTATTATTATCATCATTTTATCATCGTCATTATTTTTGTCTTTATCATCATATCATCATTATTCTCATATTATAGTGATTATTATTTCTATTGTCATATATTTTATTATTATATCACATTATTTCATTGTTATCTCATAATCATATTATTTTCACTTTTATTCTTTATCATATTATTTTTATTATCATATTATTTCTTTCATTATTTTTATTATCATATTATTTTATTTATTATTTTCATTCTCATATTATTATTTTCATTGTCATGTTATCTCTATATTTTTTATTATCATATGGTTTTTGCTATTTATTAGGTCATTTTTCATATATTTTATTATTATCATATCACATCTATCATAATATCTTTATTTTTATTATATTATGTATATTTTATTTTTATCATCGTTATTTCTATATTTTATTTTACTGTACATTCACATTTTTATTTCTTAGTTTTTTATTTGAAATTACTTAATTTAGATTTGATTTAATTAATAAAAACTGTATTTATTTTTTTATTTTATTTTAAGAAATTTTTTATTTTATTATTATTTTTTATGTTATTTCTCTTTATTATATATTTTCAATGAAAACAACTTTTATTTTATTTTAATATGATTTTTATTCTAATTATTATAATTACTCTTGAAATGATCATTCTTTAATGAAAATAATTTATTATGAAACTTTTTTTAGGATCTATTTATAAAGAAAATTTATTATATTTTTACTCATCTTGTTATCAAAATATTTATGATTTTAAAATTATATTTAAATTTATAAATATATTTTTTAATATTTTTCTTAGGATAAAATATTTTTTTATTTTTCATATAATGTACCATAAAATATTTCTGATTTTTAACAGTAAAGAAAATATAATCAGGCAGTGATCTTTTTAGATTTTTTGAGAAAAATATATTAGTAATATACTAATTTTATTTGACAAAAAATATCAATGACAATGTTATGAACAATTTTTATTTTGAATATTTTTATATTTGAACCCTCTAAAATATTATTTCGGAAGGAATATCAGCAAAGGACAATCTGAAAACTGACGAATACTTCAGTAGATAATACTCTTTTTTTATTTCGGAAGGAATATTAGCAAAGGATAAAAAAATCAAACGGTATGTTACGAATAACTTTTATTTTCGACATTTTTCATTTTGAGTACTTTGTAATGTTGTTTTGAGCAAAATACCAGTAGAGGACGGTTCTGAAAATCGGAAGGTGTCAGGATTGTTTCGCGTGTTTTAAAGATATTTACAGCGTATTTTTGCATGAAAATTTATGTACAAACTTCTATTAATATGTACTTCAAGAATATAAAATAATATATACACATCACATTGACGGATCGATACAGTTTTTTAGTTCTTTTCTGATAAAGGGCTGAACTAGACAACTGAGGATATTTTGAACATTTCTAAAAAATCTATTTAAGAAAATATTTCAGAAAAAATATAAACTTTTTAAGGAACATATTTGTAATAACTTTCATTTTTATAATTGATAGTCCTTTGAAGTCCTAGGATGTTGGTATTGAAAGGTCAAGATAGTGCAAGAATATAAAGAACTTAAGGTAGAAATGTATAAACTGGTTTGGAGCTTAATGTTCAAGTGTAATGGCAGCGGAATGCAATTTAAATCAATTCAATTCTCACAAGAATATAGCAATCAAAGAAATATGAAAAAATAAAAGTAAAGATAAAACAAGAACACAAGATGTAACGAAGTTCGGTTTTAACAATGCCTACGTCTCCGGGACTCTCAACCTCTAACAATTGAGCTTGAGCCGATATATTTAAAAAGGGTTTTATACTTGTAGAACTTGGTTCCTTACAAAAATGGGTTGCCAAACCTATCGGTAACAAGAGTGACAACACACTCAAAAAGGGTGAGTGACAACACACTCAAAAGGCGAGTGACAACACACTCAAGAAAGGTGAGTAACAACACACTCAAAATGTGAGTGACAACACACTCAAGAAAATGTGAGCACTACAGCTCAAAAGAATATTTTCAAGAAGATCACGAAGGATCAAGTTGGGAGAATAGAGAGAAGCAAGATTAAGCTTGAACAAGGATTTGGCTAATTGAGTGTATCAATCTCTTGAATTATCTCTCTCACTTTGTATATAACTAGTAAGCTTGAACAAGGATTTGGCTAATTGAGTGTATTCAATTATATCCTCATCATCAAAATTATTTGCATTTTCAACAAAAAAATCATCATTCTCAACATAATCATCATCACTATCATCCCAAGTGGATGTAGTGCAAGGTACTACTAGATTGTGAAATTGAAATTCTTGAGAAGTTTGTACCTTAGGTGCGTATGAGTTTATCTTCATATTCTTAGATATTGCAAGGTCGTGTAGGATCTCCAATGTGCACAAGTCGGTGATGTTGTTTCTTGCTACAATCTCATCAACATCTACTACGGATGAGCTCTCCTCCACTTGCGCAATTAGGGCAAGATTAAGTGTGTTTCTTTCATCTTTATTTCTCTTAACATGGTTGCTTTTAGCTAGTATAGCATCAATTCTCTCAAAATTTTGCTTCTTCTTATTTAAAAAGACCAATGAACAATCATGTGTTGTGTGACCTTCATTATGGTATGAGAAGCATATACATATCATTCCTTTCTCATCTCGCTCCTTATTGTACTCCTTTTCAAGATTTAGCATTCTTTCAAACATCTTCGTAATGACTTGATCATTCATAGAAGATGATGTCTTGCTCAAATAGTGGTGCGATGAAGATCTTTGAGCTTGAAGTGCGGTTTCTTTGAGTTTTGGTGTGAGCTCTCCGTTTTGTCGTAGCTTCTCCTCAAAGCATAGAAGATGAGTGAATACTTCTTCATGTGTGAATTCACCAAAAGAGCCTTGCATTGCTTCTAAAGTGCTTATCATGCTCTCCCATCTTGGTCTTCTCATCATTGCCCTAAAAATCTTGCCTACAATCTTAGAGTTAGACAAGGATTCTCCAACTTCATCAAATTCATTAAGAATATGCATTAATCTTGAATACATATTCTCAATTGATTCTCCTTCTTGTATACAAAAATTTTTAAATTCGGACTCTAGATCCATTAGTTTTGTTCTTTTCATTTGAGTGTTGCCCTCAAATCTATTCAATAGGGTCTTCCACATTTCACTAGCAATTTCGGTAGTTCCAAATAGTATAGCAATCTTTTCACTAACCGAATTTAAGATAACATTGACGGCATAATAATTTGAGATTTCAGTTCTTTGACCTTTTGTGTCATTGTGAGTTTGCTAGGATCATAATGCGGTACATAACCATGTTGGACAACATCTCAAAAGCCTAAAATGTTGAGGTAGTTCACCATACATTTCTTCCAAAAACTGAAATTTTTACAATTAAGACGTAGAGTTGGGGGTTCTTTTACATGCATTAAATAAGTCATCTTGGACCAAAAATACCACAAATAAAGCAATTAAAATTGAGCTCCTGCTCTGATACCACTTTGATAGTCCTTTGAAGTCCAAGGATGTTGGTATTGAAAGGTCAAGATAGTGCAAGAATGTAAAGAACCTAAGGTAGAAATGTATAAACCGGTTTGGGGCTTAATGTTCAAGTGTAATGGCAGCAGAATACAATTTAAATTAATTTAATTCTCACAAGAATATAGCAATCAAAGAAATGTGAGAAAAGAAAAGTAAAGATAAAATAAGAACACAAGATGTAACGGAGTTCGGCTTTAACAATGCCTACGTCTCCGGGACCCTCAACCTCTAAGAATTGAGGTTGAGCCGATATATTTAAAAAGGGTTTTACACTTGTAGAACTTGGTCCCTTACAAAAATGGGCTGCCAAGCCTATTGGTAACAAGAGTGACAACACACTCAAAAAGGGTGAGTGACAACACACTCAAAAGGCGAGTGACAACACACTCAAGAAATGTGAGTGACAACACACTCAAAATGTGAGTGACAACACACTCAAGAAAAGGTGAGCACTACAGCTCAAAAGAATGTTTTCAAGAAGATCACGAAGGATCAAGTTGGGAGAATAAAGAGAAACAAGATTGAGCTTGAACAAGGATTTGGCTAATTGAGTATATCAATCTCTTGAATTATCTCTCTCACTTTGTATATGGCTAGTAAGCTCTATGTAGTAATGATTTAGCTAGATAGATCAAATTACCACTCATCAGATAATATTCAGTGAGAGAGGTGATCCTTTTAAAATAGATTTTCTGAAGAAACGGTTTACGAATCGTTATAACGGTTTAGAAAGAATAGCCGTTGGATCAACTAAGCTGAAACGTTATAATGATTTATCAAGTCGTTATATGTTTCATGAATTGTTGTAACGATTACTGAATCGTTACATAACGATACACTCTTGTTTCTTTTAGAATTCTTCTGCCTTAGATATTTTTGAGTATTGAGATGAACCGTTATAACGTTTACTGAATCGTTATAACGATTCCCTGGGCAGATGCAATTTTCTTGTTGTTTAAGCTTAATTTTATCTTGACCAATTCAACCCGGTTTGAATCTAACTAAACCTAAGCCTAATGCGATCTTGATTAAGCTCTTATATCCCAGCACTAGTCTTGGTTCTTGTGCATTAGTCCATTTGCATGTTAATCCCTGCACTCAAACAAGAAAAATTATAAAATTCAAGATTGTTTTGCAAATCGACAAATCAAAGAAGATATTAAGTGTAACAATAATATTTTTATTTAACACTATCTTAAATGAGTTTTAAAAGGATTTTTATTCAACAGAAAAATAAACTATGATTAACATATTTTCTATATATTTTCTTGAAAAGATTTTCTTTTAGAATATTATTTTTTATATTTTGATATAACAATATTAGTATCATATCACTCTAAAACTCGACACACACAGTTTTGTCAAGCCTGCACCAAAGTTTCAAAGACTAACACACACGGCTCTTATCAAGCCGGCACTAGTATAATAAAACTTTGAAACCTTATACACACAGCTTTTTCAAGCCGACACCAAGGCGTTAAAGAGTTTTTATATTATTTTACTACTAACCAAAATATTATAATTTACTAGCTAAGAAATCAAAAATTCATAGAAGATTGTCAAAAGCTCCAAAAATTATGAAATTTTATAGAGAGATGCATTATAACTAGATCTAAATGCTCACAAAATTTTAATTAAATCGAAGTAGAATAGATATGACTTTTTATTTTCGAATCAGACCAGTGGCAAAAGAGGAAAATGTTGTACCGGTATTTGTTGTTTTCAGATTTAAAAATGCTATAACTTTTTACAGAAAAATCAAAAAAATATAAAATCAGTTTTTCTAGATTCATAGGACTTATTTCTATAAGATCTGAAAGTTTTATAATATTTGGAGTAGATATCATCCTATTTTTCGTTTTATTGCATTTTCAGTCAATTTATGGCTAATTTTGCGTTTATAAGGGATTCATTGATTTTAAATGGTTTATATGCATCACTTAGCCTCCATCTAATATTAAATAATGTTCATATGCATATTTGAGCCAAAAAAAAGAAAAAAATTAAAATGATCGAATTGCACCATAAAAACATCAAGGAAAAGAAGAAAAAACGATATTGCACATGAAAAGTTTCATTTTTATTGCACAAATCATAATTATAAACTCCAATGCACTCTTGATATCTATATTTATAAGATAGAGACTTATCTAGATCTAATTTTTAGCTTGAGTAGAAGAAGAATTGATTCAATCTTGTATCTTTGGGCTTGGTGTTTATCTCAATTCAAAGAACGAATCTTGTTTAATGCATAACTTGAGTTTCAATTGATTTTGCAGCGTTTTGGATTAGCATTCAGCTTGAGATAGGTTGTGTGTCTTTTGTTTGAAGGAGAAAAGGGGTTTAAATAGGCTTAGTAGGTAGTAGATGGATGTATGAGATCGGTTTGATTTTTCTTTGACTAATTAATGCATGACCTTCTTTCATTCATCTTTTCATACTCTTTCCACTAGGCTACAAATGCCTCTGTATAATGTCATTGAATATATTAATTATATATAAGTTATGCATTCATTTTTACAATATAAATCGCATATGTGTTACCACATAAATATCCACATATGCGGTCGCATGTCGTATATGCATTATGTAAGATCTCTCTGATATATTCAAATCTGTATTTTAAAATCTTGAAAAAAGTTGAATAGAAGAGGTGGGACTTAAAAAGAGAATTTGTTTAAGAAAACAAAGAAAAAGTATCTCATATTCACTTCTGTCGTCTTCCTTCCTTTTTTACCTTTTCATTTATTGATCTATTTCTTATATTTTTCTTCTAATTACCTCTTTCGATTTTTTATATTATTTTTTTGAAACTTTATCCTTTGTATAGACAAAAATAACTTTATATTTACCCTCAAAAAATTCAAATAAAAAGTTAAAAAAATGAAAGTTGAAAATATACAAAAATATATATATTTTTTTAACATAGAAATATATTACTATTATTTTTTTTATGGCGTGGAATATTTGTTAGTATAAATATGTATATTCATGACCTACTATTATCAATTATTGGTCAAGAGTATACATATTTATACTTATATATACAGACATATTTATACTTATATATACAGGATTCTGAAGAATATTCTTATATCTTGAAATTTCGTTCCCATTTAATAGCTTTTGGTTTTGTCGTTCAAATTATGTAATGATGAATTGTATTTTATTGTTAATTTGATTTTGTTTCAAAATCTTTCCTACCTTATGAGTAATGCACCAAGGGTTTGTTATTTTAATGATTGATATTGTAGTAAATAGGTCAAGAGAGCGGAAAAAAATATGCCCAGTTCACGAGAAACAAAAATTTGGCAACTTACAATTTCTTATAGCATATCGGTCTCTCAGTTTACCTTCTCTTTGGGCCGTCAATGTAAAATTTGTTTACTTGGATTTTACAAACATCATCTTCTTTTTATCCCAAAAAGATAAATACTAGGAATGAGTTGCAGGGATATAATATGTACGATAAATTTGGCAAAAAAGTTCCAATGATATTGTGTGCCACTAAAAATTCCTTCGGGTAAAAAATCACTCTCACGGAAACTAAGCGATGATGAAAATTGAACCAGAATGTTTCTATAATTTTCCCTGTTGATCTGACATTTGCAAAAAGCGCATAAACTCAGAAAAAAAGTATGGAAGGGAGAAAAAAAGAATGAAAGAATTGCTCCACAGAATTAAACCGGGAACCAGTGATCTACACCCAAAAAAGTGAAAAATAGAAAGAAACCACCAAAAACAAAAACAAAAAAAAAACTTTTCTTTTAACAAATTATAATTTAAAAGAATATCCACCTCCAAAATTAAATCCCTATCCTTATAATATATCCTCCACTGAATAAAACCAATTACAAGCTGCCTCCTCCTCTAGCTGTTACTGTTTGCAATAGCAACCACTCCCATATTCGTCATAATCGCTCCATCATTCATCTCCAACTCTTGTTCTGGTACAGCACTCTTTAATTTTGACTTACCACACCCGCTGCCAGAAGGCCCTTTGGTTTTTCGTCGTCGATTTTGCTTTGGAGCAGCTGGTGCATCCGGCTGAGATGAGTCATCAGATATGCCAACAATACTGCGGCTCTTCCTATTTTTACCTGAACCATCATTGGGTTCTTGAGATGGGGATTCGCCATAACCTCCTACAATAGCGGAGGCTGAGCGATGCTGCATCTGACAGCTCGATTGTGACATTTCATGCTTTGGTGATGCAGTGTCCCCAGATGAGGTGCTGCGTGGTGGCCGGGTTGGCAGTTTGTCTTGTGTTAATTCCCTGGACTGATAATCGTTTTGAAAGCCTGTGAGAAAATTAAATTTAATCCAGTTGCATGTAGCCTTCAATTTTAGATGAAAACACAATTACTTAAAAAAATTCGTCATAACTCATAACAAGGAAGCTGCATATATTTTTATAACATTTGTACCAACAGGACGCAGATTAAGCAAGATATTAGCTGTTTTTGAAATATTCCATCAAAAACATTCAAATGTATTGTCAAAAAAGAAAACATTAAGAAGCACAGAGAAATTAAAAATCAAATTAATACCAGAAGGTGGACAGTTTTTAGGGCCAGTATCATGTGGATTAGGTTCGCCGGACTTAAAATCAGTCATCTATCAAAAAAAAATGTATAACACTATCAGTTATTATGATTGAAAATATTATTAGATGCACAAAAAGAAGAAGAAATAACCACAACTACTGTGTTTAATGTTCTTTAGGCATATCGAGGCATTACAAACAATAATTATGTCAAAAGAAAATTTCCCATGATTTATAAGCATGTTGACAGAACATGAGAAAAGGAAATGATATAACTATGTGACAGACGTAAATTTCTTTTCAGATCTTCAACAAACTCATAGAGAGATCTTTGTTCATTAAATAATTACTAAATAAATAAAGAGAATTACCCAGCTGGGTCCATTATTGCTGGCATGGTTGTCCCAACCAATGTGCGCCACGTGTTTCACATCAGTAGGATATCCAATCTGCATTTCTGGTTCTTTCGAATCTGCCAAAATTAATTTCAAGGCCAATATTGCTTATCAATTCATCAATTACTGAGTGCAAAGTTTTTTTATACTAAGAACAAAAAAAGTTTTTTTGGGTTTATGAATGATTAAGCAAATTTATGCGATGGAGAGGTTAATGAAGGAAGAAGTACCAAATATTTGAGATATGTAACGGAGGCCTTTGAGAAGGCCTTTCATTTTTGTCTCCATTTCAATTTTATTTCTTTTCTTGTAAGCTAACTACTGCTGCTGAATTTAAAATTCTAGGTACAATCTGCATTGAGGAACAAAAAAAAATAGCAATAACAGTCAATCTTTTGTTGTACTTAGAATGATCCTATTAAGTTTTCATTCTATTACCTTTACATCTTTTTTTTCAGAAACTGACAACAATTTCTTTTGGGGTTTTCTTGTCATCAATCCAACTATCCAGGTCAACAAGGTTTATTTTTTATATTTAATAAAAGAGGTTAAAAATTTGAGAGATATGATCGCTTTTAAGACAAATGTAAGTAAATTGACTGTTTCCAAAAAAAAAAAAAATATGTACGAACTTACTAAACAATCCGTATACAGAACAGAGGGGGAAACTGAATTCAATTTCTAGGACATCAATCTTCAAAAAGGTCCATCTATAAATTATAGCAAAGAAATTTGATGAATGTCAAGGCATAGATGGGTGTTTCGAACAAGCCAAAAAAAGTTTGGAAAACATTTCAATGTGTTGTTTAACCACAAATGCCGATAAATCATGGCAAAAAGTACTAGTATTGCAACAAGACCTTACATTGAGAAGTTCAAATATTATGGAAACTAAAGCAAAGCAAAGCAACACAATTTGAAATGAAGCATTGATTCTGTAGCAAACTGCAAACTGCAAACTCCTTACCTTGCAAGACCAAATCGAGCATGAAAAATATTTCCAGTATCACAGCATTCTCCTTTCTTGATTTCATCTCATCATCCTCTCTGACAAGAACATATCAACCGTTGGAAGAACAACAACTCAATTCCTGAATAGTCTAATCTTGGTTTTTTTCCCCTTGAGGGACCCGCTAACAGAATTCAGTGAGCATGTATATCTAATCATGCAATCAATGATGTGAGGTAGCTGATATTTTTTTTTCTCTTTTAGGCTTAGAAATGGGAGGGTCAGATGAATCGAGAGATATCCTTTGAAAGAAGAAAAAAATTGTTAGAATGGATGGTTTGGAGAGGAGAAAATGGTAATTAGAAAGAATTATAGGGGGTATTGTCAACAATTGCCGTGGATTTCGTTAATTGGTGGTTTGAAGTTTCTCTTCTATTTTTCTCCTTTTTATTAACTGGTCACATAGGCGTAAGTGGCGGGAACAAGCTCTTATATATATGCTGTTATTTATTCCTTTATTTTAATGCAATCAATGAGTAATCAACAGTTCAAAAACAATTGAAGAAAAGAGCAATGCTTCGTACTGCCAACATATGACCCATAAATAAGCTTAGTATAGATTTAAATTTTAAGGTGGTTCACTTGTTCGTTGACTAGTTATTATTTGGTAATTAATTTGTTCGCGTGGTGAAAATTATCCAAACTAAGTGTCTTTAGTGTGCAAGTCTACAAGTCAAAGTGAACTAATTAAACCTGCTAAGCGAACCTAACCAATTAAAACATTTGTTCAATTTAAATGGCTAAAATATGTTAACTCGATCGTTTTACAAATAGCTTGGCCCAATATTGTTTCATGTAGTATTATGGAAGATAATATTTACTTTCGGTTATTATAGTTTAACTAAAGAGTCAAATCATAATTAGTATGAATATAACTCTAATATAGCATTTAAAAAATAAAGTTTCGTTTACATCTCCAAAATTAACATATTTCAATTGTAGGTGATTGCATATTCGATCATTTCATAAAAAATAATTAACAATATTAATGTATCTTATGTATACGAGCCGACGCCTACGGCCACTCTCTTTCTTCTTCTTTTTTTTTTTTTTTTTCTTTTTTTTTTGTTGTTTTTTATACTTTTTCCTTTTTGTTCTTGTGGTTTTGCCAGAGAGCTTCAGGTTCTTATAAAAGATGTTTCCAGCTGTTCTTATTCAATTAACAGTCCAGATAACATAAACCACGTATTCTTTATTTTAAGGCTTCACATATCAACATAGACTACATTATCTTATGAATAATAAAATAATTTTGTACTGGCCTATTGACTATCTACATAGACTACATTACTCTTACTTAATTAACAGTCCAGATGACTTACCGCGTATTCTTTATTTTAAGGTTTTATTGTTCATATAATATTTCATCAACATTATCTAATGAATAATAAAACTTGTCATCACGATATCAAATTGTCACAATTAAAATGGAACAACTACTATTGGACAGAATTCAAAACGGCTGAGAGCAATTCTTAGATTGTCTCTATATTTTAATTAAGGATTCAAATAGATTTTTTTTTTAATTTCGTAGTCACAATCTATGCATTATAGGTAAAAAGGTGCAAAAAAAGGAATTGGTTAGGTTGAATAATCCAATGCCGAATTAAATTGGTCTAACAAAGAATGTTGAGAGAGATGCTAGATCCAATCTGCATTTGGCTGTTTCTCTAGTTTACATTCATACAATTTATGCATCACAGCCCGTCTTTTTTAAATAAGCCGAATGAATAACACAATTAAATATTTAAGCAAATTCAGAGGGAATTTTGAGATTTAAGCTGGTCGGATCTGATAAGTCTGTCCCTAAAATTTTTATAATTCTTCTCGGATCGTTACAGTTCACTTCGTCCTCAGTCTGAGGTCGTTACTGGTAAATCCAGCCCCAGCTTGAGGTCGTTATTACTGGCTCCGTCCCCAGCTAAAAAAATTCAAAATGTGGTAGAGGAGATGCAATTTCTTATGCCACATACATTGGAAGTTGGACTGAGTTAAAATGCAAAAAATGCGTGGTATAATGAAATATTACTATATGCGTTTGTGGTATCTGTAGGACTGTAGGACTGTAGGCAATAGCATCATCAATCTCCTTTGCACTTTGGTTTATACCTTTATAGCATCATAAATGATATATAGTAGAGTACTATGTGAGTATTTAGTTATAAATATTAAACGTGGATGGCATTTTAATTGAAATTTCAAATTTAATATTTTCTAATTGACAAGTCATTATTTTTGTTTATTAAAATTTGAAATATTGAAATTACATACTTTTTGGATAAGTTAAATTCATATGCTTTGTTTAATTTAATTTTATTAATAAAGAAAAGGATTGATGCTAATAATCATGGGTATTAAACAGTAGCAACTTTTTTCTCCATTTGCTTAAATTTACAAACTTCAACCATTTAATTATAAGCAATGATGATTGTTCAACAAAACTGACAAAATCATCAACTACATTATATTTTATTGGCAAACATTTTAATAGCAGTGAAAATTTAGAACTAGTAAATAATAGTACGATAAACTTCTAAACATCATAGGATATTGATTCATATCAAAATCTAAATATAGTAATTTTCAGTTTTACATATCTTTATTGGTTCAATATTTCATAAAAAGAAATTTTGTTTGCACAACACAACGTAACTTAATATGCATTTTTTTTTAATTTAGGTTTTTTTTTTAATTACAGAGTTTTCAATTGAACATAGCATATAATATGCATTTTTTTTAAAATTTAGTTTTCGTTTTTTTTTTTTGGAAGTTGTAAACTTTTAATTTGACCTTTGACGTTCTCATTATCTAATTTTATAAACTAAATTTAAGAACTATGCCATATTACCCTTTGAGTTTTGGGGAATGATGATGACGCCCGTGGATCCAAATCATCACCCCCTAGAAAAAGCAATGGTTCATAGTCAAAGCCTCAATTCATGGTCTCAACTCCGCTTTTTTTTTCTAATAAGTAACAAAATATATTAAAATTAAAAAATTAAGCACACTCAAGTGTTCTTTTAGATCTAAACTGGTCATTATAGATAGTTTTGTCTAGAGGCGGATGTATGTGAGTCCAGAGGGGCAGCTGTCCTTTTTGGATTTTGAAAAATAGTATTTTTCGGTAATTCTCTTAGTAATTTGTCCTCATCTGAAAAAAAAAATTACCCTCAATTGGATTGTCTAATTATTTTCATTGAGAAAAATATTTAATATTGTGCATAATGAAATAATTATGTATAGATATCAAAATATAAAGTTCCGTACACGAAAATTTTCTTAATCAACTTGATTATTTATTACTTTGAGCTTTATATTATTATTTTAATAATTTTTTATTTTGTAAGAATATATATTAAATTATTATTATTTTATTTAGTACCCGATTAGTTAATGGGTTTGAACCCGATAAACTATTACAATTCGATAATTATCCCGAACAAAATTCTGCATATGCCCCTGTTTTTGTTTTTGTCCTCATAAATTAGAGTCGAAATTGTTAATAACGTTAAAAACATAGAAAAGAAAAAATATATATTTTCGGTGACCAATCCAGGCTGGGGTCGACCCTGCTAAGCCCGTCCCCAAGATAAATAACAAAAAAATAAAAAATCATGGGAACGTCATTGGTTGTCCCGTCCCCAAGAAGAATAATAGTCCTGAATTCAGTTTCTTTGAAGAACACTGCCAGTTCGGTTGCTTGGATTAATTACTTGCAGCAGTACAACGTTGATACTCTTTGGATTAATTAATTAGTCTGCAATGTGACAAAAAAAATATTTATTCCTCGCTACAGAGTATGCTTGGATTAATTAAATTCATATGCTTTATTTAATTTTATTAATAAAGAGGAGGATTCATGCTAATAATTCATCCCCTCTGTTTTTCTAATTTGTTATTGCATGAAAAAAGATGAATGCATGAAGACAACCATTGCCTTGTTGAGTCCTTCAAGTCAATAATACATCTACGTGTGGATCAGCACTTCCTCCTGCATCCGAGCTTACACTTGGCCCTACACCTTCACAGAAGAATAAAACGGATAAATTGAATTCCGACTACTACGCCAAGATATGCCCAAATCTCCAAACCCTTGTTCAAGACGTCGTCAGTGGGATGATGGTCACATCATCTATAGCCGCAGAAGCCACATTGCGCCTTTTCTGCACAAAGAAAATGATCCATTTTTTTAATTTTTATTCAAAAGATAAAGGGTTTTAGTTTTCTCATATAGAAATATTTGTTGTTTGATCACGAATTCAAATAATGTTTCATTTTTTGTTCTGTAATTAATAAAGACAACTGTCCATAGTTAAAAGTTTCTTGAATTCATGATAGTTTTTCATTAAAATATGCATTGGCGGTGTTCTTCAAAGAAATAATTTTGGGTACGGGACAACCTATAATGTCCTCAGAATTTTTCATTTTTTTTATATTCACTTTGGAGACAGAATTGACAGAGCCGACTCCAGCCTAGGATCGTGGTTGGCTGGGGCGACCCGAGAATTTTTTTTCTTTTCTATGTTTTTTTTTCATTCTGAGAACATTATTATCAATTGTGGCCTCTACTTCTCAGAACAGGATTGCCTATAACGACCAGCCTAGATCTCAAAAAACCACCGAGTGTGCTTAATTTTTAATTTTAATATATTTTTTGCTTATTAGAAAAAAGCGGTCTCAAACTTGGGATTAGATAGATTGGGAAAAGTGCACTCTTAAGGACGGGATTGGCGAGGACGATCCTAGCCTAGGGTCGGAGTTCACTGGTGCGACCCGAGAGTGTTCTGGGGACGAGACCAGCTGTAGCTACCAGCCTAAATCTCAAAGAAACCGTCAAATTTGCCTTTTTTTAATTTTAATATATATTTTGCTTATTAGGAAAAAAACCGGCATCACAGCTGTTGCTGCTATTTGCCAAGATATTCGTGCTGTTTATACTCATCATCATTTATAGTTAGTTCTCTTACTGTTTATACTATCAATTCAGTCGGATATTGACAACGCATTGCACTGCTTCTTGCAAGAACTGATTGACAATGAATGATAACTCAGAATTTGTAACTAAAACTGAATTCTTTCATTGATTCGGTTCATTTTCACTAGCACAGACGGCACATCTTTTTATTCACAAGCTATATTCGTGCTGTCAAAAATACAATAATATTTCTACTGTCTAAAATGCAGTTAGATTTTCTACCGTCTAAAAAACTTGTGAACATCTTTCTTTTTCTTTGATGTTTTAACAACATAAAAATATAAAATAATAATATTCCTACTGTCTAAAATACAATAGCATTCATATATACCTAGTTTTTTCAACTTGACATATAACCATTTAATACGTATTTGGTCCATTACACTGACATACACAGTAGTGCTCATCAAATCTTCTGAGAACAATCTTCGGAACCATGGAATATTTGCTCGCTTATATTTTTATATCTGTAGGCAAATATTCCTGCAATTATGACTTCATCTCTGGAAACCAAATAGCAATGGTCCCTCTAGAAAAAAAAATAATACAAAAATAAAATATGAAACAAGAAAGCTGTAGCAACCAGTTTGACCAATATGAAATCTCAACAGTCTAAGTTAGGGCTCTTGAAATTTGAAACAACATATTCATGAATATTTATTTATTCAAAACACAAATAGCCAAACCATACACATTAAACACAATTTGCCCAGAGATGCAGTTTTATTACATCATAAACACAATGGAAATAATAGTAAAGAAAACAACATATACATAGTGGATTACAAAATCACCTTCATTCTGATATATATTTGAAGTATCTTGAAGTAAATACAACAAATATGCAAAGAAGAATGAAAGAATTGGGCTTACACAACCAAAAATACAAATATCAGAACAGGAACAGAAGTTTAAGATATAAGATATTTAACTCCCCCTATGCTCTTTATTTATTATCCGCCTTGTCAGATTCACTCATGCATGTTATTATGATACTTTAACCTGCACCAGAGATTAAAACTTTTTAGTTATATATTATAACATGAGATCACAATATCTCATGTCTTGTGCTAGTAGAAAATTTATGTGGTTCAGGAAGTTAAGGTATATTTACACATAGAAGTGCTCTTGTACTAAAGAAATTATGTTTGACAGAGTTGATAACAATAATAGCAGAAAAAATTACTAGACAGAACTACCCACATAGATCATTCAAAGCAATTATTAACCAGAAATGGGGGCACCTTGGAAATTTAATCAAAGAAAACAAGTTCATTTTATATGATCCACAAAATAGAAAGAGTAAAACTTACTTTGTTGAGATACTTCTTGTGTATCTTCAATGCCTCCTTACATGCCTTCTTTGCATCCAAATTTCCCGTGATGTCATTCAAAATCTGCCAAAAGAAAGAGTTCAAATTGATTAAAAGATGCAGCTTTCAAGGAGCAAATCATTTGGTGAAGCTTTGTAATAAGGTGTTGTTAGTTAAATAAACATATATAAACAAAGTCAAAAACTAATAGAGATGACCAGAAGAAACATCATCTACAGAATTTCATATAACCCTAATAATTTTTCAGTTGTGAGGCAAACATCAATATTTTTGTCCAAACATTTGCAGCAGATAACCACTCAAACAGAAAAGGTTAAAACAATGCACAATAACTGAAAATGCAACAAAATCACTCCAAAACAATTTTATGAGATATGTTCTCCCAACATATCTCATATTTTCCATAAACACAATGGAAAATATGGGATATGTTGGGAGAACTAGAAAACATGCAAAATAACAGGTATAATTTGCAAAAACATCTCAAAGTGGAAGCATAAAAAAGAGAATCAGCAAGCAACAGAGAGACAGAGACCTTGACAACATCATCGAGGCCCTTGGCATCCTGCATGAGGTATTTATTCTTGGATTCCAGAACACCAGCAACAAGAAAGATCGAGAGAGGCGGGTGGTTGGCTCCGCTGTTCTGGCCCGCTTGCAAGTACCTCTTCTCAAACCTCCCATACTTCTTTAAGGTGCTTCCATCAGTCACCCCTGTACCGAGGCCATTGATGTTAGCTGAAGACCCGCTTGATGACTCATAAACTGCAAACATGTTTGGGTTGTACTCCATGCTCCACATCAGCTGAACATGTTAAGTATATATGAGTAATAGAATTACCAAGGTGAAATGGTTTCAACCACAGAAAGTGACAATGCTCAATCATTGGCAAGTCACAACAGTGGGCCTCACCCCCCCCCCCTCAAACCCCATCCATACTCTCCCAAATAAGAATAGTAGATACTCTTGTTTTGCTTATTAGCTGCAACGTATGGGATAGAAAGAGAGAGACCTCCCAGAGGTAGAGAGTGTCCACAAAGGAGAATTCTCTACGGAAAAGAACCATCAGCATGCGAAACGCAAACAGATACTCTCCACCATCTAGATTTTCTGCATTTAAGAATAATATATCAGATATTCAGTTCCTGATGTTATTAACCATCCCCAGAAAATCCATATTTAGTGTCTTTACCTAAAAATGAATTAAATGACAGTTCATTGAAGCAAGGCTTTAACTACTAACAAATATCTCTTTGAAATATTGAAAATAGATTTCTAGATTCTAATAATGAAGTGTGACTTATAACTGGTGCAGACAGCAGACATGAATAGCATTATATACCAATTAACCTCAATTCAAACTATAAAAGATAGGTTAAGGAATAAAATTAGAAAATTAAGAAGTGGTACCAATGTGTTCATGAAGCTTGGGATCGATTTCTTTAATTATGTTGGACAGGATCATCAGTTCGGACCGGACACCTATTGATGTTGCTGTTGTTTTAAAATTTCCTCTCTTTAATTTTAGAAAGAAGGTAAAAAGAAAATAACATGAGTTTAAACAAATTAACAAGATACGAAAAATATCATCCCATTGATCTTTAACTGTGACTGAATCATTGAACAATGAAAATTTAATAGGATCGGTGTTGCTGCAAACTTTTCTTCAACATGATCAATCTCTGGATACTTCATTTTTAAAATATTACATGCACACTTCAGGTCTATTTAGAACTGTTTGTACAGAAGTAATTGGCAATAAAAATAATACAAATGCTTTTAGAACAAGATAACACAAAAACAGGGGCATAGGTGTCTGTGACTGTGCCTGCGTGACCGCATGCAAAATATTTCTAGATGTTATAATAATATGCAAGATAGGAGAATAAACATTGTTTAAGATAAAACAAAATTGAAATATTTCAAAGCCCAAATAGATGAGAATGTACCAGTCTACGCATAAGTCGTTCGAAACACCAGAAAGCATCAGCTTCATTTTCAATAAGAATAGATATTGGTGAACACAGATCACTCATACCTACCTCAGAAAATATAAAGAGATTAAAAAGTTCAACAGAACATTAGTCAGAAATTAGATTGATTTCATTGCACAAGAAACTAATCTAAAATGAACTACCAGCTGCGTTCAAACATTAAAATAATGCTACCAGAATTCAGTTTCTGTGTGCTAGTAAATTAGCAAAAGCAGAAGGAATTTGGGATCTTTTATATAGTAGCTGTCAGGCTTTTATTATGTCTTTGTCAGAATATCTGACCTGGAGACTATAAGGGCCATATGGAGAAAAGATTTTTTAAAGGAGGCTGGCTATCTGGATTCAAATTTTGTCACATTAATTCTATTTTTCAGAATCCCTTGTTATCTTGAATATATCAATGAAATTCATGAGTAATATTAAAAGAAGACTACAACTTATGTATTGAGGGTTTTTTTCTGTATCATTTTCTTTTTTGCACTTTACAAATAACAACTTGAGCAAAGAAGAATGACAAATGAAGAAAATTAAAAAGCAACTGAATATATGATATTATCTTAACTTAACGTTCCCTCTTTCTTAGCATTTCTAAAAGTAAAAAATAAGAACAGAATTGACACCTTGACAGTATCCAATATCTCTATCAATCCAGGAATAAATAGCTAGTAAATCCCACAACCTAGCTCGGTTCAATTGATCTTCATAATAAACAAGTGACCGATCTGTACGAACCACATCAAGACCTAGAAGTATCAAAAAACATTCTACAAAACATCAGAAAACAAAGTGTTTCCCCTTTTGTTAGAAAAAAGTTGAATGGCTATTGCATCCATCAGGACACTAATATAATGCTTATTTAGCTAAATGGTTCAAGAATAAGTTGTCCTAAGGTCAAGCCCTCAATTGGCAAATGTTTCTCTGAACCTAACTATACTAAGGAAGGTAAAATCAAACTTGTATTAAAAAATTGCCATTAAATATGGCATAAAATATGGTTACCTTTTTTGGATTAGACCCACTAAAAATAGTTTGGACGGACGTAGGTTTGGCCATTACAATAATAGTATTTATAAAAGTTAAGGCCGTCTTGCATCTGACCCAGCTGATTCTTTAGCATGAAGCTCCCAACCCAATAAAATTTTAACCTGACCCAACACATAGTGACCACTATTTGACTTAGCATACCTACCGATTTGATGGAGGGAAAGCTTCCACTGAACTACTGCCTGGTCAACTGGTTCGCTCCCTATAACTGGTTCCTCCTTTTTTGTTTGTGTGGGACCCTCTGCATCACCATTTACACCTTCATCCTTCTCTGACTCAGGTAGAGACTCAGGACTATTGTTAGATCTGGAAGATTCAACAGGCCGACCATCTTCTGCAATTAGAGGCATTGTTATCACAACTCCACTCCCAATAGATGGCTCCATTTCTTTGCATTTCGACTTCAGCTTCTCATACTCTAATCTGCATTTGGCTCAAATTTATATGTTGAATCCCATTTATTTCCAACAACTTCCTACACTTTAGTATAATTCCCTACCACAAAAAGTTAGACTAATACATGTGTATACTTGTCATCAGTGAAAAAAAATACCAGTTTCAACCTATCTAGAGCTATTTGACAATGCCTGATGTACTATTGTAAAGGCGGTGTTGTTAACAATTAACAAACAACAGATTAAGGCAAAAGAAGAAAAGTAATTACAGTCTCGCCCCCTTGCCCTTTACTCCATCATCTAGGGTACAAAGATAATTGGTACATATCAAACTTGGAGGCACAATACAGTGAGAAAATGTTTACCTTCTTGATTGCCTGAGCTTGTTTCTTTGGTCAAAGGTGGCATTGGGGTCATAGCAGCCAAGCAAGAACTCCCACACTTCTCCTTTAATTGTTGGGTGAACACCCTATCATTGTTTGAAACAAAACACATTGTACAAAATGAATGGAAATTCCAGTAGATTTTCAGTAACTGTTATACCTTTACAAGAACAGTCCGGTACAGGTATCTTCCAAATGCATTTGTCTTATGTCACCCTTATTCCTGCAAATAACCTCCAAGTTTACCCTCATTTGTGAGATCAAATTGCTAATACACCAAACAAGCCAAAAGGAAACTAATTTAAGTAATATGGGCTTGAAAAGTGGACAAGCAGAAGTCCATCATGTACCTAGTACCTGAACTAACCATTAAATATATCAAAATCAAATAGGGATTCATCCAGATTTCCAGCTCACTTTGTTCATACAACTTTTCAATAAGTTCCGTAACTTCCCTCTTTTGGTAGAAACTATAATCTTCAAATGAAAACAAATAGAGATATACCCCGTGCTGTATCCGTTGAAGGACAGTGGCTATATCTAAGTGACCATCTGGTGAGAACGAAGCATGCCATCTTCTCGAACTTAGGGTTTTCCCAGGCTTCGACATAAAAGAGTTGCAACATTGATTAAGTAATGCATAATAATTGTTCTCAACAAACTAATCTAATCCAAAAACTTTGAAACTAGGATGCATTATTGCTTGTTATGTCAAGAGTAATATGACACTCGATAAACTATTTTATCAATCAATAGAAAAATAGCAAAAGAAAACAATACAATTAGAAACGATCGATGTACTATACATTGAACCTAATATAACTGGAAGACTAATTAACATGTAACCAAAGAAACGATGAATTAGTAAACAAACCATGGGCTTGAATCGGCTGGGTGGTGCATCCTCCTTGCATTCAGGTCTAATTGGATAGACCGAATCGGGATCTACCAATGCCTCGGGATCCGCGTAGCAGCAGAACATCTTTGATCGGTCAAATCAACTCAACAACCAAAGCCCAATATGATCGTTTCCGCCAAATTCAATCATCCACGAGCACGATACCTCTCCCAAAAATAATTCAGGGATGAGTAGCGAAATCAATCGCGAACTCCGACCAAGTAATGTAAGAGGCCGGATAATAGGTCAACTAACAGCGAATGTGGCCCGCAAGGATCGAATTCATCCAATAGTAAGGGATTTCAATTCGGCATTGATTTCTTCTCAAGGAAAAAAGATCGAAAAAGGAAAAATACATGAGAGAATCGGGAAACGACAGACGGAGAAGAAATAACGGCTAATTTCGCGACTGGTGGGGATGGGGGAGGCGAGGCGGGACCCACCAATCGAGCGAAGAAGGAGAAAAGGAGAGAGGTGGAAACAATGGAGAGTGCGAGACAGATATAGAAACGCAGCAGCCCTGTCTGTTATAATATGCATATTATCGTGAAATGAGTCGTTTCAACCCGTTATTAATATGGATAGACGAGATACACCATAGCGAAGCCGGAGTTCCGAATCTGGTGAGACGCTGAGATATATCTACTATCTAGGCTGGGGGGACCGAATTAAGAGCGATTCGAGGTTCTTTAAATAACAATATTTTGTTCTATCCATGAGAGCTTATTATTATTATTACAACAGGTTGCCTCGACAACCAATGCAAGTAATGCAACAAAATTCTTCCTGAATCTGATCATGTAAAACTCTTTCGACACTGTTCTAATGTCGGAGCTGGAGGTGCTATCTGCAGGTTGGAGCAGACATTAGGTCTGAGGGGGCAAAGATAAAAAAAATTAGAAAAGGCAAATTTAAAAATTTTTCTTTAGTATTAACATTTTTATTTTTTTCTGAATATATATATAATTATAAGATATTTTTGAAAAAAAAATCCGGCCAGCCTGGCTCTGCCTCTAGCTATCTGGGTACATATAGGTTCGGATACTATCATATTTGAATTTATATTTTAAAAATATTCAGATGTAAGTTTATAAAACTGTATATTTATTATTTTCAAGCTGGGTCAGTTCCGGATCAAATATTTCAGTTTCAAATATATAAGTATTCATAATTTGTTCATGACTTATCGGATTCAGTCGTATTTCAGAGCAATTCAGTCCGAATCCAAGACAGAGAGTGTAAGAGGGAGGAAATATGAGTTTTTCTAAAAGCGGATTAAAAATGTGTAATTATCTACAGAATTAATATAAAATAACAAATCTTTCTAAAAATGAGTATAAATATTTCTTTAAAACCGGATTAAATAAGTTTTTAAAAGCGGACTAAAGAAAATGTGTAACCATCTACAGTAATTAATATAACAAATCACTAATCTTTCTAAAAATGAGTATAAATATTTCTTTGCTGAAAGAAATGTGTATACTTATATATCATAATTTTTTTCTTAGCTGTTGATAGCTCTCTGGCTCTACTTTTATGATAAATAAATTGTTATATGTATTAATATGATATAAATGGGGTATTAATATGACTAGGATTGTAACTCAGATTCACTCCAATAATATAGTCCTCAAATAAATAATTACTAATATAAAATTAAAATATATTTAATAAAATCTCACATTAAAGAAAATTTAAACATAATATTTTAAATGCTTAGTCATAATGATAATTATAAATGATCATATAAAAAAATTTGGATAATTTTAAGAGTTATATTTCACCTTAAGAATATTACACATATAATTTTAATTGAGAAGAGAGAAGTTATTCTATATGAACTTTTGGATTCAAGAAGTTTAAAAGATTTAAACAAAATCAATGATGAAAAAAATAATAATATAATATACTTAAAAAATTTAAAAATTTAACCATATTTATGTATTAAGAATATAAATATTTAATCGAGTAATCAAATTAAATCTATATCCTACCCATTATATTATCATTTCCAATTCTGATTAGGATTAATATATCAATGTACTAAATTTGTAACCATATCCATAACTTAATCGAATGTATTTTTAAAATCAAACTATTTCCAGTTCGAATTCGATTCAGTACCGAATAGTCAATTCGTGTTATGCAACTCAGAACTCGCTAGAAATGTGCAAATGGGCCCACTATGGGTTTCGCGCGTATGAGCTTATTAGGAATATGCTATATTCGGGTTTTAAGACGTGCGATTTATTGCTTAAAAAAAGGAGAAATTATGACTTAAAAAGTAAAAACTAATAAATAAGCTCATTTAACAAGTGGTTTAGAGAACCGACGCTGTTTTTTTTTTAAAAAAAAAAACAAAAGAGTCGGCATAGGTTGCCAACAAAGGCTGATATATTGTCATCGAAGATTTATGAAAAAAGTGTAACAGAATCTTATTTTTCAAGATAAAATTATTCAATGCGAATAACATGTATATATAAATGTTTGTTTTTTCAACAAATATGTATACGAAAAAAATAAAATTTTATTAAAACATAAATTAATATAAAATCAAGGTTTTATAATCGTCAACATCATAAAAACACACATATCATAAAGCCATTTTTGTGCCCAGCAATTAGAAAGAGTTTACCTAATATATAGAATAAGCCCTACTTTCTTGCCGGCAGAAATAAATACAGCTAGCTCAATGAACTACAGACACAATCTCGTTGTTGTGCTTTACACAAATTGAACAATATATAAAAAAAATTATATATATAAGGTAAATATATTTGAGCATAATATATAAATATATAATTTATCAAGTTAAATATCCCCCAATAATTTTTTTCACACAAAAAATAACTAAATACAAAAGTAATTCATTTTTTGTAAGATATTAAATTGCAATTTAGATACGTGCTTTTACTAGAGTAAACCAAATTTATTTTTTTAATATGTGAAAAATACGGTGCATTACTTAGTCGGATATGATCTTATAATTTGATATTTTCTGGCCTAGAATTTCAGATAATATGTAAAAAAAAATAGAGTGTTTGAGGATGAATATTTGAGTGTGCGCGAGAATTACTATGATCTATATGATTTGTGTATGTGAAACTGATGATCCCCTCCTTAGTCTTTGATAGAGCGAGAGGAGTGATAAAGAGGCTCATTAATATGAGTTAATGAGGTTTTAGGAGTAAAATCATGACATTCATTGTACTTAATTATGTCTCCAGCTATATATAATGACTACAAGGTATGAGGACCTCACGACAACAATGGTCATATTCAAGATAAGTATAGATAAGTAACTCTTGAGTTTGAAAATGTCCAGATCAAAACTATTTAACATGAATATTGAGTAAGATAGACCTTATAAGACCTAATTAATTAGTATTTTAGGGCTATAAATATTCAACCCTAATTGATAAGTTAATTGAGTTTTTGAAAAAATAACTCTATCATTAACTTTCGAAATTAGAATGATGTCAAAATAACAATTTTGAATTCTCTATCGTGTAATCAGGTATTTAGAGACCATAGTCCTATCATAACCGAAATTTCTCAATTAATAATCGTGTAATCAGGTATTTAGAGACCATAGTCCTATCATAACCGAAATTTCTCAATTAATAAATTGGTTTTATCTAAGTTTTTTTTTTTTTTTTTTTTTTGGGGGGGGGTGGAGAGAGAAAGCATCTACCACTCGTAGAGACATCTGCTTCCATTCCAAGTGTTACAATGTCTGGTTTAAGAATATGAATTATATGCATCAGTTTGTCCTAGAGAGGCAATAAAACAACTAAACAAACTATGGTACATATATTTTATAAAAGATTTTAACAAAAGTTTATTAATCATAATTTCAAACATTATTTTGTTCTTTATTGGGTTTACTTCAAAACTCTTTTTTTTTGTTCAAATATCATGAGAACTAAATTAATGAATTGGGAATTTTTTTTAAAAATTATTTGCAAGAAAAAACTCTTTTTGTTTTAATATGGGAGGTCATGGACCATATATCATGCTCGCATAATTTATAGGGCTTCACTTAAAAATCAGTAGTCAAAACTGCCAACAACAGCGTCTATTCTGCCTCCCTAGTCCCTAGAAGGGAATTTTCTATGAAATCTATTCTTCCTATTCTACCTAAAAGGAAGGTTGAAAGAAAATTTGTCCAACAATATAATTGCCGTTGTTAATTAATAGTAAAACATTAGAAATAAAATTTTCATTCTTCAATAAAATATGCTTGTCAGCACACGCCTTTTTTACACTAATTTTTTTAATATAATAATTAGTTTAATTATATCATTATTAATAATAATGATAAAAATAAAATTTTAATAATAAAAATGACAGTGCGTCACTGATAATGAATTTTTTTTTTATTTTTTATGGTTTAAAAAAAAAGATGAGCACGCCAAAGGGAGCGGCACACTCCCACTGGCGGAAGTGTCACATGTGATTTTATCATACGAAGGTAATGAAAAATAATGAAAAAAGAAAGAAGATGTCACTAGGAGTGACGTCTTTTCAAATACGTTAGTGTCAGTGGCGTTTATCTTATTCTCCAATCGCAGTGGCGCACTGTCATTTTTAATATTAAAATTTATTTTTTTCGTTATTATTATTAATAATGTAATTACACTAATTATTATATTAAAAAATTAGTGCCTTTTTCACCCTCATGTCTCAACTAACTACATGCAAAGAATCTTAATTTCACACATTTTTGCACGTTCATCATACAAAATGAGTCTATGAGCTTAAGCTATCACAATAAAGCATGCATTGTGATCGGTGGAAATCAATCACTGATAAGTCGCCTTCATAATTCATACTAAACCGAACAAAAACATGTTTATCTGTCCAGATTATTTCAAACTTAGCTCCTAAAAAACTTGATTAAACCATATTAGAGCCCAACAACCCATGGAAAGAGGCCTATCAAATCGCCCGTAAAAGAACTTAAAGACTTCAATTTATTAATTTATTCCTTATTACTATTTTTATGCTGGGCTTCAAATTATTTAGGATAGTTCTCTTTAGAGACTATCGTCAAATCAGATGTTTGTAGAATTCCCTCTCTTTAATCAATAATGTTGCAACTCCGAAATTCCAAATACACTCGTTCTCACCACTAAGTGACGCTCATTTTCGAATTCTTCACAAATCATTTTCATCTTGCACGACATGTACGAAAGAAATATGTGGAGGAGGATGACGGAGAAGGCCGAGCAGCTACCAACAATGTGCCACGTCAGTCCTAGGTATTGCCAATGCGTATGCGCAGAGGCTAACAGACTGAAAACTACTTAGAGGGCACTAATTAAATGTCTCATATTATGTTAAAATAAATAAGGTAACAGACTGTCGTGTTTGACTAATGAAGGGGCCCCACCTTGTATTGTAATAAGTAGGTTCATTAATAAATCAAGCAGCCTTAGTTTTAGAATAAGAAATGTTGTCTATAATCAAATAAAAATATATAGAAAATTAAAAAAAATACCTCAAAGATATTTTCTTCAGTTAAAATATAATTGATAGATTAATTGTAATTCAATTTTCATGCTATTTAGTGTCATTTGATAATCCATCAAAACCTACTAAATTTAGACAGTTAAAATCGTCATATAATTTTAATAGCTTTTAATGAAATATAAAATAGCACTCAAATTGAATCACAATCAATCCATAAATTCAAATATGCTTGCATTTTTTTTTCATTTTTTTATGAATCTATGAGATTGGTGACAAGATTAGATGTGAAATTCACCAGCGTCAAAATCTCAATAAGTCGGATGTTGGTTGTCAAGATTATCAAGATTAATTCACTAGAACCCACCAAAATCTCAATAAGATAAACACAACCACAAAACTTAGTTAGGTCTTCCATGAACTCTGAAAAAACAAAAACACTAGTACCAAAATCCTAATAACATCCAACTCATTCCTTAAGCAGCTTGCTTCTTCAACTTGGCCAGCTCCTGCTTGATAACATTGCCTCTCTAAGAACAACAAATTACAAAAATTACAAGTTGTGAGCATCACGATACATAATACAATATGATTATTGCAAAAAAAACATTCTAAATAAATTAAATTAAAAGTAGTCCAAAAAACAGAAAATATAAAATAAGCTCATTAGTAAGAAAAATAGCTTAAGGTCAGAGAAGCTTGTTCATTTAAACTAGCTGTGAATCAATCAGTTATTAAAATGACTGTGACATGCTGTATCTATATGTCAGTACAAACAATTAATATAGTTTTTGTATCTATATATGACAGTTAATATAGTTAATAAGTACAAAACCGTGAACATGTCAATATAGTTTGTTAGGTACATGGAAAAAGTACCTTAATTTTTGCTAGCATGACCTTGAAGCGGTCAAAATCATTCAAGGATGCCCTCCTCTTTTGCACAATCAACTTCCTTCCCCATGAGCTCTTCTCCCACCTGTTCTTCACATCTGCGATGTAAGCAAAATATAAATATTGACATGGCATCCTCAAGTCATATTAAGAAAGAAATAACCGAAAAACACAACATAGCCCCTACACACAATGTTACCCCAACCAACAAAAGGGCACCTCCTTGTGTTGTAAAAGAAATGCCCAACAATTACAACTCTTTCAAGATGAAAGACTGGGAACAAAACTAGACTACTCTGTGACTACATGCACGTATGCACAGAATATCTTTGAACATCATTTCTCAATACATATACTTGAAGTTAAATACAATATGGAAAAAGCAAATTCACTAAAAGGAAATGGCATCACACCAGCAGCTTCCATAGCAGCAACCAAGGTCTTCTTCTTGGGAGTCTTAGGGATGTCAATCTTGATATCAGTGAGAGCCAACCTCTTGAAGTTTATTTGGCACCTCACCATGTCTGGTGCATCCACAAGAGCCTGAAATGAACAATCTCGAACTCAGAAACAAAGAAATCACCATGTAACAAGTAATAAGGTTTCAAATAAAAAAGCCAAAGCATGAACTAGCGTATTAGTAAATTATTGCAGGTTACACTTGGATCTTATATATTACTTCATTTCTCCTTTTCCATGATTATATCAAAATTTGGAATTAAACCATCATATGATAGACACAACAAATCTTAAATGTCAGTAATGTGTCAGCTCAATAAAAGGTGGAAGCCTAATGCAGTCTTGAGTACATTAAATAACTATTCAGCTTAATTAGAGAAATTATGGTTCTGGCATTATAGCATTCCACAAACAAAGCATCACTCAAGTCAAAAAGAGAGGAACTTCTCTAGTACGGTTACTATGTTCATAATACTTTATTTAATCAATTTGCTATATCCATGCACCAGATGGAGATTGAATAAAATCTGACCAGCTTTAGGGCCAATGTGACTTAGAATCACTGAAGTACTGGTAATTCCTAACAGTTCCATTCAATACTTATTCGGTACTACGGGACATTTAATCCATCGTAGCAGAAAGGTTCACAAAGTCAACATCTAAAAATGAGATTACAACCCATCCAGAAAATCGACGGTCTGAAGAACTAACCCGATTCTGATCGACAATGTCGACGATGACGACGAGGCGGCCATAGTCCTTACCATAGTTGACAAGCGCAAGTCTTCCAATCTCCACAAACCTCTTGATAGTCTACAAAGAGATATCGAGAAAAGACAGACAAAAAATAAATCATCAAAAATCCAGAGAAAGGACGCAAGAGTTTCAAAGTTGAGAAAGAGGGGAACAGATCGTATGAACCATGGCTTTGGATCGGCGGCGACGAGGAGAGGAAAGGGAAAAAGAGAGACGAAAGATGCCGTTTTTAGGGTTTTGGTATGGGGAGACTGGAGAGGTTTTTATCCGCGGTTTCTATTGGGCCAATGGGTTTTGTTTAGCATTTTTGGGCCGATTTAGTAATAGGCTCCACGGTACAAAATTTCAAGGAATATTCAAATATCAGTGGTTATAAAAAAATTAATAAAATAGAACTTTTAATTTATTTATTTTGATGGGGGGCAAAAAATTGGCTTCATATCCATATTATCAGTAGATTCAGAAGCTTTAGAAATAAACTGCGATTTATGTGATTGTGCAATTACAAAACTTGTAGTTTGCTTTAAATTTGAAACAAAATTGCACGTCCATATATTATTTGCATTGTAATAATTTTGAATGGAATTGTATAACCACGACCTAGATTTTTTACCCTGTAAGATTTATTACTTAATTATAACGTTTTCTTAATTAACATTCATGTCGTAGGTTATTATGTGTGGTACTTGACTATTTGTTATATTTATGGATTATTTTAAATAATTAATATAACAACTATATGGAAAAATGCATGATATATTATCTATAAACAGTACATTGAAAGCATAAATGGCGTGCAGCTAGCCCTATAAAACCCAAATTTTATTAAAGTAGACCGCACACAACAAGTTTTATCAAACTTATTACACCTAACTAAAAATTAATATAATTTTGCTTCTAAAAACCTTGAACATAGCTATTCTGAGAATGTCTGGTTTTTGTAAGTTCTAGTTAAGTGGTTATATATATATATATATATATATATATATATATATATATATATATATATATATCTCAAAAGGATGTTATATTCCGTTAAGAGAAATTTTCATTAAAACATTTTTAATAAGACATTATGGTTAGTCATGGTTCTTATATTAGAGACAAACTAAGTAGCAATGAAGATTCCTAATTTGAGAAATTGGGGAAAATCTAGTTTTTGTTAAGTTGTCTTTAAAACGGAGTGAAAGATTAGTTTCGACGGAAAACCATAATTTGTCTTTAAAACGGATCCATAAAAACCTACTTTTTTTAATGTTCTTTTTGAAACAAATACAGAATCATCTGAAATTTTCTTTCCATATTTTGATGAAAATTGTAACTTAAATTTTCATCTTTTTTTAAAGAAACATAAAAATGAAACAACACTCGCTAACTTTCTCAAAGCACGTCATCTCTCCACTCTCTCACACATCCCTTTTTAATCTTATATTTTTTTCTTGTTTCTCTCTAATGAAAGGTCATAGATGATGATTGACTGTAATTCTATATTTTGCTACATGAGTCTTAGATTTAACAATTGATAGAAGTTAAAGTTGGATAGATCAGAAAATAGAAATTTTGATACAGATAAATAATATATTTGCAATGTGCTTAGCATCTATATTAAATGATTATTATATTTGTTCTGAGTGTGCACCTTCTTTTATAGATGTGCTCTTAATTGATATTTCATTTTTTGTTGGTTTTGAATTGAACTAGGTACACACAAGTTAGTGATGCTTTCTAAGATAAAATTGATTTAATTATTTGACAACTCATAGATATATTTGATTTTTCAATTATGAAATTAGTATCTTCATATTAGTTGTTGGTTTTCTATGATACTAATACACAGAGTAATGATAAAAAGGAACGTCTATACTTTTTTTTTCTATGTTTACAATTACATTGAAAATTTTAAATATAAGGAATAATAATACACAAGTTATTTATATTTCTTTTCCATCAAAATGAATGAGTGGAAATTAAGAAAATATATTTTGTTTTAGTTACAAATGAACGAAAATTTTCTTCTTGTTCTTCTTCGTAAAATCATTTTCCAATGAAATTAGTTCTCCAAATCTATTCCTTGTAAATGAAACTCACCAACATAAGCATGAGAATCCAATGTATGTTTACAAGATTTAAAGGAGTTTGAATGAATTTAATTAGAGTCAAATATAATGGTATTTGGATTGTTCACTTGCTTTTCTATTTCCATTAGTTTTTTCCTTCTAAAATGAAAAATGATATTCCAATTAGCTACGATCTAGAATTCAGGGTCGATTAGATTATTTCTTACTAGAGGAGTTTGTAATGCTATGCGGGTCGAGAAAAATCAAAGTAATTAATGACATTCTTGTATTAATCTTCTTTATTGAATATGATGTTTTGGGGTAACTTGTTATCTGTTGCTATATGGGTCATCTGGATTGAACAAAATAGAAAAAAAAATCATGGAATCGAGAGGTCAGTTGATACTTCTTTACATACGGCAATTATTTCTTTGTTATGTTTTGGACAAGACTTTCAACTTATTTGGAACACCTCTTTAAATTTGATGTGCTTGTTGTTGAAGGCGAGTTGCTCATCCTTGGTGATATGGGTGGTCATGTGGGGAAGAACTCATCTAGATTTATTCACATTACTGTATTTTTCTTTTCTTTTTGTGTACTGGTAGGGGTTGCATGATAAGGGATATTAGTTAATTATTTTATTTTAAGGCACTTATGTTGTTGCTAATGTTTTTTACATTGCTATTTGTTCTAATGAGGTATAGATCTCCAAAGTTTCAGTTGAATATGTACTATTTGCTTTCATAAAGGAATGAAAGCCCTTTTGGGTACTTTTATTAAAAAAAAAGTGAAGTTTGTTTTTAATATTGTTTTTCTTAATCATAATAAAAAAATAATATTATATATTATTTTATTATAAATAAATTATGAATCTCAAAAATACAATTGATCTATCAATTATCACCTGTTATTTGATCGAAACAGAGAATATGTGATTATATTTTTCTATTAAGGAATATTAATTTTAGTATTATTCAATTTTATACTCACTACTTAGTAGTAGTATGAACTTATAATTAGAGTTATATTCTAGTTCTCAATTTATGAGTTATGACGATTTCGTGTATAAGCTCTATTTGAAGAACAACATTGACAACAGCAATAATATTTTTTTTCCAAAAATGTAATAGTATAGATTAAAATTGTGAAGTATTCTATGCATCCTTAAAAATGTAATATTTAAGATATTTGATAAATAAAGATTATTTTGAAGTTTTTGGAATGATAAAGCGTAGGGTTTCGAGCGAACCCGACTTGACATCTCATACTCCTTGCTTGTGGAGAAGCGCGCTTTGAACACGCTCGCTTTTATTATAAAGTCAGAAAATGTTTTGCTTGGTATTTCTTTATCTTTTGAATGTATCTGAAGGGCTCCAAATCGCGTGAGAAAGTCGCACTCAGACGGCATTTGACAAGAATAATTGAAGCAACAAAGTCACTTCTGGCTACGGGTGTTAATGGGTCGGGTCGGGTCGGATTATATTATTTTATTATTTTTTTTCATATGATCCGAACTCGATCCGATTAAATTCGAATTAAAAAATCTTGATCTATATCCGATCCGACGGGTCACGGATCGACCCGACCCGATCCGTGTAAAATAATTAAATATTTATTAATTATTTTTATATAATTTTAAGTAATAAAATATTAATTAATTTATAATTAATCTTAATTAGTATATAATCAGTGTATATTTAAAGTTTAATTAGTACTAAATCTTAAAATTACTTTAAAAAATATAATTAATCGGGTCGGGTCGAGTTGACCCGAACCCGACCCGATCCGATTTGGGTCAAAAAAATTAAACTCATATCTAATCCATTTATCTTCGGGTCATGTCGGGTCGGGTTGGGTTCAAGTCGGATCAATAATAGAGCTAGCGTTCAGATTTTTTTTAAAATAAAAATAGGAAAATAATATGATTTCAATGAAAATGTGCACTTATAGTTAGATCCGAGTTTCAAATTCGGTCCCATTTTTTTTTACTTTTTCAAACTATTAAGCATATTGTTATATACTTAATAATAAATTAAAATTTCGATAGTTCTTCTTAATAATTTTTTATATTGTTATATATAGATTGTTTAATGGTTAATTAGTGTATTTATATTTTTTTATAGCAAAGCAATGGTCAAACCATTTAAGCAAGGATGAAGCGAATTACCGTTAATATATTAATAGCTAGGGAGCTTGCTAATAAAAAAATAATTCATTGATATAATTTTTTGAAGAACATATAAATATAAGTATATTTATCAATTAAATGTAAATAAGTACTTGATAGATAATAAAATTATACCAATAAATATATATATATATATGAAAATATACATAATTACAATGATGATTTAAAAAAAAAAATAGTCAAGGGGTGGCCACTTTTCCCAATATTTTGTCATTTTTTTGTCTTATTTATGATTTTGCTGAATTTTACAAATAATATAGTATTTTTTGTATTATTCATGAAAATTACATATTTTGTTTTGTTATTAAAATATTGATATTTTATTATATTATTTAAGTAATAAAAAAAATTAATATATATTTATGTCATATTGAAATCATAAATTACATACATAATGAAATAATAGTATCTATGACATGTATTCATTTATAACAACTTTCGTTGTGTAGCTGGATCTTGCGTGTTATTTTTTTAATAAATATATATGTGACATACTTCCGGCACGTTCTAGAGAGCCAGTATCTACCAGTACTTACCAAATCTCATGGAACCAACGAAGTATGAAACTTTCCTCACCTAACTACTTTTTCCTAGGCTTTCCGTCCAAGCCCCTTTTGTAGTGGACCACGTTGAAATGTTTGAAATTTTTTCAAAAAAAACTAATTAAAAATTAAAATTTTGTAAAAAAAAATGAGACTGAGTTTCAAATTCAATTCCCGCTGAAACTCTAATCTGATTATGAGCGCACATTTCCATTAAAATCATATCATTTCCTTATTTTTTTTATAAAAAAAATCTGGCAAGCGTTTATTCTATCTTTCTCACTTGATGGCATGATGCATCAGCATTAGCAACGTTACCAAATCTCACTGAGGTGGTCATGGGATGCACGGTTGCATGGCGCCAGCTATGACTGTTGACTACGTTTATCCCGAAAATATATTGTAGCAATATTCTGACTGTGAAATACATTAATTATGCATATATGTGCAAGTGTCGTTGTTCAATTTTTTTTATTTGTGGGGGGGGGGGGGGGGGGATACTTTGGTAACGACTATTAATGTTTTGACAAATTTCTAACAATAAAACCCCAAATATATTCGAAACAAATCTTAAAATAGAAAAATATTTATAAATATATTGTTACAATATTTAAAATTTTATGTAAATTTAATTACATTTGATGGTTCATCAAAAATAATTGTAAATTATATAAAATATTAATGATTTTGATAAATTATTAAATGATAACTAAATAGTATAATATTTGAAATATTATCAATTAATAAGTGCAAGGATGTTATAAATATTTTTTAATTTATATAAAATTTTATTGTTAAAATAATCAAGATAATTATTGTTAAGTGATTCCACCCCGAATATAAATCCTCTCATACTTGTATCGGGCATGAACACCTTCTAAAAAGTAGATGTGGAAAAATCTGACCTAATTTGAGAAATTTATATGATTCGTCTGAACTTGAATTTGATTTGATCTGATTTAAAAAAAAGTCAAATTAATCCAATCTGATCCAAATTCAGCCTGATCTGTCACGATATCAAATGATCAGAAATACAATCAAAATCGATCTAAAACTTAAAACACTATCAACATATAAATTGACCCAACTCAATCATATCTTAACCCGACTTAGTTTTTTTTTTCAGAATATCAAAGTAATCTGATTCGACCTCCCAAAATCCGACTCACTCACTGATTACCATCTCTACTAAAAAGAAAGCCAACAACACGATCACCGATGCTTTCCGTTGTAAACAATACCATCATTTTAATACATTATCTGTCTAATAAATCGCGTGGAATAACCGTCCACGGAGGATACGGATCCCCCTAGCAATGCCTTTTAGTTGATATTTCACCTATTTGTTAAATCGAAACTCAATAATGGAAAAACGATAAAGGCCGGAATAAGGCTGTAAACGAGTTGAGTTTAAGTAAATCGGATTTAATTTAAGCTTAGCTCATAAAATTTTAAGTTGAATCGAGCTGAGCTCGTGAAACTTTTTGAATTAAAAAATCTAATTTAAACTCAGCTCATTACTACTTAAGCTAACTCGTGAACTGGCTCACGAACTAATGCATATATGTTGACTAAATTTGATATTTAGATTTAGTATATATACAAACTATAAAATTGATACATTTACAAAATTGATACATAAATTAGTACAAAATTAGTATATCAACAAATTATGTTTTCAATAACATATTTGCTGCACTAACTTGAACAGATGGACTAACAAAAATTTATCGAATCAGATATACGAGTTGATTCACTAGTGAGTAACATAAGCCTTTAACCTGCTGAAATGATGAAATGATGAGAGATAATGATATATAGATAATCATATTAAGATTTGACAGAAAAAAAATCATATAAATTATTATTATTCAAGCCGAGTCAAGCCACAAACCGAACCAATCTCAATTGAAATTCAGCTCATTTAATGATCAAGTCAGAATAGCTCAAACAAAATTAGCTCAAATCACATTAGCTCGAGCCTAAACCGAGTCCGAACTGAAGCACGAACTTTGGTTTTTTTATCCAGCCCAGGACTGGAAAAATAATTTATTTGTGAATGGGTGCACAAAAGTACACATTCTCTCTCTTCATTAATGTAGTCCCAATAGAAGCGGTGTTGTTCGTGGCATACACATGGATTTCCAAACCATTTTCACATCTCACACCAGAACTTCCGAAGGTCGAACCAGTGAGGGAAGACAAAATCTTTATAACTCAACACGTCAAATTTATCCCGATTCATACTATCCAATGCTTTGAAGGAACTAGATCACCATCTAAAAAATCATGTTAATTAATACAAAAATACTTTCTTCTTTTTCTTTTGTGTTTTGGTTTTACCAGTTCAAAAAGAGGACTGAATGGTAGCTTATCTGGAGAGGAGTTGGCTCACTGAAAGATACGCTATATATATACCAGATGTTGGAAAAGTTTAGATCGATTCAGGTAACACACAACTCTCCAGATGAATGGTATGCTATATATTCCTTTCTTCATTTTCAACATCAAACTTTATTTTCAATTTTTATAGATTATACAATACAATGCTAAAGAAGAAATATTTAAATAAAACAACTGCATGTAATATAAATTGGTAATTTTAAGCATTTTGTGGCCAATATATTAGTTACAAAACCAATCACCGGTAATAGGCCATATGGCGGGAGCTCCTGAAAGGAGAACCATCAAATGGAGATGGCCCACCAGACCGGACAGAACAGTTAACAGCCGCCTTTTTGGGAGCCTTGACCTCAGATCGGAGCCATGTCTCCACAACAGAAAGCAAGTTATCAGCACTTTTCATTTCTTTTATATCAGACAACTTTGAGCATTTCTTCAGTTCGCCATCTTGGATGTATGCTAGGTGTGTCGCCCATGTCTCCAATCCATCAAATATATGTGTTGCATACACTATTGTTGCTCCTCTCTGAAGGACAGGAAAAAGAAGAAAGGATAAGATTTTCATAATTGTAGTGTCAATTTTGTTTAACAGTTCTAGGTTGACACTTTCTTTATTTGTTTTGCTTTTGTATCATCGCAGAGCTAATTTTGCTTTCATGTTATGCTGTTTGCCTGTAAACTAATTGGGTAACTCACAGTCATACAATTTATTAACGGTGAAGAAATTAAATACACATTGAATTGAGATTATTTTTTAAATAAAAGAATAGGGGCTTTATTAAATGTCTGACAGTAACATGATTCTATATTGCAGAGTTGGATCAAACTGAGGCTTAGTTGCACAGTAGACATGGACACGGATCAAACTAAGGTTAAGCTCCACAATTTCGCACTAAATACAGAATGAAATTTAATTGCATAATTGATAGATGACTTGGGAAAAATTGCATCCTCTGGGGATGACTACTTCAGGCTAAATTATCAAATGCTACAGTTGGGGAACCAGCACAATGACAAATGGACAATCAAATTCTTCATGTTTTATACATTTCAACAAATTTCTTTTAAACATCTGTTGTTCTGTGTTCTCTTTGCAATCAATGGCAGTTGGGAGCATTAAGAGGTAAAATTCTCCATCTTGGGTGAACTATTAGAGAAGCATTAGTTGGTACAAAATTAGTTTTATGTGAGGCCCTCTAGAAAGGTGAAGGTATAGTTTTGAGTAGTTTGAGTCTAAGTTCTTAGCGTGATCTCTAAAATTAATAATTATTTAACAGAGATCAAGTTTTAGTACAGAAGGTTATTTGATTCTAAATTGGAGCTGGAAAATAGGGAACTATTGTTGCATTTCCACTCAGAGGGTAACTTGAGAAAGGTTAGGTTAAACTGAGGCTCAAAAGTACTTTAGAAAGTCTGATTATTCTTAGTAGGGCTAATTTGGTCAAAGCATCATAATTGGCAAAACTTTAAATATTTTAAGGGCACTGGTACCTGGCAGTGAATGGATGTAATGGATTGGATTACCTGCTCACACTCTTCTTTGAAGAAGTCAAGTAGGTCCATTCTTGTGACTACATCTAGATCTACTGTAATTTCATCAAGCAATAACACCTGCAATTTATTATGCATTTTAAAGGTCGATCAGATTCTTGCTTTAAATAACTAATGTTAAGAAAATTCTGAATGCACAATGAAGGAAGCATTAGGTAGCATCAGAACTATAACAATGGTCCCTTACTCCTTTCTATTATTTGGGTAAACAGTTTGCAGAATTATAATGGAGAAGTTAACCTGACCAGCGGAAAATTTTGATGGGCATTCTATTATAAAGCTGCTCCAAAAAGAAGGATGCATGATTATGTTAACTTCCAGCAAAAAAGAAACTTACACTCCAGTGATGAAAATTTTTCGATGTTATTTTCAGATAGCAAGTACAAAGAATATTGGGTATTTGTAAGTCATATGCAAATATAGTAAAAGAACTGCAGCAATTTAGAAATGTTAAAGAAATATGTACAAGATAAGAGATGAAGTGTAAAGCAAGGATAACACGAAACCTTGTATGGATGTAGAAGACCCATGCAAATCTGAACACGCCGCCGCTGACCATCAGATACTTTATGCATCCTCCATTCCAAATCAATGTCTAGTAAGTCTATCAGTTTCTCTCTCCTTTCTGGATCAACCCCTTCAACTGTTATTATTACCCAACTGTTAATAAGTAAAAAATTCACATAAATTTGATGATGAACCAGACAATAAGAATATAAGACCCATACAATTCTAGTGTGAAAATGAACTGCAAGAATGTCCTACACAATCATTAGAAAAGGAGCATGGGTCCCAATGTCCTTCTTTTTCTTTATCTTAACTTCAAGATTTAATACTGTACCAGTATGATACTGTAAAATTTTATGATCCACATATATTCATCCTATTACTAAAAACTACTTTAACAATCATCTATTGCCAGTTTGTCACCCTTATCGCATAATATCAACCTAAAATATAACGATTGCAAAAGACGGCATATCTTCACCATCTTTTCATGTTTAGTGTTCCAAGAATATAAAAAAGTTACAGGAAATTTTCTTCAATTTAAAACGTTGCTCCAGCTTACCTCCAAAGATCATGTGCTCAGCTGAGAAGTCGCCTTGCAGTGGCACATCACCCTGCAAACATTTTTGTCAAATTTTTGCTGCTATTAAAATACAAGATCAGTATTCACATGTTATGCGAAAAAAAAAATGAAGGTAAGAGAAAAGATAACATACACATGAACCAATGTTGCGGCTCCAAGAACCACCAAGATACGAAAGATCCCCACTACAGACAAGTTGAGTGTCATGAAAAGCAGAACCATTCAACACTCTAACCACATCTCTCCCTCCTACCATATGTTTTCCCGCCAATATTTTAAGTAATGTTGTTTTACCTGAAATATTGTAGAAGGTAGAAGTTAAGATACTAACATGTAGTCATGTACTATCTTTTGTGTGTATGTTGTGTGCGTATGCATATGCCTGTGTTTATAGCTTGCTATAGCTAACAAAGCAAAATCTAAAATAACATTAGAAAACATAAAAATTGATTGACAGAAAATTAAAACTGGTACAGGTTTGGTTTAGTTGTATTTATATTTATCATCTCCAAACTGATATGATTGAGATATTATCATCATGTCCTACACAGTACGACCATACTAAACACACCCATGACTGATGTAAATTTCAATTTAGAAAATGCTTCTCTTGTACAAAAAGCAAGTAGCAAAAGTTTTATAATTCAAACTGAAGGACTGGAACCTTTTAATTTCAAAATGGAGGTACCAGATTCACTGGCACCAACAAAAAGGTACTGCAATCATGGGGGTGAAATTTTCAAACAAAAGCAGCTCAAAGTCATATGCAAATTGTAGGCGAGAATTTAATCCCAGTCAACCTCCATCCTTCTTCTCTCTCTAATACTATTAGCCCCATATGTTAATTTATATGGATCAGTTTCCCTTAAACTAAGAAAAATTGATATTGATAAATTAAGAAAATATAAATACAAAAAAGAACTCAAACATCTGAAATGAAAGGACCCTTGGAGATTTTGACCAGAGTTATTGATTGGGGAGGATGTACACTGTATAGTGTATACAGTAAGCAAGAAATTGGATTATACTGGAAGACTTATGAACTACCAACTCAGATAATATTTTCTCGGTAAATTTCGTCGGAGGTCACTAAAGTTCGGTTTTTATTACAAATTAGTCACTTGAGTTTGATTTGTCCCTCCATAATCACTAAACTTTCTATTTATTCCAAATGAGTCACTCTGATAAAGCTTCCACCCAAAATATTAATAAAATTGACATTGTTGTCCATTTAAATATCAATTACTATCTTTTTAAATATTTTACATCATACAAAATTTAATCTTCTTTTTTCAATTATTTAATATTTATTAAAGATATTTGATATTATTAGTTAATATTTTATTCTTTAAGAGGTTGAAGATATTTAAAAATTAAAATCCTGACATATCAAATACTTGATTAGTTTATAATTTTTGTCTAATGCTTGCATAAATAATATATAGATGGGCTATAATATTATATTGCATTAGTATTTTGGATAGAAAATTAAATAAAATGACTTGATTGAAATAAATAGAAAGTTTAGTGGCTACAGAGGGACAAATCAAATTAAGTTACCATTTTGTGATAAAGAGAAAACTTTGAGTGACCTCCGAAATGTACCCATATTTTCCTCTCAAAGAAGCCGTAATAGCATCAAACCTTCAGATCTAGAAGCCAATATATGAATTACGGAGTGAAACAAGAATACCAGCCGAAGTGAAATCGAAAGGGACGCGACGCACAATCACTGATCGTATCTGGATCTGGGATTGTTCCAGTTTAGATCGGGAGATATGAGAGAGAGAGGAGAACCAACCAGATCCGTTCGCGCCGACGAGGAGGCAGCGCGAGGCAGGAAAGACGCAGAGGTTGAAGCGCGTGAAGATCGGTGGCTGGCCGTCGTAGGCGAAATTCAGACCCGACACCTCCATCCCAGTCGATCTCCATCCTTCCCTTTCCCTTTCCCTTTCTCCCTCCATCATTTACTGTTCTCTCTCTCTCTCTCTCGCTACCAAACCATACACCTACCTCGCGCCAAATGGTGGTGGTTGGAAAATTGGATGTAGGATCAATTTTCTTACACGGAGACCTTTCGATGCGCTCATCAGACGGTTCAGAAACGATCAATGATTTCGCGAACTGCTGCTTCACAGGGGTTGAGATTGGTGAAGGATGAAATCACACGGCTCTCACTCTGTGTCGCACGCATGCCGCGCGGCAGTTCTCGTTGTTGGATTGAAGAGACCTGCTTCGAGTTCCATTCAGGTAATCGGGCCTGAGGCCCAGTTCTCAAATTTTACATATTTAAACAAATTTAGTTAGCAAACAATGAAATTATCACGAGGAATTCATCAATGAAAAAGAAGAAAGGAAGTGGAAAAACTATGGTTGAAAAGTTCATAGTGATAACCGTGAGATGCTAAAGTAAAATATGTTAATTAGTTTACTTTACATTAAAATACGATATCAAAACTATGTCGCATGCATCACTTCATATTTCTTTTCTAAGAAATTCAACATTGATTTGTGATTCTAAAGGCAGCAAAAACAACATAATAATTTCTAATTTTGCCGTTTACACAACATTAATTAGTTTACTCTATATTATAAGAGTATCTATCCATCTATCTATCTATAAAAGATCCAATCTTAGCATAAGTAGTGGGGCTATGAGGACCATCGATATTGGTAATGAGCTTTTCTTTTCTTCTCTGGTACTCTGGAAGTAATTAAAGAATTCTTTTGTTTCTGGAAGTAAGAGCCAAAGTTAGATTATAAAAATATTAGTCTACAAAATAAAAATTTTAATTAGCTGATTTAAAAGATGAATAGAACCTACAAACAATGATAGATGTCAGCAAGCTATAGGTGCTTGCATAAATGCATTTATCCCATTAGCATAGATAATTTTCAACATGGTTAATATATGTCACCAACCTATTGAAAGCCCCAGTTCCAACACCAACTAAGGGTAGTTTCATAACAACCAAGCAATTCTTGGTTTGACATGTAATCCAAATAAAAGCACCACATCTACATCCACATCCACATCCAGTAAAAAATAGAAAGAATATTACAAAATACACAGTCACAAACCCTCAATGCCGCTTATAAACCTAGTTGGCAACCATAGGTGAACTAAGCTTGTTCTCCAATGGGCTAAAGGGAAGCTGAACAGGCCGCTGGGCCCCATTCTTCATAGGCCGTAGAGATGCGAGATGTCCATCAATTTTGTTACTGAATTTAGGTAACTTGGTCACTGGCACTTCTGCCTCCATCTCTCTCACCACTGGGGCCCCCAAAGGATCCTGTTTAACACAGAATAATAAAAATAAATAAACTTACAAAGATCTCAAATCAATATGTAACTCCAGTACCATGGGTGCCTTCCTTGTATGAAGCAATTTTCAGGCATAATAGGACAGGAAAACACTGGTTTGTTTTGACTTATAAAAGGTCGCTGTGGTTGATGCTGCATAATAGTGAGTTTAGGATGACGCATGATTTTAATGGATTTGGTGTTGTATCTAATAAAATGGAAACAAGTTTTGGGTGTTACTTGATTAGAGTTAGGTTTTGGATGGATTTGGTTTTGAGGCTGTTGGTCTTTTTCTTTCTCAACAAAACAAAAGAATAAGAACAAACCTGTACCAGTACCATACTGATACGGTCTATAATCCCCAACACCAGAAGTCTAAGAACCTAAACTGGTATGTACACCAAGCACTAATCATCCAAATAAAAAAAACCCTAAGAAGGAGAAACACAAAATCCTGATTGCTGTTCATCTCATTGAAGTAAGCCTCCTATGCTGATCGCAGCCCACCCAAAGTCGAATCCTTTGGAACTGTCAATTTAGTGATCATGCTTCCAGAAGATTCCTTTGAAACCTCCCATTTGACATACACATCCAAACCCCCCCTCTCCCCCATCTCTCCTCCACTGACTTCCCTTTGACAAAGTGGCATAAGTGGTGTTACCTTAATTGGACTCCCGGCAAGTGCTGCTGCCAGCTGACTCTTTGCAGAGAATGGAGATGGCTCGGCATTCTCATCTCCATATGTCTGAATCTCCCCCTTATTATCATCCTTCTTTGTCAACTCACGGTAATTCCCACATAGGCGGAATATGTTCTTAATTCTTGTTTGCCTATCTGCCTCAGTGCACTGCAATGTTACTGGTTCATTCCTTCTTTCTTCCTCCACTACTTCCTTGTCCACCTCTTCGGATTCCTCTGCCTCAAAAATAGTGCTGAGAATTACCTGGTCAGGGTCCTCATTTGCCTCCTCCTCGATTGTTGGCAGCAAATTACGGGTCCAGGAAGGAACGGTAGTATCCTCTTTAACCTCTTTGACATCAACAAATGTACTGCTAGTCACCTGGTCCCCGTAATCTAACTCCATTGATTTAACCATGCTCTGATCTCCTGCCACCTCAGCCATCTGTGAGGCAACATACCCGAAACTCCTGACCTCCTGGCGTCCGCACTCAAATTCTCTCAATCTGTTTTGCAGTGTCTCAATCTCATTATCCTGCCTTGCAACTTTTTCCTCCATCCTCCTGACCTCAAATCTTGCTACTGCCAGCTTGTCATCCTTCAAGGAGAGGGATTTGAGAGCTTCATCCCGCTCTTTGAGGAGGTTACGTTTGTCACGCTGGAGTTCGCATATGTGCTGGTTCATGAGAGCGATTTGCGAGGCAAGGAGGGTAATAGATTCGGCATTGGTTTGGGATGAGGGCTTGGGTGTGGTTGGGCGAGCTGCTCGCACAATGCATTTGGCCTTGGCACCATACTCGAGGGTTGACATAGTCTTGTGCATCTCACGTGGATCTGGGCTTGCACACAGAATCATAAGTATTTTTGACTTGTCATCCAAAAACGAATCCTGGTGAAATTAAATGTGTTAAAAGAAGAAAGAAAAGGAGGAGGGTAGATACAATTGAAATATAACTGTGCAAGCTGATAATGGCTGCCAGAAGGGCTCTGTTACAGCACCAAAATGTGAATGAGTTCATATATACAAGTTGCCCTGACGAAAGTGTAAGCATGTGCTTAGAAAAGGTCTGTTGTGAATTGAAAAGTGTTTAGTACCCAGAAAGCACATTATGATATGTCAAGAAATATAGTTGAATCGATGCATGGATATGTTTAATTTGGTGGCAGGAGTCATTTCTCCTAATGGAAAATGGTTGTAAAGTATTGTCCTTGGACCATGGCATCAAATTGGTCATTTTAAATGCCAACATGAACCAGTTTATGCTATGCTTTGTTATAGACTTAAAGAAATAGAAGAAATAAAATTCTAAAACATTACTAACCTGGAGGAGCATAGTGAGTTTGCAGCTTGAAATGGCCAGTTTATGCTTTGTTATAGACTTAAAGAAATAGAAGAAATAAAGTCCTAAAACATTACTAACCTGGAGGAGCATAGTGAGTTTGCTGTCACGAAATGGTACGTGTGAGTCACCATTGGCAATAGATTCTACCACTCTCTTCAGTGCAATGTTTCCTTGGTTTATTTTTGCAGTCTGTCAAATAATTCGAAATGAAATAAGTTAACATTATCATATAACTACATTGCAGCATCCTCGCATTTCTGGAGAACCAGGGAAAAGGTGGGCCTTTTAAAAGATATTGCAGGTTTATACTTGGAATGTTTTATGACTTCAAAAAACAATTACCGATAATAATCATTCAAATTTTGCCAATCATATATATTTTATATGCTTGCCAACAACTTCACATAGATGGAAATAACAAATACAATAGGTATGATATGGTGTCCCAGAAACTAAATATCAAAGGTGTATTAGTTCTTCTTGTGAGTGACAAAAAGTCTTTAATGAAACTAAGACAGCATTCAGATACAAAGTGGAACAAGTACCTGCATTTTGGCTTCAAATCCGATTTGACCGGCAGCTTCTATGTTTTCTGAGCCAGCCATGTCTACAAGCATTAGCCTTCCACCAACATATGGCACATCCAGTATTATCTGTCATCAATTGATATTGAAATCAAGGGACTCTACAGAACTCCACTATCTTTCTGTTTTACTGTACATTTCCAGAATTCGGTATGTCCTAGCTGAGCTGATGTAATAAATATTGATATTGTAATTCCATATCTCAATTACAGGTGGTGTTTTGGGAAGTACTAACTACAACCAATTAATAAATAATATTTTACTCTTCAACCATACCTTTCTTCTTTACTGTGCGTTCTAAGAATGTTACATTTCAAGCCCTTTTTGACCTAATTTGTCACATGGGGAAATGACCATTCTACAAAATTATGGACATTGGAACTATTAGGATTAGATTTCAGTGTGAAAATGGAATAATCAACATTCAATCAGGTGCTTTACAAAGCATGGCTGTACTGTGATACCATGCAGTGGCTCCTGGAGCTTCTCTCATTACAGAGTGTACTTTTCACAATCCGACGCTTCTCAACCTTCGCAACCTCTCGTGAAATTTTGCCTGCCTCGTTCCCTGAAAGGTAGGTCGGGTTCTTAGCTTTCTTCCCAATAATTTCAAGCCGGGCCTGAAAATTTCAAAATTATGCAGTTGTTCTGTATAACTGTGTTGGTACTAGAAAAGAAACAGTAAAAATACAAAAGGTAAACAAATTACCTTCTGTGTATTTCCCTTTAACACATTATTTCCAGCACCATTATTCAAGTTGCCTGATAGTAGATCATAAATCTCTTCATTATATATCTCCAAAACAGCAACTCTTACGAAAATTCCGAGCTTGAGCCCAGTCTCATCAGCCGTTTCACCTCCAGGATCTCCCTGTTCGTGGACACCTTCTTCAAGTATATCCTTTAAAGCTCTGTACACTATACCAGGCTCTCTGGCACTGCCAAACATGGTGTGACTCTTACCAGACCCGGTAGGTCCATACATCATGATAGTGCATTTAGACCCAACCCGCACACCCTGCACCCGCGACTTCACAAATTTTTTGTAGAAGACCTCTAAGTTTTCGTTTTCTGAGACTGAGACCCCATCGAGTGTGAAATCACGGTAGCCGATATCGGTGCGAACCTTGATGGACCGGCCATCTGGAGGGATCTCCATCAAGGGGTTGTGATTCCTTTCCTTGGATTCAGGATGGTCGCGGATCCTACCAATAACCTCTACTGGATGCTCGGTCGGAACAGAGGAGAAGTTGTGGGTCCCACATCCGGCTTTAGGCGTGGGAAATTGGAGGCGCTGCTTTGTGTGAGGAGTCCTTGAAGGGGTCTGGTACGTGTGGTTTGTATTTGGGGTTGGCTTCGGAGTAGGCGCCATGAAGGCGAAGAGAAAGAGAGCGAGAGAGAGAAGTTGGAATTAGGGTTTTTCGCTTGTTTGAAATATGAAGATTTGGGGATTAATTGGCAATTCAGGCTTTGCTTCTCAGTCTTTCAAATCTAATGAGAGAAAAAGGAAATATTGATTCGTTGACGTATTGAAAGTTAAAGATGGGATCTTGTAACTGGAAGCGAATGGAGAAGAGAGGAGGCGATCAGGCGACGGAGAGAAAGAGGGGGGAGGTCTAATGTTTTAATTTTGGGATTTGAAAAAGGGAGAAGAGAGCCGTTGGAATCAGTTTCATTCAGCGTCTGTTTCTTAATTAATCACGATCTTCTGATGCGAACGTGAACCAGATTCCCTGTGGCCATTGATTGATTTTGGGACCCGCAACCTGAAACGCCTCTAACGGTTCTGATTTTAACGCGTGAACCGGCGAGGAGAGGTCTACCGTCTACATGTCAATGGAGTACACGCGTCTTAAAAGCTGTGCGCTTCAAGGGACGGCACAATAGTCTGATGCTTACCTTACCTATGATAATTTCTAGTGTAGAAGATTAATTATCTTGATTTTTGAACCATTTCGCAAAATCTATTGGAAATCTGTATCTGTTTGTGATTTTGGGATTGGGAACGAGCGGTTCAAACCCTTTTAAATTAATTTTTATTTTAAAGTTTTTTTCAGTCGTTAATTTTATATTGAGATTAGTAACAATTGTAAAAAAAAAAAAAAAAATAAAAATATGAATCTCAAAGCAAAATCAACAGTTGAGAGAGACTTTGAACTCAAAAGTTAGTTCAAACGGATTTGAACCTCCTCCGTTCCCTTCGGGATTTACAGACCATGTTTGATAAACAGTAAAAACATTTTCTCAAAAAAAAAGATAGGTAAAAATAGACGTATAAATACATGTCAGCACGTGATTTATTTATACATCAAATATGATGGATTTTAAATGTGTGTTTATTTTTTGAACAATTTTGACATAATTAGGCATGCGCATCTAGTATATTGAACACGAACACGTACGTATTGTATATATAAAAATATATTTAATACTTTATTATTTTTCTAATTATTTTCGATTTTTTTCATTTTTCCTCAGTTTTTATATTTTTCTTATTTTTTTTTAATTTATATGTGTTAAGCAAGTGCCAACACGTAACAAATAAGTATCACCAACACATTTTGCATTGCATGTTAGAAGTGTCATGTGTTTTAAACGTGTGTTTTAGATTTTTCAAGATTTTAATATGTTAAAGCACGTACGTCTAAGCATATGAATATGTGTTGACATTATATATTCCGTGTTGAACACATCACATACTGACATGTGACACATATGACATGTACGTTTAACAATTCATATGGTATGATCTTGCTCATTTTATTTTGACCGAACGAATTAAAATAATGCGTCAGATTGAGGTGCTGAAATTTATGAATTAATCTGATTGTTCATGTGTTTTTTCGGCTTGAACATAACCTCAGATCCTGGATTCATTCAAGTATTTAACGTAAAGTAAAGCATCCCGGAAGTGGGAAATTTTGGATTTAAGAACCCTTAATTCTATGCTCCCGAGTTGGGGAGAAGGAGTGAATCAGTGGAATGGGAGATGAGAGCGAAAATTAAACTTGCTCCCGAGTAAAAAATTAGAGGGTGAGCGAAGGTGAAGCTGGTTTAATCGGGAGAAGCATTTTATTCGATCTGTTACCCTCCGATTTTGGGGTTACGAAGTTTCACCGACCATCCCTTTCCATCGTGTTTCTCTCCATTTCTTTCCTTCTCTTGTAAACTCCGGAGCACAGCCTAAAGAACCTGTGAATTTACAGTAGTTGATGTGCACGTTTCTTGCGCATTAATTTTTTGAACTTTTGAAGTAATTATTTTCAAATTTATTAGTATACCAATGGAAATTTATTAATATGTTCCATTTAATGCAAAATAGCTCTTATACAATTTTTTTTACATTAACCACCTTATATTTTTTTAAAAAAAAAATTGACTCATATATAGGACATGCAAAACAAATTTACTATTAGATAAAAAGTGTATCAATAATTATTTTGAGCAAACGATAAATAAAGTTCGAAATAATATATATTTGCATCTGTTCATCATTGATAATTAGAAGTGCAAAATATATTTACAGCTCGTGGCTCGCTTGTGTTTGATTTATCTGTAACTCATCATCAACTCATTCGTCACCAGCTCAAGCTGCTAACGAGACGAGCTAAGCAACTCGTTAATATTTCGAGACGAGCTAAACAACTCGTTAACATTTTGAAACGAGTTCGAGTTTTAATCATCTCTACTCGTCTAGCTCGTTTGGTAAAGAAAAGATTCATTCACAAGTAAAAATAGATTGAGAGGAGGCCAATTACACCTACCAAATTGCACTTTTGAGTCTTTGACTCATTTGTAGTTTGTGAGTGTATTAATGAGCTTTCTCTTTCAATTATTATATTATATTTATTTAAAATCACTTATGCCTAGGTTTTACTTAGAGAATTAAAATAGATCAGACGGTCCAATCCATCCCGGACGAGATCATGGACCGTTCCGTACTTTGTCTTGGTCCGATCCAATGGTGGGCCAGTTTTCCCTTCACCCAAAAATGAACCATGTTGATCCCCCGTGCGGACCCATGGACCGTGGACCACCCCCCCCCCCATATATTTTTTTATAATTTTTGGTTTTTTCATAATTTTTTTAGTATTATTCGATTTTTAAACTATTAAAAAATATATAATTAATTCAATAAAAAATATTATTTAAAAATTGATAAATTTATTTTTTAACTTTTATTATTTTTACAATTTTCTGAAATTTTATTTTTTGAAATTTTTTTAATTTTTTAGTATTATTAGATTTTTAAATAATTAAAAATAATAATTCGAATTAGTTAAAATTATTATTAAAAAATTATGATAAATTATTATTTTTTCCAATTCATTAAAAAAATGGACCGAATCGTGGACTATCCCGTCCGTGGTGGGGGTCCGGCCTCCGGAGGCCAACGATGTGATAGGTTCGATTTTTTTGAATTTGAATTGTCTATGACTGACTCATATGGACCGTACAAAACAGTGAACCGTTCCAGACTGTGAACCGTCTTGGTTTAAATCGGGCTTGACGGGACCATTTGTAAATCTCTAATCTTAACCATCTGCTATAAAGTTACTGGCATGTTAAAGAATTAAATAACGAAATAGAGAGAGAGTTTACAGTCTTGGAATATTGGAATATGAGATATATAGATTTTTTTATTTTAGTAAATAAAATAAATAAATATAGCAAATTGGTCATCTCTCTCCTCACTTTTGCGTTTATAGCCAGATCCTAGCTACCTATCATGGAGTCGCGACCGTACGACTATGCCCAACACTACACGTACATGGTGTGGTACTACAAGAGAGGGATGACTACAATATGGTATGGCATGAACACTGATGAGCACTTGAGTCAGCCGTTACCGCACCCCGAGGAGCCTGTGGATGAGTTATCGTACGTACCACATTCACATCAGAGTGCCCGAGCGGTTAGCATTTAACCAATCTAGTTTTTATTAATTAAACTCTTCACATAACTAGCACTATAGAATAAAAAAATTATATATATGCAGATGTTCCGTTTGGTGAAGAATACAGCCACCGCCATTGATTGGCTTACGAAGCCCAGACATGTAGCGTTTGGCAAGCATGAATGACGCCAGATAAAACATTTGATGGGTGATTTAGGTCATCAACATATTTTCACTTCGATGCTTGCTTCTGCAGGTTAATATTTAAAATTTTTAATTTTAACTTGTGTGTATTTTTAATTTAACTGATTTTTGATAATTTAATTCATGTTAATATGTGTAATTGTTTACCCCTAAAAATTCAGGGAATTAAAAAGCAACTTGGGACAAAAGATTCAAAAATTCAAGGAGTAATTTTAAAAGCCCGAAGAGGCTTAATTCAAGTCCAGAAGCACCAAGAAAAAAGAAAAATTCAGTGAAATGCTCAAAAATCAAAATTCTTAAGAAAAGAATTAAATGCCGAAGCTCTACAAATTCAAATCGAAAACCTCTTCGAAACCCAAAATCTCAAAACTCAAATTTTATGGTAAAATCAAATTCTCCATAAAATTCTGAGAATTTTCATATATTACTTGATATTTTTGGAGTTACAGAAGTCAAAGAAATTCCAAATTATCGATTAATATAATGAAAAATTAATTAATCAAGCGTTAAAAATTAATTGATGCTTGACCAAGGGGCAAAATGGTAAATAAAAATTATCATAAATTTTATTATATTTCAAGGAATTTTTGAGCAAATTTTGGTGCAATTTGGACAAAGGGATCTTTGAGAAACAATTTAAAAGCAAAGGAGAAATAAGAAAAATCAGCAAATGGAGGGCTCCAATTAAAAATCAAAATAGAGAGGGGCCAAATTCGAAAATGTCCATTGCTACAGTAACCCCGAGCCTCTCCACTGCCCAAAATTCGAAAATTGTGATGGTGCTCCCGTGCGATGAAAACCCACATATTATATACCGTTGGAAAGAGCACGGAGAGGAGAACACAATGAGATAAATAACTTGTAAAATGGTTGAGCGGTTTGAGAGAAAACCGAAGGGGAAGTTTCCGATCCAAAAATGAAATTGAGCAATCCGAACCATAATTGATCAAATTGACACTTCAAACACCTTCACCATGGTCACAAGAGATTGTTTGAGGGCTTGGTTGAATTTCATACGTTTTAAATTGGTGAGACCACGAACTCGCAAATCGGGTGAAAAACCGAGTTGGTCAAACTCTATACTAGAGCATTCTATTGATTGAATAAACATTACAAATCAATTCCTGGGATCAATTAGATGCTAATCAAGCTTTGAAACACAAGAAATTGTGAAGAAATGAAGGAGAACGACTATGTGGCTTGAAATCGGGTTTGAAGGCAAAAACGGGTCTCGGGTGCGTAATTATGATCCGGCAAGGTCTAAAATGCAGGAAGGGAGTGGCAAGAATGTGTTTGAACCTCTACAACCTTCTAGAAGTCCCTAGAATCATCTGGTGACCAAGTGGTGGTTAGGGAGGACAAATTTGTAAATTTTCAAAAACATAACAAACTCCACTTGTGCCCCACTTGTCCTCTCACCGTTAGAGCACATTTAAAATACTTAGAACTGGTCTAATACACCACAAAACGTTCGAAAAGTATGAGAAGATGAATGAAGGGAGTTGGTGCATAAATTGGTCAAAGAAAAGTCAAACCGATCTCATACACCCATCTACTACCCCTAGGCCTATATAAACCCCTCTCCTCCTTCAAACACAAGAGACACAACCCATCCCAAGCTGAATGCTAATCCAAAACGCTGCCAAAACCAATTGAAGCTCAAATTAGATACAAAATAAGATCCAATCTTTGAGTTGAGATCAAAATCAAGCCCAAAGATACAAGATTCAATCAAATCCTCTTCTACTCAAGCTACAAATTAGATCTAGGTAGCCATATATCATGTAAATATAGATATCAAGAGTGTATTAGAGCTTGTAATTTTGATTCGTGCAATAAAGATGAAATTTTCATGTGCAATATCGATTTTTCTTCTTTTTCTTGATGTTCTTATGTTGCAATTCGATCTTTTTTATTTTCTTTCTTTTCTTTTAGCTCAAATCTGCATACAAACATCATTGAATGTTAGATTGAAGCTAAATGATGCATTTAAACCATATAAGATCAATGAATCCCTTATAAATGCAAAATCACCTTAAAATCGCTGAAATGCAATAAAAAGAAAAACGGGATGAGATCTACTCCAAATATTATAAAACTTTCAGATCTAGTAAAAATAAGTCATATGAATCTATAGAAACTAATTTTGTATTTTTTTGATTTTTCTATAAAAAGTTATAGCCTTTTTAATTCTGAAAAACAACAAAGTTCTGGTAACATCAATTCATCTTTTGTCTTTTTTCATTTTTTTTGTTTTTTTCATTTTCTTTCTTTTCTTTTGGCTCAAATCTGCATACAAATATCATTGAATGTTAGATTGAAGCTAAATGATGTATTTAAACCATTTAAGATCAATGAATCCCTTATAAACGCAAAATCAGCCCTAAAATGGCTGAAAATGCAATAAAAAGAAAAATGGGAAGAGATCTACTCCAAATATCATAAAACTTTCAGATCTCGTAGAAATAAGTCATATGAATCTATAGAAACTGATTTTATATTTTTCTGATTTTTCTGTAAAAAGTTATAGCCTTTTTAGATCTGAAAATCAGCAAATACTGGTACAGCATTTTCCTCTTTTGCCCCTGGTCTGATTCGAAAATAAAAAATCATACCTCTTCTACTTCAATTTAATTGAAATTTTGTGAGCATCTAGATCTAGTTATATTGCATATCTCTATAAATTTTCATAATTTTTTGAGGTTCAGATCTATTTTTAAAGTAATTTTGAAATAGAAATCAGATTCAAGCTTCGTATCAGATCTGCTGACAACACTTCAGTAATTCGTATTTTTCTTCAGTTTTTCTATAAATAAATAATCAAATAAATTTTATAAACATATTTTCAGTATCATAATGCATCTTTTTATAATTTTTCATAGCATTTGGAGCTTTAGCTATATTAAAATAAATTTTAGATTTCAACTAGTCTTATATCACGTCTATTATTTTGCCACAAATTTTTTTATATTTCTTGTTTCAAATTAAATAAATTGAGTCGTTAATATACTTAAGGGACTTGTACGAACAGTACATGTCTTCAGGAAAACACCTTTTTACACGAACAAAGTGTAGAGGGTCAAAACAAATAAATAAAAATAATAATAAACCCGTTTACACGAGCAGTGTAGAGGGTCAAAATAATAAAAGCCTCATTGCGAACAGCAGTGGACTTAAAAATAAAAATCCGACTGCGAACAGCAGTGGATTTAATAAAATCTCGGCACAAACAGTGCTGGATTAAGACATAAATTTTGTAAATTATCTTTTTACGGGGTTATAATGCCGAAATTTCTAAAAATATATTACGATTGAGTCATTCTTATTTTTTTTTCTGAATTTTCTTTGAAACTTCATTGCTAAACATCCTCGAAAGTACATTAAAATAATTTCAAATAAGAAACTTTTCAACATAAAAGTTGTTCGTCATAACCTTATTGATAGTATCATGATATGGTTCGAAAGGTTTCTGAAACATATGTTTTAAAAATACCTAAAATACCCTCAGCTGTCCAGTTCAGTCCTTTATCAGAAAAGAATTAAAAAACTGTACCGATCCGTGAATTTGACATATATATATTATTTTATATTCATCAAATACATATCAATAGAAGCTTGTACATAAATTTTCATGCAAAAATACATTGTAAATACCTTTCAAATAAGCAAAACAATCCTGATAGCCCCTGATTTTCAGAACCGTCATCTGCTGGTATTTTGCTCAAAACAGTACTTTCAAATGCTCAAAATGAAAAGTGTCCAACATAAAAGTTGTTCATAACATCTCATTTCATATTTCTGTCAAATAAAATCAGTATGTTATTAACTCGTTTCACTCTAAACAATAAAAAAACAGTATTATATGCTGAAGTCTTCATAAATTTTCAGATTTGTCCGTTACTAATATTTTAAAGGATTCAAAAAAATAAATATTCAAAATAAAAATTGTTCATAACATTATCATTGATATTTTTATCAAATAAAATTAGTATGTTACTAATATATTTTCTAAAAAAAATCAAAGTAATCCCCGACTGATCGTATTTTCTTTGCTTTGTTGAAAATAAAAAAAATATATTAAAATGCTTTCATTGAAAATATATAATAAAAATAAATAACATAAAAAAATAATAAGATAAAAGTTTTTCTTAAAATAAATAAATAAATATAATTCTTATTCATTAAATCAAATTCTAAATAAATAAATAAATAAAATTAAATATATAATGAATAAAAATAAAAATAAAAATAAATAAATATAACTCTTATTCAAAATCAAATAAAATTTAAATAAAATTAAATAAAAAAATACATAAATAAAAAGGTAAAAGACTAAATCAACATTCAACTAAAATAAATATCATAATAAGAAAAGTAAATAAAAAGTAACCTTCAATCTTCAAAATTAAATAAATTTTAATATCAATAAATAAAAAAAAACATAACTAATAATAATAATAATAAATAAAAGACTTTTTTTTTCTTCTTATCAAATAAAAAAAAATCAATTTTAGAATTAAACCAATCTTAATCTAAAAATAAAATAACTCTTAACATTCAAGACTAAATAAATTTAAATAAGATGAATTCAAATAACAAATAAATAAAATAAAATAAAATAAAATAAATTATTTTATCAATAAAAAATAAAAAGTCAATTCACAAGGTGTAAATTACCTTGAAAAGTTCATATCTTCCCCTGCCCTTACTCACAATGACCACTTAAAATTGCTTTACTATTCTTTTATCTTCTCTTTCTTAATCAGAGGTTCCTCGGGTTCAAAGCCCAGGGTAATTAACAATGGGGGCTTGCGCCCATTGGAATCTTAAAGATCCCACAATGTCTAAAACCTTTAAATGTGCATTCTAAATTCATATAAATATACCCAATGCACACTTAGAGGGATCTCCGTGTCCTTCTTCCGCAATTCATCGTCCAGTTCCTTTTTTCAGGGCGGTGAGGGGCGCGAAAAAGGGTCGCACAGTAATTTACTCGTACAGGTCTTCCGACGGATCCTGAGGACATCGATATCTCTGCCGATGATCGTCCGATCAGCGGCACACATGACCCGGGGCCGGAGCCGACGACTGATGAGTTTGACTTTTTCCAGGGAGATTTCATGTCGTACTCTCAGTTCATGAGTCAGATGAGCCTCGATCCAGGTGCTGGGACCTCCGATACCCAATATGATGCTCCGCGCGCGTCATCGTACGACACTCCTGGTCCGTCCACCCAAGTGCCTGAGACGCAGGCACCGCCGGACGCAAGACACGAGCGTCCTCGCCGTGAAATTCGGCCGAGAGACACGTATAGTCCGTCTCTCATTCGGAGGATGTTTCGTAGGCGTTGATGTATTTTTTTAGACTGTTGTTTGTATCGACTTTTTTAGACTGTTCTTATATATATTTTTACATCGACTGTTCTTTATATCGACTTTATATCAATTTTTTACATTAACATAATAATTTTTAAATCATTAACAGAGAAAAATAATAATAATTTTTATATAACATAATAATCATTTATCCAATATAATTTCATATCACATGAGATATATGTGGCTGTTGGGTCTTGTTCCTTTGAAATTGAATTACACGAATATCTAGATCTCCTAATCTACCTAGTAACACTGTAACGCACCATTCATTTTCTTCCCATCAGATCAGTCCCTATCACAAAGATCTAAATCAGTCTCCATTACTAATTACTAATCCAACCTTCTCAACGAGCCTATGAAATTGAACTATCATCAGAGTGTGCTCTTCGTCGACGAGCCAGCTCGACTTCTAAAGAGACAATTTCGAACTAAGTCTTATAATTCGGAATCCTTTGTAGAGAAAAGCTGATTCATCTCGTTAACATTATGAAACGAGTTTAAGTTTGAGTCAGCTCGTCTTGAGATCGTTTTGTGGGCATCCCTATTGATAACTGCTCACAGATGATGTGTTTGGATGGTGTAGAATAATATTATTTTGAGAATAATAATATTGTTATCGGGTTAACAATCATTCAAACACAAGATTAAAATAAAAAATAGTAGCAGAACAGTGCTAATCCGCTAACATATAGAAAATGTTAGATTAGCGGATTAACGCCCACGAAGGTAGTGAAAATAATAAAAAAATATTTTTCCTTTTATATTAGTATAAAGTAGTATTAAATAAATATTATTATTAAATAAAATACTAAAAAATAATTAATTATTTTAACTATTCTCTCCACTGTTCTCACGTTTCTATCCAAACAATATTTTACTAACCCGAAATAGTAAAAATTAACACTCTTCTTATATTTTCCGAGATATCACTAAGCTCATACTATTCTCAACTACTAACCCAAACAACATTATTCTTACACTAATCTATTCACCATCCAAACACACCCGGAGAGAATAAAACAATTTAAACTAACTTGTTCATCGTTCAATGAAAAGCCGGATATCATTAAAAAGAGAGGACAGGAGATATTTTAGTATTTTAGTATTAAGAAAACATACTTTTAAAAATATAAAAAATAATATTGTACATTTTTTTGAACTTATACATTTGTTAAAAGAATATTAAAGTAAAATACCTGTTGTCGCATTGGATATGTTTTTTGTGTTTATATTCGTACAATGTTGTAAAACAAAAAAATGGTAAGATCGGAGCTTACTATTCTTTTTCTTATGCATAAAAGTCAATTATATTACGTTTCTTTAATTATCCATTCGAAGTCTTCCATCAAGCATTAACTTAACTAAAACAGAAGCCCAAATGGGCCCACAAAATAAAATAACAGAAGAAAAAATTGCAAAAAATATTCAAAACATAAATAAATAAAATATAACATACTTCTGAATTCAAATGATAACAATAAAATATACATTTCTTATTCCTCTATGTATTGTTTTATACTTTTTATTATATAGCTAACCATAATTTTCGTCATTATGAACATATTTAGTATTAAACAGACAACAGTTTTTTCAAAGTTTGCTTAATAAAATGTTTCTGGTATTTTGAAATTTATACGTATATTGCCACTAATGAAATTAGATTTACAGACTCATGTTAATCGTATAAAAAAATCTCAACAATTTTAACAAATTTAATAATTTTACTTGTTAAATTTGAATGAATTGACCTCTATGTGACTTTGAGATGAGAAAAATAGATGGGGAAAAAGTGACGAGCGGGTCCAATTTCAATTAAGATAGGTTGCTTTCCTTTTGTCACTGATTTAAATATTTATATAACATTCTTTGACCTCATTCAACTTGGTGAGTATAGTTAGTGTCTAAAGAAATATTTGATCAAATAGTCTTTTTTTTTTTCTATGTATAATCTGTAACGGATAACGAGGCAAAGAAGAAAAATATTATTCTTTTATCATTTCTCTATTTTAAGACTATCTTGCCAATGAACTTTTAAAAAATCTAAAAAATTAAAAATAGAAAATAGTTTATAGATATATTTTACTATTTATAAATTAATAATGTTTTAAATTTCATATAATTTCATTATTGTTTCATAGTTCATTAAAGATTGTTAAATTGAAACCGTTGTAAATTGCATATAATTTTGATGGCTTTTAATGGACTACCAAACGATCATGAAATTTTATAAAATTTGAAACCTATCATTCTGCAAGTAGTATAACATATTTATAATATATATTTTTTTTTTCTATTTTTAAGCTTTTTTCATTTTTTTTTAAAGTCCATTGTCAATATTGTCAAACAACCCATAAACAAGGGATCCCTCCCCTTAAAAGTTTTTGTATGTTATTTGTTCACAGTGTTTTGAGTATGAAAAATGAACATCGTTCTCTTGTCATATAATTAAGAATCTCTATAATTAAGAATACTTATATATAGAAAATAAAGATTCTTAATTATAATTTATAAATTAGAGATTATACATATTAAAATAAATAATCACTTTGATTTTTGGGAATTTTTAGGAAGAACAAATTTAGAATTTTCAAAATAGAGGTGCATTCTAGTATTACTTGATGTGTAGTAATTTTTAATCTTGCTGAATTGATATCCCGATCGATAATAAAATTTGTGTTGCTTTGTGACTTGTATCATTAGTTTTTCTCTAAAAATTAAATGGTAAACACTATGATAAACAATGATAAGAATAACTATGCAATGTTATAAGCAATGGTTAATTGCTATGACTTGTTTCTTCTCTTCATTATTTACAATTTAACTGGTTTTAGTTTTCGTCTTTCACTTTAAAAGTAAGAGGATCTATGCAAAGTTCAAGAAATTTTGTTTTTTTTTTTTTTAAAAAAATAGCCTTTTGATTTAGTAAATTATACCATATAAAAATTCACATGGGGAGATCATAAGTCCAGCCCTCAAGTGAAATAATATTTTATATGAATATTTAAGTTAGAAATTTTAATTAACTTCATCTTTGTGTAAATAAAATTGCTTAAGTAAGTCTCTTAATTAAATTGGTTACTTACGAAGAAGTAAGATGTTCTTCAAAATAAGTTAAAGAGTTAATTTGGTTCAGAATTCCTTTTTCACTATTACGAATAATGTTCAAATATTTGATCATCTTTATCCCCAGATTTAGTTACCCTTTAGTTCAATATCTTTTGAGACGAATTAGGAGTTCAGCTAATTATGTAATTAAGACTAGTTAATTATAAGTTCAAGTGATAAGGATGCACAATGTAGAGAGGCGAAAGATTTGGTTGTCGAATAAATACTATGCGGCAACAATGAAAGTATGAAACACGCAATGGCCCTTTAGATTACTTGGGAATATTAGAGAATATTTAAAACAGTAACCTGTCGACGAAGCACGACATTTGAATCTTCTTCTGGGAGATAACTAATTAATGGAAGGGATCACTTGATAATGACTATTTTGATAATGAATAAATTTAAAATTTCTTAAAAATAGAAAAATATTATAGATATATTCTTAAACTTAAGATTGATAGTGTTTCAAATTTCATTCATTTTAACTATTATTTGATAGTCATTTAAAGACTGTTAATAAACTTAAATCATTACAAAATGCATAAAAATTTGAAGGTGCTTTTGATGAACTAATGATAATTAAATTATATGAAATTTGAAATATTATAGATCTGTAAGTTTAATAATATATCTATATTTTTTTCTATTTCTAATATTTTTTTGGCAAAATAGCCATTGTCAAGTGATCCCATACCGTTAATTAATTAGTAGCGGAATATAATGCTTGATGAATTTTTTGTCACATGCTTCATTGAATTATTTATTTATTTATTCATTTATTTATCTGTTTATGAATACTATTCATTTGGTGTTTTAATATGTTATATTTAGCCTCATGTAACCAGTTGTAATATTAATTTATATATTTTGGTTTAATACATGAGTTAATTAGCTAGCTAGTTCTTCATATATATATATATATACGTACGTATCAGTGAAAATCTTTTTAAAGTAGACAATTTCCTTTATCAAAGTATCATATAAAAAATAAACAAGACATTCTGTTCTTTTTCCTCTTTATTTTATTTAACTATACTATTAGCTTTTTTTAAATTAAACGATTGAACTTATCGATTTATCCTTCCTCCAATCAATGATTTTCCAATTGTAGCAGAACCAATTTACGTGTGGTTCATTCATAATGTCCGACACAAAAATAAAGCACTTGAGAGTTTCATTATATATTACAGACAAATGAATGGAAGTGTACTTTTGATAAATTTTATTATTTTATTATTTTAACTATTTTTTTTAAACAAGGGTCAGGCCCTTATTTTTGACTTTTTAAAATTTTCAACGGCTAAATATGTTAGGTGAAATCTACATCAGATAACAATGCATGAAAAAAGAAAACAAAATATATTTAGAGCACTTTATCAGTACATTCCTTAGAAAATAAAAGGTCCCGTACATATTTATTTTTCTTTATGTAACCATAAAGGCTGATTTTTATTTGTAATGAAGAAGAGAAAAAAAAGATTCTTAGATTCCCGCTTGACTACACTAATCGTGTGTTAAACTCTCAAGTAATTCACTACAAATATCTTAAAAAAGGTTATCGTGGGGGATAACCAGTGGGTCCCGCTGAGGACGCTTTTCCGCTTTTCCGGAATTAAATCCCAAAACGGTTTGCGTGTAACAAATCAAGGGATCGCTACTGCAGGCCCAAACAGCAAACACCAAATTTAAAATATTATTTAGAAGTTAAGCTGAAGGAATTCACATTCATGTGCAAACGGATCGCTTTAATTCATTTCGAACTTAATCGTAAAATTTTAAATTATTTAGTTCATTTTTTCGGTTTAAAAAATTTGATCCGGTTGAAAATTTTAGTTAATTCAGTTTTTATTTTTTAGTTTGGTTTATGTTTCTCTAAATCAGATAAACTGAATAATCCAAAATTTATCAAGCAAATTCATTTTACTTATATAAAAAAAGTCATACCAAAGATAGCCCAAATATATTTATTTTCTATATATTTGTTTAGTTATTTATTTTGTTTTTCAAACTATTTATTTGTTCTATCAATTTTTTAGCTAATATTTGTCATTCCTCTTTAATTTATATAATTTTGGTTTAACCGAATAAAACTTTGATTTTCAGTTTATTTGATTAATATTTTTAAAGTTTTATTCAGTTTATAATTTAACAAATCAAATAAACTTCAAATATATATATTTATTTCGGTTTGAACCAAACCAAACCCAAACGATTGCACACCTCCGTTCACATCCGCTGCCATACTTCCTTATAGAGCCGAAAATTCTAATTTTGTGTACACGCTGGTAAGATTCACTGAATAATAATATCCTTATGAATTTGAATCAGATCCATTTAAATTTAATCAAACCGTGAAAAAATTATGATACTTTATTGTCATTTTTTTAAGGCCAATAAACATCCAGGCTGGAAGAGCTTACACTTTGGCTGGAAAGGCTGGAAGATTACCAATAGAATTCATTCTTTTTCCGAGCATCAATTTGACATGTGGCCCCACAATTGAGATATGACTATATGAGCCGGGAACGGGCTATGTGAGTATGACTTGACTTGTGACCCACGGACCTGCGGACCCCACAAAAGTATCTTTCTGCAGCTAGAGTGATGATCGGACGGATAGTGCCGGATCAGTTTGATATTTTATAAGAAATTCGGTCGGTCGCTCACTTAGGTTGGATCGTGTTAGGATCAGGTCGAATTAAATTAATTTATACGATATTTTTTATTTTTTAAATTAATTTTAATTGAATTATAAATCATTTAATTTTGAATTAAATTAGATTAAATAAATTCATTTTTTTAAATAAATCAGATCAGATTAAATTCAAATACGAACAAATCAAATACAATTCTCGAATTAAGTTAGATTTCATCATCTCTATCTACTGTTTAGCTTTAATCTCTCCATCTCTCTTTGGAGATCGGATAGACGAGGGGGGCGCTCGTTATTTTTGTTTTCTATTTTCTTAACGCTGTGCTCCAGAAAGCAACTCGCAAAGAGAGGAAAAGGAAAAGAAGACAGACTTTATCCTCAAATCGGCAGATTTTTTTTAGTAAATAAAATAAATAAATCAATAGAACTGGTAAAAATTGTCCCGATTTTGCCCAACTAGCTTGGACCGAGTTTGAAACTCGGTCCCAGATTTTTTTTTACGTTTGTATATTATATTAAAAATAAAGCACAACAGTTAGTAGATTGATCTAAAATATTACAATAAGAATTAAAATGAAAGTTTACAAAGCCAAATATAAGTACGATTAATATATTATTCTAAAATAATGTCAAATAAATTAAAATATTACAACAACAATTAAAATCCAATAGACGGCGGTCTCAATCGAGGAATTTCATTATGAGGAGTTAACCCCAGAGCAAGTAGCTGCATTGCATCAAGAAAGATGTGCACAACATATAGACAGCGATCTCAATTGATGGAGAATAATGACAAGCAACGGTTCAGAATCACTGAACAAAGTGTTCAGGATCGCCAGATAACTTTCGGTATGTGCTATCGCCGAGAACACGTGGCACAAATGTGTTGAGTGGTTCTATAAACGTCGAGAAGTTACAGCGGCTTGGGAAGCCTAAGGTTTGATATTCTCCCACAAGGTCACCGAACTGATAAAACATCACGATAATAAGGGGAGAACTTACGATGTCGTACCACTGGATTGGGGTATCAAAAACTACGATGTTTACAATAAAAATGGACTTATCGAGACAGTAATATTCTATACTTATATTATTATTTTTATTTAACTTCAAAATTTAGACATTAATTTATAATTTCTATTTAAAATAATAGGGACAAAGGAGTGAAATGAAATATGAGATTGAATTAGCGATGACAGAAATTGGTAATTGTTGGTGTCAGAAACCGTAATTGACCGGCATCCCATGCGACCACTTGCTTGTTGTTTGTTCATTCAGAAGGCTGGATTACACTCAGTACGTTAGTCCATATTATACCATCCAGTATTACATTAACACATGGTCTGGTCATTGGCGTAGTTATGGTAATATACGAGATTGACCAATATACAATGGTCCGATCATTAGACTAGATCTAGCAAAAATCAACAAATGAATAAGAAAGAAAATACGTATTTCAATGGTTATGGATGAAATGGAGGGTCATATCAATAGAATGCCAACTCGAGGTCGAACTCGTTCCTACAGAGAATGATTGAGATTACTAATATATTTATATTTTTTATCATTATATTTGCCAGAACAATTAGATTTCAATTGTTGTTGTAATATTTTAATTTGTTTGACATTATTTTAGAACAATGTATTAATCGTATTTGGCCTTGTAAACCTTCATTTTAATTCTTATTGTAATATTTTATATCAATCTACTAACTGTTGTGCTTTGTTTTTAATATAATACACAAACGTAAAAAAAAAACCTGGGATCGAGTTTCAAACTCGGTCCCGGCACCTGAAATCGAGTTTCAAACTCGGACTCGACACCTGGAACCGAGTTTGAAACTCGGTCCAGACTAATTGGGCTAAAATCGAGGTAATTTTTATCAGTTTTATTAATTTATTTTTTTATTTACTAATTTTTATCAGTTTTATTGATTTTTTTTTATTTACTAAAAAAAATTTGTCAAATCGAAGTAACCAACATAGGAAAACTTTATACAAACTTTATTTCTTATTTACCTCCCTCCCATCCGCTCCCCTCTTAAAATTAAAATTCACAAGTTAAATCCAGATTTTTTTTTATTTTAGTAAATGAAAAAAAAAAATGAAACTAGCCACCTCTCTCCTCACTTTTGCATACTTGGCCAGACCCGAGTTTGAAATTCGGGTCCGTTTTTTTTTTACATTTGTGTGTTATATTAAAAATAAAACACAACAGTCGGTAGATTGATCTAAACTATTACAATAAAAATTAAAATAAACACACCCAGTACATTTGAAAATTGCAGGTGTCTGGACCAAGTTTAATATAACACACCCAGTATATTTTAAAACTCGGTCCGGACACCTGCAATTTTCAAATGTACTGGGTGTGTTTATTTTAATTTCTGTTGTAATATTTTATATCAATCTATTGACTGTTGTGTTTTGTTTTTAATATAACACACAAACATAAAAAAATGTACTGGGTGTGCTATATAATAGCAAGATGCTGGGATCGAGTTTAAAACTTGGTCCAGACACCTGTAATTTTCAAATGTACTGGGTGTGTTATAAAACTTTATTTTAATTTTTGTTGTAATATTTGAGATCAATCTACTGACTGTTGTATTTTGTTTTTAATATAACACACAAACCTAAAAAAAAAAATTACCGGACCCGAGTTTCAAACTCGGGTCCATATTTTTTTTTTTTACGTTTGTGTGTAAAAAAATAACCCGGATCCAATTTCAAACTCGGGTCTGACTTAGTATGCAAAAGTGAGGAGAAAGGTGGCCAGTTTCATTTATTTATTTTTTTCATTTACTAAAATAAAAAAATCTGAGTTAAATCAATCGGGAAGGTCCGGTCACCCCTCTGCTTTCCTCCTCTCTCCTCTACCTCGTTCTGAAGCACAGTGTAAATGATGAGTGCGTATTCAATAAATAAAAATCAATAAAGTGTATTTACTGATTCTTTTTCACTTTTAATTGGAAGTTGGAAACAACAACAATACTCATTGAACTTTTCTTTAATTACTTGTATAAGAAAATAAAGTTATTATTAACAGACTTTGCAAATATTAAAAAGAACTTTTAGAGGCAAGAAACCCTCTATTTCTTTTTCCTAAAAAAAATGTTGGTATCGATGATGTAATAACACAACATTTCCAAATTTCTTTTTACATTAAAATTCTATACGCAAATAGAAGATATATATGTCCGTTGCTGTATTTTTTCCATACGTGTATTAGCAGTTTTTTTATCTAGTTATTAAAGTAATTAGATTGTTAGAAATAAGAGTGATAAAATGCCATCTTTAAATTTATAAATGACAGCGCGTCACTGTTATTAGCGTGGAGCAAATACGTCACTAACAGTGGCATCTTTAAGGAAATGTGCCACTGACAGTGGCGTCTTTGAGAAAATGTGCTACGGACAGTGGCGTCTTTCACTCAAAACGCCAATATCAAAGGTGTCTTTTGTCATTATAAATATCAGTGACGTCTTTGTGATAACCATTATTTGTGATAAGTGAAAGCCGGCAAGTATAGGAGTTCACATGGTCATCTACCAACGTCAGCAATAAATGACGCACCCTCTCTTTTCTTCTCCTTCTCTTTCTCTTTCTCTCTCTAAAACGCGCAGGTGGGAGGGCTGGCGCATTTGAATTATATAATAAGGAACCACGTCACTCTTAATGGCGCATTTGGTGAAAGACACCACTGCCAGTGACGTGTTTCCTCCACGCCATTGGCAGTAGCGCGTTGTCATTCATAAATTTAAAAATAATATTTCATCACTCTTATTTTTAATAATATGATTATGTTAATAATTAAATGCAAAAAAGTGTGTGTATTGGTATAGAAAGTCTCTTCAAAACCGTAGCTTTGATATTAGTTCCATTGAAGTTCATATGCAAATAGAAGAATATATGCTATATGCATGTTAATTACTTCTGTTTCGGCAGTACTGATTTATTTCTTGATACAATGACAGAGTTTTAATTAATTAATTAAATAGGATTCTGATTCTTAAAAGGCTCTGTTGTCAATAAAGATTAAATAGCAATGTTAGTCTAGTAACTAATTACTTTGAATTTTTTTTAATTCGAATTCATATATCTTTGAAAAGGACAAAGTTTGTCATTATCTACTGTACGAGACTTACTGTACGGTTATTTGATATTTAATTGTATGTGATTGGATTAAGAGTTGCTGACTTAAATCCTAATCTTCATATTTATCATATATTGGTCATAAATTAAAAAATAATAATTCTAGTTTACATCCAACTTTATGATACATCTAATGCTTATGATACACCTTTTGAAAATATTGCTTAATAAAAATCATTGATATATTCCTAATAATTTCGACATACACATTTAATCTAAACTATTAGAAAGCTTTTGAATTTTTTTATTTAAATAATATTTTTCAAAAAAATATACCAGAAAGATTAAATGTACCATAAGTTGAATGAATGTGTACCGTAATGCAAAATTCCACCAAGAATGATTTCATATCAAATCCTTTGTTTGTGTGATCATTTCAGCTGTGAATTAAAACAAGTAATCAGAATGCCAACTGTCAAACAGATAACAAACAAAAGTGAAAAACAAAGAATTTCAGCTGTTTGGGAATAACAATCATGTAGTCATGTAGAAGCAGGACAGACATGGAGACCCCAATTAGAAGAGCACAACTCAAAATGATAAAGTTGCTGTTTTCTAGGAATTCTAGTGGCCAATTGGCACAAGGAGGAGAAGAGATTAATGTTCTCCACAGAGCTGCTTGAACAGGCTACACACATTGATTGACTGAATCAGGGGCTGGGTTACCAGTTACCACTTACCAGAAACACTTCTCTTGTTTCATTGAACTACCCCTGCTGAACCTCTGACAGACGGACCCACAACCAGATATATATAATACTATTATATTCTTGTTCCCCATGAACGTACGGAGTTGTATATGATAATATGATTCTTGCTTGATATTATTAATTAAATATCTACATCTCAAGCGCGCTCTACAGTTTCTCTTTCCATCGGCAAGAGAAGAATCTTTATAGGATTATATATACATCCACAATCACCCCTCATCTCACCTCCACCAACCTCAGAGATCCTCTACACACATTCACCTACTGATAACAAATATTACCAGAATGAATATTTTCCAAAACAAAACCAGAGAAAACAACCACACTCCCTCTCGGACTGGCCTCTCCTGTCCAAAATCTCCCCTTCACTGCCCCTGTTGCCACCATTCATTCAAACCCAATCTCGACCCCCACCTCGAGGTCCTCTACTCCAGCGACGAGTTCCGGATGTACCGATTCAAGGTGCAGCGGTGCCCCTCAGTTCGGACCGGCCATGACTGGACTGACTGCCCATACCTCCACCCTGGGGAAAAGGCACGGCGCCGCGACCCCCGAAAGTTTTGTTATTCAAGCGAGCTCTGTCCTGATTTCAGGAAGAACGGGATGTGCGCCAAACGTGATCACTGTCAGTTTGCGCACGGTGTGTTCGAGTTGTGGCTACACCCAGATCGATACCGTACAGAGCTCTGCAGAGATGGAATCGCTTGCACGAGAAAGGTATGTTTCTTTGCACACTCCATGGAGCAGTTGAGGTGGCCGAGTGATGCCGATAGTGATCCGACGTCAGAGAGTGAGATGTCGTCAGCACCCATGTCTCCATCAGACTCGGGCCATATGCAGATGTTGTCCTCTCTTTTGAATGCAATCAGAGATATGCAAAGGACAAGCACGAACGAGATCAGCAAGAATCAAACTTTTTGCAACATTGATAGGTTTCGAGACGGTGTAGTTGAGGTGCCAGATATCAGGTGGGTTTCTGATTTAGTTGATTTCTAGGCTGATGATTTAGTTGATACTAAGCTGATGAAAGAATTGCTGATGCTAGCTTGCAACGAATTGAGGTGCTTGCTTACAAATGCATGCTGGATCATTATCACCTCCAATGAATATATTTTAATATATATGTTACTAGTAAGAATATGTTTCCAATCATTAGTTACCTCGTTTATAGTTAATTTGTAAATTACGAGTGAAGGAAGCCTTGATGTAAATTATTTAGTTAAAGTGAATATTATATATATTATTCTTATGTTCAGATGTTGGGTTAATGTGAATTAAACTTTGATGCATCATTCTCTTATTCATTTTCATATTAGTTAATACGTTGTGTTTCCTTTTCCGAGAACAAATTAAAACATTCATTTTGAACAGACGGATGGATTTTGTTCGTTAATTGGAGAAATATTGAACTTAAGTGCATCTATTCGGTAATTGATGGCTCTTAATTACTTGCCCAATGTACGTAATAATTTTACTTATCTGTGAAATCCCTTGACAACCGATTTATTTTGACAATCTTGACGATCACTCTCAAATAAATTCATGAAAAATCTTAATAATAGAAAACAAAATATAAATATATCTTAAACTTATAGATTAATTGTGTTGCAAGTTTTATGTAATTTGAGTGTTATCTATAGTCCATCAAAGATCCTCAAAATTATATAATAATTTTAACCGTATAAATTTAATAATTTTTGATGAAATATCAAATGATGATATTCAAATTTTATGAAACTTGAAATGCAATCAATATATAAGTTTACGACTAATATTTGTAAAATGGTTGTGAAAGATGCTCACCCTTTTAGTTATTACATACTTTGCGTTTCATTTTAACTCTTTAAAACCTCTCTTCCTCATCTCTTAAAAAGTAATAAATAAAAAGAAAGGAATTTTCGGATTACTGATTAATCCTTATTAAGATCAGTGATTACTGACAAATCACTTATATTCATCAGCTTCTTTTCTAATTAAGATCAGTGATTACTGATTGATCCTTATTAAACACAATCTAGTTTCTTTTCCAATTAAGATCAATGATTCCTTATATATTAAACACAATCTATTAGTTCATATAGAGACAAACACATTTAGTACCATCACTATTTTCTCTACAAATCATACTTAATTCAAGCGCAATATTATTTCCACCACAAAATAAATTAAAAATGAATTAGGTGCCCAATCAAATCCCACAAATCAAATAATATACTGCACCCAATTAACTCAACCAAAGAAAAAATATCAAAATATAAGATTCACTAGTCTATTAATTAGTTCATATTCATCCAATAATTAAGTGCATATAATGCAACTTATATGACAACCACACACAACTTATGCTATTAATTCCAAACATAGTAGTACCAAGTTGCAATAGTAAATCACATGAGACAACATTACATATATTGTCCATCATCTATGAATAATAATTAGTCTGGTTATAGTAAATACCTACCAAAATACTTAAGTTCTTGATAAAATAACTTTTATACCATGCATGCATAATTAATTAGGTCCTTGTACACGAATGCATAATTATGTATATTAACCTGTTATTGTTATATTTATAATTATAATTAGTACCGTACACAATCTAACGGCAGCGAGTGTGGATATTATGTCATACGGAACATGATTGAAATCATCAGGAATTATCAATTGGATTGTTTTCCTAAGGTGAGTAGAAATTAAATATATATAGTTAAATTTATTAGTTTTTTTAATATATATTTACGTACTAATCATTTTCTTTTTTCAAAGCATCAAAACCTGCAACCCTTTGTCACCGACCAATTACAGCGGTTTTTAACTTAAAAACCGCTACAAAAGGTCATGTTTACACCGTTTTTTTTAGTTAAAAACCGATGTAAATGGTATTTTGCAGCGGTTGTTCTATAAGAACCGCTGTAAATAATTTACTATGGTTTTCAACAAAATCGATGTTAAACTTTGCAGCGCTCCCAATAACAGCGGTTGTACTACCGCTTCTAACTGGGGGGAAATAATCGCTGTAAAAACTCTTTTGTGATGCAGCGTGTTAGCTTACAACACTAAAAATTTTAATTGATAGCATAATTGCTCAAATTGTAGTGTCTTTTTAGAAACCTTCACGAGGAGTTGACATGTATCGATCAATTGCATAATTATGAACTTGTCTGTGATAAACCAGTGGCGGATTTAAATGAGAGCCGGCAAGGCCAGGTTTCCAAATGCAAATGCACTAACTTTCTTTAATTTTTATATATATTAGGATGTTAATGTGAAAATATGGTATAGTGTACAAGGGCTTGATAATTTATTGAACACAAAATATGATGTTTACAGGTCCCTTGATTGCATGCGCAGTTATGCACCGTACAGTACATAATTTATGCTTAGGCTCAGTTATTTTCTGGATCCGCCGCTGATAAAGTAAAAACTAACATAACTTACAGAAAAAAATAGGAGAAGTATTTTGAAAATTACTAAAAGTTTTTTTTTGAGATGACAATGACAAGAAGGAAGATAAATTATTTTCTGATTAAAATTAATTTATATTTATTCCGAACTGAAATTTTGACTGCACTAGTACATTAATTTATTTTCATTTATTTTACCATTTCATAACACATTAATTGGTGACTTGGAAATATATATCATGTTCCAATTATTAATTTATAGTTGTTGTATCGTCACTTGGTTTTTACCGAAAGGAAGGGATACTTGACAATGCGTTATTTTAAAAATGATTTTTTAAATAAATATAAAAAATAATTTAAATAGAAAATTTATGTATGTTTTTATAATTTGATAGTGTTTTAAATTTTATATAATTTTATTAATATTTGATATAAATATCGTTAAATTGAAACCATCGTAAAATTATATTAAATTTTGATGGTCTTAGATGTACTACCAAATTATAATGAAATTATATGAAATTTGAAATACTATCTATCAGCAAGTAAAAGAACATAATAATCAACATATCTATAATTTTTTTAAGATTCTTTTTTATATTTATTTGAGAAGCTATTGTCCGAATTGTCAAAATAATCGGGATCCCTCCCTTGAACAAAATGCATACATGTTATACGAAAGTGCGCGGTACAAAGGGATTTTTTATATCTGTTATATAAAAATTTGTAACATATCTGTTAGACTGAAACTTCAAAACAGGTTTTTTTTCAATCCACTTCAAGTTGTTATTAAGTGAAGCTTTCTAGACGTACATTTGGGTCTTAAAGTTTCAAAATGTTGATCTTTCGTTGGAGAATATATATATATATATAGTAAATCTACGGTGAGCTTAAGCTCACGGAAGACCTCCGTGATTTTAGCTCAAAAAATATATTAAATGATTTTTAAATTTTGATTTTCACTCTCATTAAATTCTTCATATTGAAATCTTGTGGTGTACAAAAATTTGGGATGTTTCGAGTTTTCTAAGTCACTCTTTTCAATTTTTGAAAATCAGCTCCAAAAATAATAATAAAATATTCAATGTTTGTACATTATTTTTAAAAATTAAAAAGAGTGACTTAAAAAACTCGAAACATCCCAATTTTTTGTACCCATAAGATTTCAATATGAAGAATTTAATGAGATTGAAAAATCAAAATTTGGAGATCATTTGATATATTTTTTGAGCTAAGCTCACGGAGGTTTTCCATGAGTTTAAGCTCATCGTAAATTTTTATATATATATATATATAGGGAGACTTTACGGTGCTTCGCGAAGCAAAGATAGGTTTTGGTTCAATTTCAAATCTCATATACTGAAAGCTCAAAATATCAATCTAATTAATCCACAATAATCTAGATATTAAAAACTTATTGAATGCCAAATTTTACTATTTTTGGAGCTTTGTAAATATTTTTTTTGGATTTTTGAAAGATGATAATTTTATAGGTGAATCTATCATTATTTTATTATTATTTTGGGGGCATTTTTCAATATATATATATATATCTAGTAAAACTAGTGTGTTCTTAGGAGCACATAGCTCTTTCGTGATTAAATAATTCATTATTCTCATTAAATTCATCATATGAAAATCTTATGGGATACAAAAAATTGAGGTGTTTCAAATTTTCTAAGTCACTCCTTTCAATTTTGAAAATCAACACTAAAAATAATAATAATATATTTAATAATTGTATGTTATTTTTAAAAATTGAAAATAGTGACTTAGAAAACTCGAAACATTTCAAATTTTTGTACTCCATAAGATTTCAATATGAAGAATTTAATGAGAGTGATAAACCAAATTTTGGAGATCATTTGATGTATTTTTTGAGCTAGGATCACGGAGAGGCTTTGTGCTCCTGGGAGCACGCTAGTTTTACTATATATATATAGAGAGAGAAAGAGAGAGATTTATGTTACCGTAAGTCATAAAGTACAAAATAATTTTGTGCTTGCATCATCTCTCATTCTTGAATTTAAAACACTGATTCAACCGGTATTTTTCATACTAAAATATGCTTAGAGATCATATTTTATATCTTTTAAAAAATATATTATCTATTTTTAGAGATAAAAAATACATTGAGTTTCCAATAATAATGACTTTTTAACTCTCAGAAAAATAGAAATAAATTTTTAAAAAATATAATATTTGATCTCCAAATATATTTTAGTATGGAGAATACTTTTAATGTTGGATTGATATTCTGAATTCGAAAATGAGAGATATGACCATTGCAGTCAGATGCGCAAAAAAAGCTTGCTTAAGCGTAAAAGCAATCTTCGCTTTTTTGGGTTGAGAAGCGGGTGCAGTTACAAAATCGCGTGCTTTTGTACGTTTTCTGGTGAGACGTAAAAGCGAGAGGCGCAAGGAAGCACGTGCCTGATAAATTTTTTTACATGCAAGTTCAATTTATTATAATATTTAAATTTAATATGACTTTATTTAGACTTTTTAATTTAAAATTTTATATGCCTTCAAAATATAATTTTGATGAAATGCTAATAGAATTGATAATAAAATAAAAAATATGAAAAATAAAAAGAAATAATATTAAAAATTCTATCATATCTTATTATAAATATTATGTACCATTTTAGATTAAAAGTTTCTCAACTACCATGATATATCATGTAAAAAATAAAAGTTAAATAATAAATTTAAAATCAAATCTATCATTCTAGCATGTAAATAAACTAACTTTATTTTATTTAAAAATTTGGTGAGATGATGAGTAATATTGTATATGTGTACATATTTTACTGATATTTTATATATCATCGATATATTTATATTTATAACAGTTATAGTGAAACATAATCGAAGTTTAGTTATGTTCTATTGAGATTTTGATATTAAATATTTATAATATTAAATTACAATGTAAACTTTTAATTGCATATTTTAATTTTATTTGAAATAAAATTCAGGTATTTTATTTATATTTTTGTATTCTAAGATATTATATATTATTTTTAAATAAGAAATAAAGTTAATGATAATGTATTTCTATATTAATTTTATTTTTATCAAGCATTTCATTATATTAATTATATCAAATATAATTATATGCCTCAGATTACTCAAGGGCGCGTTTTTGTGCGCTTTGTGCCTCAGACGATTTCAACCATTTGCGCCTTGACTGCGCCTTTCGCCTCTGACTACCTTGGATATGACACGTAGTACAAGGGATATTTTGTATTTTTCTATTATCTATCTATCTATTTATATATAGTTGAGTTATGGTACTATGCATAGTATTGATTGCTCTCATGTTATGGATCGGTTCTTCGTAATCAAAGTACAAATGATTGATCCAACCGTATAAAATAATTTTCGTATGAATATCTAAACGTAGACCAAATTTTATATATATTTCTTTAAATATTTTACTATTTTTTAAGATAGTTAGAAAATAACTTGATTTTGTTTAAGTGCAGAGCCGTTGAAACCAGAAAAAAAAAACGGAAAGCATACTATCGCGCAGAGAAGACCTTTTATGTGTTCGTAGTACTCGACGATTTTTTTTATGCACACATGTTAATATTTTGCTTCTAATAAACGATACAGTTTAAAGCTAAAAGCCAATTAATTAGGAAGTTCAATTTATGTTTTTAAAATCAACTTTGATTTAGTGATTAAGTAATATTCTTTGTCCAAAAAATCTTACATTCAGAATCCATCCAAAAAAATTATCTTAAATAAAAAAGAATTCTCTCAAAAAAATCAACTGAAAAAAGTTTGATAAATATAAAATCTTTCTTTTACTTCCATTGTCTCGTATATACTCTCGTCTTATCTCAAAGCCAACTGGATTTCTGGCAAATGTTACATCCAGAATCCCCCTTCAAGCGACATCAAATCAGAGTGGTTACTTTCCTCAAGTCATAAAATATTTCTTTAATAATCAATTAATTAATATTTTGTTGCCGTGCATTCTAATACAGATATTTCAGACTTGAGGGACATTCAATGAAACTTATGAAAGGATGAGGATAGGGGAGATGAATGCAGAATACCACCAAACGCTTTCCTGAGATCCTTTGCACAAAACCAGGTGCTGTGCATGCAACTTGCTCTCTCACCGTACGTTCCAACACTTATCCCGTGCTTTATCCTTTAGACCTTACTGACCTTTCTGCAACTAGACAAATAACATAATGTTGTTTTCGACGATTAGTGAAAGAAGTTTCCAAACTTGCTTTGTCTCTAAATAAGAGTTTCCAAAGTGTGCTATCCTATAGGAGGAGAATAGATAGTACTGTATACGTACTGCTATATGTGTATTTAATAAGTTATTTGTAGATGGCTTCTGGTTGGCTATGGACATATTGTGAATGAAAAACACGATCCTGTGATGTGCTGAGAAAAAGAAAAAAAAACATCGTGTTTCAGACGTATTGTGATGTGATTAAACTGTTTTTCAACTGTTAGTAATGATGAAGAAAAGACGTATTACGCCTCTGATCTAAGTATCTAAGGTACAGTAAGTATAACTCTCTAGTTATGTACTTGTGTTAGGGTATTTTGTGATGAGGACGGTGTTTTAGACTTAAATCTTTAATTTTAAATTAAATATGACTGTTTAAATTATTTAATCTAATTTTTATATAAAAATATTTTAGTAATTATTTTTTAAAAAATAATTTATTATTTTGTCAAGGGATAGTTCGCCATCAATACAATATTCTATACTCCTCTCCCTCTACCATTGTTAACTCGACAATACTTATCATTTTATATAATTATGGGGTGGTCTAGAGAATTAATCTAGTATAAATATGCGGTCAAATTGATATTTAGAATAAATTCTTTTTTTAATGATCAATAGAAAGTCCATACAACTATTTTTTTTTTTTAAATGAGAGTCAATAATTCCGTTGATCCCAAGTGAGCCCTCCTCTGCCAAAAAGTAAGAAAAAAAAATTAGACACCGCACATTTTTTTTCCTTCAATCCTCGATCGTAAACAGATGAAATTATATATGATGAGTAGAAGATAAAAACTAAAGATCAATAGCACGTACAGAGGAATCTCTCAATAGCCGACATGATGATTATATGTGACCTGTTTGTTAAGATGTCCCCTTTCTGGTGAAAATATGTACGCAGTAGGCACCAAGTCACCAGCAACATCCTTAATTAAAAACAATAATTAGTAAATGATTAATTCTTCCATGAATCTTTCTCTCTCTCTCACTATATTGTTGTGCTATATATATATAGCTCTTAATTAGTTGTTTAATTTGTTTTTTTTTTTTGTTTTATTTTAGTGAGATGTGTAGTTGTATTAAGTTGGTTTAAAAAACATTGAGCTTTGGCACATATGAAACGCGTGTTTTTCCTGATCACGTTATTTGTGCTTTTGTTTTTAAATCTTTAAATATTTTTCAAACCTGCAAATTTCCTTGACCTTTTACAAATTTTGTATTTTTTTTGAGACAAAAGATGAGATAAAGCCTCCCAGAGGCTTTAAATATTTATCAAAGATTTTATATATATAAATTTTAAACCTGCAAAAGGGTACATAACAAAGGATTGAAAAAAGTTCTCAGTATAAGAAATCTAATTTAATCAGAAAATTAACCATTGTTCTATTAGCAAAAATAATAGAACATATAGATAGATGAGAATAACTTTTTAAAAAAAACATATAGATAGATGAGAATCAATCATTGTTCTATTAGCAAAAATAGTACGTACACATGGGAGGTCATAAGTTCAACAATCAGATGTTTAGGCATTTAAAATTAAATAATTTAACTCGCATCTTTATGTAAAAAAGAATAAATATATCAAGTAATTTTGCTATCTCAATCTCAATCTTTGTACTAAATATTATTCTTTATTAAGTATGTAAATGTTCTGATTCTGCAATGATTCAGATTTTTTGTTGAACTTCTAGAACTAATATCAGTCATCAGATTGAGTTATTTGTCAAATAATATTATTATTTCTATGGTCATTTGTATTGAAGTTATAATTTTCTTTTAATTTTAATTGTTACACCGAAATGTTACATAATTTAGGAATACAATTGCTCTACTTTGTTTCATTTTTTCTTAAATTGTCATCAATTATAAATTTTATTTTTTCTTAAATTCTAAATGGCAACCATTCTCTCAATTTTACATTTTTTTTACCTTAATTATGTACTCATGATTGACATTTATATTAATCACTAAATTATTTTTATTTTTATTTCTTTTCTTTTCAAATAAAGATATAAATTTTTATATTTTTAAAAGATATCACTATTACTATTACAACGGACAAAAAATACTATATAAAATTACGTCCAGCATCACCAATTTCATACTTATTTGAACCTTTTTTGACATAGTAACGAAGAAATGTGGAACAGAGATATTACATTAACACTCTCAGAGTTCGGATTGCGGCGTGAAGTAATAAATAAGTTCGATCGAGTGACATGAGTCCCACTTAATTTGGATATATATATATATAGCTTTGGCACCCTCTTGACTCTTGTCAATATATTTTTTTTCCCTTTTTGTTGTTTCCCCTCTCAATATATAATAGCTCATGTGCATGTCATGACGAAAAAACAAGGATAAATGATGATATATAATATTCAGTTATTTAGATAAAATCAAATATTTAGTATAATTATTTCTCAAAAGGTAAATATGGATTAAATAATTATACTGTAAATCTACTTCTATTAAAAAATCAGCAAGAATTGTGAGTGCATTTTTTTTTAATTTCTCTAGAATAAATCCACTTCTAGTTATCAGTATGATGTACATCAATTATTTTTATGGTAATAATGTCAATTCTTGACTTGAGCTTAACTGGTGATTTTTCTTGGTCTTATTATTTTCTGCGGGAGTACATTCGTTACAGCCGATTGATTTCAAATGGAAAATGATAAAGTTTTGTTTATTACAAAAAATGTAGAATAAATGGTTCAATTAAACGTGCTAATAGAATTTACTCTAAACTCGTTACGTAATTATTTAATTAAAATTATTTCTAATTGTTGCAACCCAGGTATCAAAAATTGTTTCCGGACGACATGGATTAACAGCAGAACATTAACCAACAAGAACAACAGCCTTTAATCCCAAATAAATTGGGGTAGACATTATAACATAATTAATTATATTATAATTAATCTAACAAAGGCACATATATCAAACATACAATATAATTAATTATACATTATAATTTTACTGAAATTCTACAACAGAGGCAAGCTCAGAGCAAAATATAATATTCAAACCAAGTGCAACACTTGCGCTTCATTCATAAACCATTATTTATTTACAAATCAACATGGAAAAAAATAAAGTAATTAATTAAGAACACAAATTTCACTCGCTACATTAATGCATATTAGGCATCATTCAATGCTGGTAATTAACATTTGAAGCATCCACCTCAATGTGTTGTAACCTACAATCCGCAATTCTGACATATCCGCTTAGAAATCAACTAAATCAGAAACCCATCTGATATCTGGCACCTCAACTACATCATTATCCCGAAACAGAAATTTATCAACACCACAAAAAGTTTGATTATTTGCCATCTCACTTGCGCTCTTAATTTGCATATCAGCCATGAGTGCACTCAAAAGAGACGACAACATCGGCACACGGGCTGAATCTGATGGAGATGAAGGTACTGATGACATATCACTCTCTGAAGTCGGATCACTATCACAGTCACTCGGCCACCTCAACTCCTCCATGGAGTGCGCAAAGAAACATACCTTTCTGGTGCAAGTGGTCCCATCTCTGCAGTGCTCCGTGCGGTACTTGTCAGGATGGAGCCACATCTCAAACACACCGTGTGCGAACTGACACTGATCACGTTTGGCGCATTTCCCATTCTTCTTGAAATCAGCACATAATTCGCTCGAATAATGAAACCTCCGGGGATCACGACGCCTTGCCTTTTCCCCATGGTGGAGGTAAGGGCAATTGGTCCAGTTGTGGGTGGTCCGGACCGAGGGGCAGCGCTGCACCTTGAAATGGTACATGCGGAACTCATCACTTGAGTAAAGGGCCTCCAGGTGGGGGTCAAGGGCGGGTTCGAAGGAATGGTGACAGCAGGGGCAGTGAAGGTGAGTGGCCATGGGGGATTTGGGTGATTTGGAACTGGAGAGGCCAGTCCAAGAGGGAGAGTGGATGTCTTCTCTGGTTTTGCTTTGGAAAAAATTCATTCTGGTAATGTTTGTTATGACCAGTAGGTGAATGTGAGTAGAGGGGGGTCACTGGCGTACTATATATATATAAAGGTTAAAGCTCAATCAGGAATTAATTAATGAATAAAGTGGTGGTTTTGGCAGAAGGAAAGAGGGAAGATGAAAAGGACCTATTAAGTATTAACTACACCTTCTCTTGTTAGTGCACTGTAGTCTGTATTTTATTAGAATAATAGAGCGTGGCTTGTATTGATTCAATATATATAAAATATAGGATCAAGGTTCACAATAGTGTTATACTGTTATGTGAGGCTGTGGGCCCCCTTGTCAGGGGTTCAACAAAGCGGCGGGCTGTTGAATCCAGCTAAGAGCAGATAACTAATGGGGTATTAATAAATTCAATAGTTTGCGCTTAATAACAAAATATATCTCTCTTTCTTTGCAGGAAACCAGATAAGCTGGTGGAGGTAACCCAGTACAGCCCCTGATTGAGTCGATAAATATCTCCCTAGCTAGCTTCTGATGCTGCTTTGTGGGGATCATTTATATCTCCACTCCTCCTCATGCCAATTGGCTGTTGGTATTTGTAGAATACAGCTAATATCAATCATTTGATTTCTTATCGGTTTACATTTTTTCTATTTGAGTGAAGGACAGGGTCAGGGGGGCAGATTTCCATTAATTTCATTGTTTAGGAAAATATTTCAATGTTTTTATTCAATTTCCTGTTTCGTTTTACATTAAGCCAAACTCATATATGTATTTCAAATTCTTTACATATAATATGTATTATATTTTAGACAATAAGTTTTTGTTTTCTATCATATAATTTTAAATTTTTAACTGTGAAATTTTAATGACTTTGTGATGAATAACTAATTAAATTATAAATTATTTCAAACTTGATACACATTCTACCTATGTCATTAAAAGTACACATCTATAATTTTATTTTATTCGTTTTCATTTGGACAATAAAAATTGAGTGTACCACAAAAATTAAATTAGATGTGCATTGGAATTGCTTTTCTCTTAGAAGGTTATAGACATAGTGTCGTCGATATCGTCATATTGATACTTATTTTATAATTTATGCTAAATGAATTCCGTTTTACGTTATTAACTTTATTATTCAACTTATTTTATAAATATTGTATTCAACTTAAATATCTATAATATAATTAAAATTTTATTTTAGTTTAATAATTTGATATTATACAATCAGTAACATAATAAAGTAACAAATTTATTAATATAAAGTAAAATTAATTCAATTCGAATAAAATAAACCAACATTAATAACTGTATTAACGAGGACAACACCGTATCATGCTTCTATTTTAAGTAATGGACACGGATCAGACCTCCATTAATTTCATTATCTAGGAAAATATTGCAATATTTTTATTCAATTTTCGGTTTTACATTATGCTGGTAGAAAGGTGACCATTGAGATCTGGAACAGGAATGAGTAGAAGAAATTATTTCTTTTAAAAGTGTTAAAGAAATGGGAGGGATATCTTGTTATCTTCATAGTGGGTTATTATGATAATTTTGAAAAAAATGATATAAAATTTTTTGTTATGGTGTTCTAATTGTGACTATGTTGGGTTGTTTTGTTTTGATGGGGGTGGTTGGTATAGGTAATCCTTCTTTAGTTTGGAACTTTTAGTTGCTATGGTTTGTATAGTCTGATGTTTTATTTTTGACGCTGGTAATGTTGTTTCCGAAAAACAATGAAAACAGACATATAGTTCTGTTTTTATCAAAAAAAAAAAAATTATATATCATTAAACTATAACTAAATTATGTAAATTTTGAAACACTATCTGAACTAAAGAATATTTCTATACACTGTATCTAGGCATCTAGCGAAAATTAAAAAAGAATACGAACGTCCCATCAGTTATCCCCTCGGCCTCCAATGAGACAATATAGGAAGAAACTATCAGCTAATAGCTATGTCGGAGTACATGTTCTTGCGGGGACCACACGTCAGCGGTGGCCAATCACATAACCCCTTTCTGCTCGTATATATCTTGTTCCCGTCCCGACTCGCAATCGTGGGCCCACCCACCCATCAAATGCTCGGCCTAAAACGACAAAAAAAAAACATTTATTTGGGCTTCTTTCAACTCTCCCATCTAGGTTGTAAGAAATATTCGAACTTCGTAGTTCGTTCGTGTTCGATTCGAAAAAAGTTCGAAAAAAATTCGTTCGATTCTAATTCAAAATTAATTTCAAATCAAACTGATTAGATTCGAAATTAATTTCAAATCAAACTGATTCGATTCGAAATTATATCGAATCAAACTCAAACCATGGTGAGTTCGTTCGAAATGTGTTCGCGAACTATTTTTGTTTGAATTTGTATTAATTATTTGATTGTTTGAGACTTTGAGTAGTATGAATTTATATGAAATTTATTAATTTTTATTGAATGAACTTTTAGTTTTGTATGAATTTGTATTAAATTGACATTTTTATATTTGATTATGTTATTTTGATATGAATTATGGAATTTATTCACCTAATAATTCTATTTCGAACTATTAACGAATCGAACCGAACAGTTCAAACTTTTAACGAATCGAATTTCGAACTATGATATGAGTTTGAAACTGTCTATCTATTTCAAATCAAACTAGTTCGAAATAGATTTCAAATCAAACTCGAACACATGTTAGTTCGTTCGTGTTCGATTCGTTTGCAGCCCTACTCCCATCCCTAACAATATTTAATTAATTAATGTTTACTGTTCGTTTGTTACTGTGGGAGTAATCTCTTATCTATAAGCAAACACTACAACATAAAAGATCTTAGATAATACTCATTTAATAATAATTATATATCAAATATATTATTAAAATGGTTCGGTGAAATCATTGTAATATTGAGAACTTCTTTAACAATGGTTTATAATAAAAAAAAACATTGTTAAAATAGACTCTCATAACACAAAAAAACAACAAAACCATTTAGTAACAGTTTCTTGAAGGAACCGTTGTTAAACACAGCATTTAACAACGGTTATTTATCTAGAACCGTTGTTAAATGTTACGTTGAGGAACCGTTGCTAAACGGTTCTGCTATTTTTTTTAGGTCTGACATTTATTCTAACATTTATTTTTTTTGCTCCCACCAATAACATTTGCTCCAACGGATTGCTCATCTCATCATTCGTTATCTCAATCCAACCTTTCAAAAATAAAAATTTAAAAACTGAAATCTCACGGATTACCAACCCATTTTCATTTGTTTTCATATATAAAAAGAGAGATGAGAGAGAAGAGAGAAAGAAGAGAGAAAAGAGATAGAAGAAATAAAAACTGAAATTCGACCATCTCAACTTCAAATGATCATAACTTATGATAGGAAACTCTGATTGAAGCGTTCTACGCGGTCACGGAAAGCTAACGACGAGATATATAGGCTTAACCACGTACGTCATTATCATCATTTTCAGGGCAAAAAAATATCGTTTTCAAGCTCAGAAACTCATTTATAGTTTTTTTTTCTATTTTTTAGAAATTATATAGGTTTTCATATTATTGTATGAGAAAGATGTATGTATTTTTTGAGTAAATATTTTTTTATTCGATGAATAATTATATTTATTTTATATTAATTATTGAATGAATAATATATAATAATATTTATTCTTATCTAATCAATATGACTCCATATTTATTGTTAATCAATACGACTCAATATCAATCTGACTCGCACATTTTAAATTTAAAAACAAAAATTAAAAAATACCTTTAGCAACGGTTATTAGTTAAAACCGTTGCTAAAGGTATTTTTTCAAAATAATTTTTTTTATTATTTTTAAGGTACCTTTAACAACGATTTTTATTTAAAAATTGTTGTTAAATGTCTTGCTGACATCCCTTTTAAAATGAATTTTTAACAATGGTTTTTAAATAAAAACCGTTGTTAAATGTCTTCCTGACACCCCTTTACAACGCGTTTTTAATAACGATTTTCAATATTTTTTCTAACACCTCTTTACTAACGGTTCCATAACTATTGTTAAACTTGATCAACAACCGTTGTCAAAGATGTTTTCTCTCGTAGTGAAACCATTTTAAGGTTCAGGAAAAGCAGCATCAGTCATCAGACGGGACCTGCTAGCTAGCTAGTTATCTCACAATAGCACTTCAAATAGATATTTAGCGTCACTTAAATGTGTTAACAGAGGAACCTAATTAAGTCAACACAACGAACACACTCATTTATTAGTGACTAGTTAATTTTTGGAACTTTCTTCGTTCATCTTCATAAAAAAAAAAAGGAATATGGTCACGAATATATATGTAAAAAAACCATCTATTTTGCCAAGGATATTGATGAAATCCTCTATCTTTTTGTTTCCTTGTATATATAATGCATGATTGTGTGTTGTAGGTTTCATCTAATTATTTAACATATATAGTTAGTGGAAAAAGATTAAAAAAAAGACAAAATTACGACTCACCACGTATTGATTTCTCCATCATAGCATCATATTAAATGTCCTCACTTCCCAATCCAAATTAAATCTCATTTCTTTTATCGCTCTTCTATCTACAATATCAATAGCCTTTTAGTTAAAACTGAAATGATCAACTTATTCTATTTACAGAGACCATTTTCATTAGATTAATCAATATTAAGTAATACTAAAAACAATTTTAAATTTGGAAAAAACTGCATCACGTAAAGGATATATTAATTAAAGTTATCAAAACATACAACTCTTATCTTTACTATGTTATATATATCCTTTTGAAAAACACTTCTAGTTAGTTTTGTTTAAATAAAAAGAGAAGATATTTCTGAAGCCACATCATTATCTAGTAGTGGATATGTGCGCATCAGACCTTTTGAAAAACCTTAAATTTGTCATGCTACTAGTTCCTTTCAGTGGATAATCATTTTGATATTAATGGCCCGCTAAAAATGATTTCAATAAAAGGACGTGTCCCGAATTTTACGGCAACTATAAGTAGGTAATTTTAATCAATAATAGTGGCTAGCAATAGATTAAAAATGATTTTAGTTTTAATGAAGAAATATAATAATGTTTTGATGGACAAATTGACTACTTGAAAAAAAAAATGATCGACTGATATGTGGATAACCCATGAATTGTTAATAACTACCACATCAGGTTTTTTTCGAAGTTAATTAAAGATTTTGTAAAACCGTTCTATCACAAAAATTCATTCCAAATTACTAAATGACAGTATTTGTAATTTAAGTGGCCAATTTGTCAGCATAAAAAACAAAGCAAACAAATTTCTTCTCCGACGCTGATTTGAGGAGTTGTTAATTTGACCTATCATTTCTAAGAGTTTCTAATTTAACAACTCTCTTCTATAGTTTCTAAATTAGAAATCATTCTTCAACTCAGAAATTGAAATAGCAACTGATATATAAGATTTAATAACTTATTAGAAACTCTCATTGGAGATGCTATAAAGAAAAGAAAACAACCAAGTTTTTGACAAAAATTCTTCTTTACCTAATAATTAATCCCACAGTCATTTTCCTTTTTTGTTTTTGCCTCGAATTCATTTTCACATAAAATAAATACAAATGCAAAAATGTATATGTTGCCGTATTTTTTCTATGCCGGCGGATGACAGTATTTTTTTTATCTATAATGAATTTAAATTGGACCATATAAATTTCTTCTGATGTCTAAAAAAACTATGATAATAAATTACAGCTTTAAATTATGGCAGAAGATATGGATACATTCAAATGCCGTGCTTCATATTAATAGTTAATGATCCACCAATGTCATTTTTGCCTATACAAGTATTTTCTCAATCAAGCCTCTACAAAGACTATACGTACAACGGTGCACCTCATCACAGGGATTTGTGGTTTCGATGAGACATAATCCGAATGGGCAACCCAAGAAAATATGATCAAACATTTGAATATTATTTGCAGGATAGAAGTCAGGAATAGGAATTTGAATCCAACTTCTAACTACTTTGTTTTCCTTTTTTTTTTTTTTTTGTGAATTGACAATTGATGCAACCCAAAAGAAATTTTGACTTTATATAGGGCGCGTCCATTGTTTTCTTTAGAATTTCTAAAAGTTCTATAAAATACCATCCTAACTATAAAATAAAAATATACTACCCACTTCCTAGTTTTGCTCTTGCAGCTGTTTCCTTTTAAAGTTTAAAAACCAAATATATATGACTTGCCTTGTGATTAACATAAAGAAACAAGATAAGGCCAACTTGTAAATTTGAAATAAAATTAAAAAATATAATAATAATAATAATTCTATTATGGTGAACATGATAAGTTTGACCTTCCGTACACAGGAATCACATAGCACACAACTTACAGACATAAGTATCACCTTTTAAAATGCTCCCCTTTCAGGAATAAAAAAAAGGAATTGGTATCTTTAGAAACTATAAATAGTTATTTAATTACGGTTGTTCCACTGTCCCTCTATTAACTGAGTTGCAATATCGGAGTGTAGCATACATACAAAATTAACCAATTATATATAGAGAGATAGACTAGGTGCTTCATGGAGCATCAAACCTCTTGTGATTCACATCCGTATCTCAAATTTAAAAGTTCAAATGGTTGATTCAAACCGTTGAACATGATCTTCTGATTTCATATTGAAATATCTTTCGAGATCAAATTTTATATATATTTTTTTATTTTTTTTGCTATTTTTTAGATGGGTACAAATCATTAATTTTGGATAGTGCGGAAATCGTTAGATCAACAAACTTTGTACTCATCTAAAAAATAGCAAAAAAAATAAAAAAAATATAAAATTTGATCTCGAAAGATATTTCAATATAAAGATAATATTCAACGTTTGGATTGGTTATTTAAACTTTTAAATTTGAGATACGGACATAAAGTACAAGAGGTTTGGTGCTCCATGGAGTACCCTAGCCCTCTCTCTCTCTCTATATATATATATATAGAGAGAGAGTGTGTGTGAAGCTAGCTTGCTCCTAGGAGCACGGAGCCCTCCATGATTCTAACTCAAAAAAATATAACAAATGATTTCCAAATTTTAATTTATCACTTTCATTAAATTCTTCATATTTAAATCTAATGGGTACAAAAATTTGGGGTATTTCAAGTCTCTAAGTCACTCTTTTCAATTTTTGAAAATCAACTCTAAAAAAAATAATAAAATATTTAATGTTTGTACATTATTTTTAAAAATTGAAAACAACAATTTAGAAAACTCAAAACGTCCCAAATTTTTGTACCCCATAAGATTTCAATATGAAAATTTAATGAGAGTGATAAATCAAATTTGAAAATCATTTGATATATTTTTTGAGTTAAGATCACGGATGAGCTCCATACTCCTAGGAGCACGCTAGTTTTACTCTTTCTCTCTCTCTCTATATATATATAGGTAGACTATTGTTAAAATATTTGTATTTGAGCCGATATGTAAATGGATCAAAAATTATATTTTACTCAAAAATTTTAATTTATGGTTTCCATTAAATTGTTCATATGAAAACCTTGTAGAATACAAAAATTTAGAGCATTTTTGAGTTTTTAATTTATTCTTTTGAATTTTTTAAAAAAAAACAGTCCTAAAAATAATAATAAATATTCAATGATTGTGTTATTTTTTTAAATACAAAAGAGTTGCTTAAAGAACTCAAAATGCTCTAAATTTTTGCATCCTATAAGTTTTTCATATGAAGAATTTAATGAAAATCATAAATTAAAATTTTGAAATTTTAAAATATATTCTTTAACGCGTTTGCATATCGGCGTTTTCATAATAGTCTATCTATCTATCTATCTATCTATCTATCTATCTATCTATATCTATATATATATATATATATATATATATATATATATATATATATATATATATATATATATATATATATAATTTCTCTGATGTCAAAAATATGAACTAATTAATAGAGAATCGTTGTATTCAGTTTGATTGAAAGAAAAATCACTTGCACAAATCTGTCAAGAGGAACTCACAATTCTGCTTCTTCTTTTTTAATTGTTTTTTTTTTTGCTATTTTCATAATAACATCTTCCGTATATATTAAAAAGGTCTTCTGTTGGCCATTGCAATGTTCGCCATCCTTCTGTTCATTTGTGTTCAAATCTCAATTTATTCTAATTCCAAATTTGTACTCACACTTTACTTTTTTTCAGTTTATTTATTTATATTTGCTTTCGGTTTTTTATGATGCTAGAAAAAAATAGATTAGTAATTACTGTATCAATGTTTATTGAAAGGACCTTATATTTTGCTGAAAATGTTTAATTAACCTATTTGTATATACGACCAAATTTCATAATTACTTAAACACAACAATATGGCTTTCAACATATCATGAGTTGGGTCACTCGATGACTTTGTATGCTAGTAATTAAGAGCTTTAGTTACTTTACTTTTTCTTTTTTTTGTCAATTTGTATCAAGTTAATTTGGAGTATAGTAGCTAAGTAATATTTTTGAGAAGTCACTGAACTACTCTTTACCAGATTGCTGCTCTGATATATATAGCTTTTTGTTTCATGAAGCTCCGTTCTTCTAAGTTCTAACTATATATAGCTTTAGTAAAGTAGATCAATGCAATCTCTTTCCGCTTTTTAGTACTTGTTTTTGCAGTTCTTGTGCTCTTATTCAAGCACAATGAGAATCAGTAATATGTGCTGATATTGAGATAGTGATTCTCTACTCTCTTTTTTTTATTTAATACGACTAAACTGTGTCAACTAAATTATCTCAATCTTGACTGATTCTAATAGAATATACTTCAATCGCCCTAACATATGCAAAAATAATGAAAGAGAAAGTTCTGATGTCCACATTTCACAATTGGAGTAACTTCTGCAATCTAGATATCTCTTACTTTTTTGTAGCTGATTTATTTCTCTGGCTAGTTAAAGTACAATCGATAATTAAGATCCCTCAGATACTAGAAGTTGTGTGAAAAGAATGGTCGTAGGGAAAGAGATGATGAGATGAAAAAGATATAGCAGAAGAAATATTGGCGGAGTAGCCATATTTCAGATAAATATTCAAGTTCATCAAATTCGGATAGATATTCAAGTTCAGTGATTAAAAATTGATAAATGAAAGTTTAGTGACAAGAAATGGATCATATAGACAACAATTCAATAATCTCAGAAAAAAATTATCCGTATGTTATACTACATATCATTTTACTTTTATATACTCTTGTTTTCAGAAAGTAACGGAAACCAATTCCCCTTCCTGAGGTACTAGTTTTATGTTTCTCAACAATAAATCTATTTCTGACTATATATTTCCTTATGTAAACATGGTACTATTTGCTCATGATATTTCTTATTTTCTCTTTTTTTTTTGGTTATTTTTGTTGGCTATATATATATGAGTTATACTAACCATAGCATAACTCTATATGAATTATACTACGTTAGTCATGAAGTACAAAACGTTTTTGTACTTCGCGTCGTATCTCTCATTTGAATTCAAAGCACCAATCCGACCGTTCAAAGTGTTCTCTATATAAAAAAATATTTGAAAATTAAATTTCATATTTTTTAGAATTTTTTTTTATTTTTTTGAGGATTAGAAAATTGTTCTTATTAAAAATCATAAACTCAATACATTTTTATCCCCTAAAAAATATAAAATTTGGTCTCCAAATATATTTCAATATGAAGAACACTTTTAACGGTCAGATCGATGCTTTGAATTTAGAAATGAGAGATACGATGTGAGGTATAAAAATATTTTGTACTTCGCGACTAACCGTAGTATAACTATATATATATACATAAAGAGAGAGAGAGAGTGAGTGGGGCTATGATGCTTCGTGAATCACAAAACCTCCCGTGCTTCGCGTCCGTATCTCGAATTTGAAAGTTTAAACGGCCGATCCAAACCGTTGAACATCATTTTCATATTGAAATATCCTTAGAGATCAAATTTTATATATTTTTTTAATTTTTTTTCTATTTTTTAGATGGGTACAAAGTTTGCTGATCTAACGATTTCTGCACCATCCAAAACTAGCGATTTTGTACCCATCTAAAAAATAGCAAAAAAATTTAAAAAATATAAATTTTGATTTCCAAAGAGAGTTCAATATGAAAATCATGTTCAATGGTTTGAATCGGTCATTTGAATTTTTAAATTCGAGATACTGACACGAAGTATAAGAGGTTTTGTGCTTCATGAAGACTATAGCCTCACTATATAGTCCGACTATGATTTTGGGTTTTATTTTTAATTTCAAGTCAGAAATAATCGATCCGAACCGTTCAATCTAATGTTCATATCAAAATCTATTACTAAATCAAATTTATATTTTTTAGAATTTTTTTGCTATTTTTTCTGATGAGGAGAAAATGACTTGATCTGAGAATTCTGGTTCATCAAAAAATGACGATTTCCCCCCTATCCAAAAAAATAGCAAATGAATTCCAAAAAAATATAAAATTTGGTTTACTAATAGATTTTGATATGGAAATTAGATTGAGTGGTATGAATCGATCATTTATGACTTAAAATTAATAATAGAGCGCAAAACACACAACGCTTTTGTGTTTTGCAAAACACCATAACCTAATTCTCTCTCTCTCTCTAACCATTTCATGTTCCTAATTAATTTTATGGAGATTTATTTCAATATTTCATGTTCAAATCCTTCTGCAACTTGAAAATTCCTCCAACTCCATAGAAAAAAGTAAAAACAACAGATGGGAGAAAATAAATATTTACAAAACAGGAAAAAGAAGGAAAATAAGCTTAATTTTTATAACCTTACATGTGTTCATGATAGTCGATACTTGATATATATTGTGCTGATTGAGGATTCCGGCATACATACAGGAAATATAAGGGGAATCCCAACTCAGAAGTCGCATCGTTAATCATGTAGCTACTTATGTATTTATTTTTGGCCCTTTTTGTATCAAAATTATGCATTGGAGGGAATTAAATATACATAAGAAATGAAGAATTGGATATTAAAGTGAGCATTAAGTTTGACCAGAGCTGGCCGGTTTTTCCTCTCTGTTTTTGGTTTTTGAGCATTGTATTATAATTGTTTTCCTGAAGTGAAACTAATGAATACATTTCTCAAACTAAGGGAAATTAATTCAAAAATGAAGATGTCAATCACATACACTTACAAATTAAATTTTCATTAAACTGCTACAAGATCAGAGGCTAGCACAGATGAATCATATTCACATCAAGTGCATCACTTGCACTTCACTCATAATTAATTTACAAATTAACACAGAATAAATGAAAGTGAGAACACAAATTTCACTTGCTATCATATTATCATTCAATGTAAGAACAATTGCAGCATTTGTAAGGATGCGCCTTAATTTATTGCAACCTGGCCATGGCAGTTTAGTTAACAGCTCATCAGAAATCAACTAAATCAGAAACCCACCTGATATCTGGCACCTCAACTGCACCATCTCGGAACCTATCAAAGCTGCAAAAAGTTTGATTTCTCCCCATCTCACTTATGCTTGTCCTTTGCATATCAGCAATGAGTGCGCTTAAAAGAGATGACAACATCGGCATATGACCTGACTGTGATGAAGACACATGTGTCGATGACATCTCACTCTCTGATATCAGATTATCATCGCCATTGCCTGGCCACCTCAATTGCCCCACCGTGTGTGCAAAGAAACATACCTTTCTTGTGCATCCGGTGCCATCTCTGCAGAGCTCCGTGCGATACTTGTCAGGATGGAGCCACATCTCGAACACACCGTGCGCAAGCCTGCATGTATCACGCTTCGCACACTTCCCATTCTTCCTGAAATCAGCACATAATTCGCTCGAGTAATGAAACTTCCGGGGGTCACGGCGCCTTGCCTTTTCCCCTGGGTGGAGGTAAGGGCAGTCTGTCCAATCGTGGGTTGTCAGGGATGAGGGGCACCGCTGCACCTTGAATCGGTACATGCGGAAGTTGTCACTGGCATAGAGTGCCTCTAGCTGGGGGTCGAGTCCAGGTTCGAAAGAATGGTGGCAACAGGGGCAGTTAAGGGGAGATTTAGGACTGGAGATGCCAGTCCAAGTTGGGCAGTAGATGCTCTCTTTGGTTTTGTCTTGGAAAATATCCATTCTGGTAATGGTTGTGATCAGTATAGGTGAATGCTGAGCAGTAGTGGATCTTTGAGGTTGGATGAGATGTGATGAAGGGGAAGTGAGGTGAGGAGTCGTGAAATATATATTCAGGAAATATATAAATTAAATTAAAGAATTAATTGATAAACTGGCAGTTTTGCCGATGGAAATGGGCAAAAAAGGGCCCCTTTAATTAATAAGTAATTTTCTTGTTGCAACTGTAGCAGAGAAGGAGATTTAATGATTTATTAAGATCAAGGTTGGTATACAATCCTGTGTGTTCATGGAGAACATGAACTTATTATCTTATGTCATGTCATGTGAATCAGTGGGTCCCCTTGTCAGGTTTTGAGCCAACTGAGCATGCATCATGGGATTTTTATATTATCGTGTGAAACCGGATAAGCAGGTGTACTGGTAAACCAGCCCATGGATTCAAAGAATATATCTGTAGCCTAGCCAACAGCTTGGTACACATGCTTTACTTTTCAGCTTCTTCATTTGTTCCCATTGGTATTGCTCAGAATCAACAATCAGTCCTTAATTTGATTTGCTATTTTGCTTTACTTCTTTCAGTAAAGGGCTTACACTTTCCTTAATTTTCATTTTAAATTCTAGCCAAAGCCCAGTGTCCTTTAAATGGGCGATGATATACAATACAAGATCCTTAGATTTTGTGATTCTCTCACATTAATTATGAATGTATTTTGTTTAGGTTTTGTTATGGAAATTATTAGGTAAAAACACCCTTACGTATATACATTTTATTTCCAATTATAAAAGAAGTGCTTTGAGATTTGACAAACTGGCGGATTTAAAGTACAATAATTGAGTTTATTACCAATTTTATATTTAAATTCTGTTATTTTATGTGACATACCTCTCTCTTTGTATAACAAACTATAATTGGCCACCATAGTTTTTCGGGAAAATTATTTATCGTGACTTCCTATTTTTTAAATATTAAATTAAAATTAGGGTTATGACATTGTAACTGTAAAAGCTATATCATTGATTCTCACTCTCATTAAGAAATTAAAGGTCCTATTTCTTGCCCTTGTTTGACAATTGTCTTATATGTTTTAAAACTTACTGATAGAATATCTAAGTTACACATTTTTTTTACATGGAGGAACACTTCTAAGTTAGAGCACCCATCTCATTAATTGTTCCAAACTAAGGAAGTGCATATTCATTTTTCTTTTTAAATTTCTGGTACATTCCATAGGAGATATTAAGGATAAGAACGCTAAGATAAGTACTGTACTATTACGATGAAAATATTAGAAGTATATTTCAGTCAATTTGCAGTTTAGATTAACTTATCTGCTAGAAGTAAACCACTGACAAGAACCAGTGACGGAGGCATTACCCTTTTTGCTAATTAATTAATAAAATTATCAACAAACGCTTTTGAATCTATTATTTTTGCTTGAGAAGGTGAAAAAGGTTAAAAAGGGACGTCCACATGGGAAGCCAAGTCATACTAGATATTTCTGTGGAGCCTACTGTCAATGTCTCCACCTTCCTGCTTACATCGCAATTGTGGACCCAGTCTAACAACTGCTGGAAGAAATTTTATTGGTTTTCTTTCCAACCCTTCTCTCTTATGATCTTATCCTATCCACGTGGAAGACTGGAAGCTTTCTATAAGAAAATTTTAATTTTGTGTTTCCTGTTTGTGCCTGTTGGCTGTTGGAGCAGGAGCAGTTTGCTGATTTGTACGCAAACTGTTTTGGGAGTCCGGAAAGCATCATCCATGGACCATGGGAAAATAATAATATTATTATTATAATAAAATATCAACCAATGGGACCTACTAGATATCTATCCCCCACAACAACCCTTTTAGGTTACCCCCCACATGAAGTTAGGGTTTGGAGGTCTTTAGTGTTACTAGGAGCAGTTAACAAAAGCATCAAAACAGTTGGCCACTTGGACAGTATCACAATACAAAGGGAATTTTTCTTTTAAAGGAGACGGATGGTAAAAGGACTCCGGTTGTTAATGAATTTATTTGTAAGGATATATATCAAAATTAGAATGTGACCTATCAACATATGTGATATATATTTTTTGGTTTGGTTTAGAGTGCGAGAGAGAGAACCTTGATGGGTTATATATACTTAATTTTTGTAAATATAATTAATTCATAGTAAAAAAATTGCCCCTATTTTGAATGCTTTATGGCTCCCTCACTGCCTGCAGTCCCGGGCAAACTTGAATACATTGTGCGTGGAGGCCCCCAATCTCCTATAATATACTAATATATGATTCAGTGGTCTATTTTTTCAATAATTCATTAGAGAGCGTATCAAATTTATAGTGGGCTAATTTTTTATATATATCAAAAAAATTAATTAAATATATAAGAATATGTCTATGTATGTGTAATGCTAGTAAAAAAAATTTAAATGTCAACATTAATTAAATAAATGAGAAATAACCTTTTGTTTAGTGAAGAGAATGTACTTTTTGTGAAGGTCGTAAGTTTAAAATCTGACTAGAATATACCGTAATTATCAAAAAAGTTAATAAATTTTATTTTAATTTTATTTGAAAAAATAATAAAATAAATTTAAATCGGATGCATATAGAATCCATTAAAAATGAATTGAACTTCTTTTCTGCGGGATTTCTCACCACGATTCACTTCGAAGTATTTTTCAAAACTTATATCCCAATTACCAAGCTATAGAATCTCAATTAGTAGCGTAATCCAAAAATATGAATATATATATTTATTTCTCTTTTGTATATAAACATCATATTTATTCGTTCGTTCATTCATGGAAAATTGGATATGAATACCTTTATACAGGTTTCATATTTGTGAGTAATAATATAATTAATTCACAGACATTTCTTTTAAAGTAATTGATTGGTTTAATTGACTTGATCATGCTTCTCTCCGCTTTATTTTTCAATTGGCTAATGAATTAATGGTGTTTGGTGTCCAATTTACTCACATGTCCAGTGCAATAGTAAAAATAATTGCATCATAAATAAGGTTTAATATATACCACAAGTTTTCAGCTTGAATATTTATAGGACAATATCTTCGTGGATAACAAGTGCGGTGTCTCTAGAATGGTTTGAGAAACGTTCTAAAAGAGCCTCTCTTCTATTACATGAATAGTTTGACAAATTATTTCTTAATCAATGTCAATCCACCTCCATCCTTATAATTCATCCGTAATTCAATTTGTAGAACCATTCAATAACTTTATGCATTTAGTTTTACCAGTACAATTGAAACTTACAGATTAATTGGCAATTTCAATGCAATAATATATATCTATATAATTGATAAATAACCAAGTTTTTTAAATTAATAATAATTCTACAATCTTAAACCGATATTGTCACATATATTAATATTAAGATTTGCAATGGTAGCAAAAATTTATGATGCTGGTAAAGTGGTAAACTAATGTGATTTGACGTCTAATATTTCGTTTTTGAAATGACTTGAAAATTGCAATGGTCATATCTAGCCATATTTTGATTGAAAAGTTCTATTATAGTGAAATAATTAAAATAGGAATACTTATAGGGAAGGGATCCCTTGACAATGGGTTATCTTGACAATTTTGATAATGAATCTTCAAATAAATATGAAAAAATAAATAAAAATAGAAAAAACTTTATAGATGTGTTATTCTACTTATATATTGATGGTGATTCAAACTTCATGTAATTTCATTATAGTTTGTTTGTCCATTAAAGACCATCAAAATATTATGCACTTTGCAATGATTTTAATTTAACAGTTTTTAATGGACTATCAAACGATAGTGAAATTATATAAAATTTGAATCATCATTAATCTATAAGTAGAAAAACATATCTATAAATTTTTCTATTTAAAATTTTTTCATATTTATTTGAAAATCCATTGTCAAGATTATCAAGATAACTATTGTCAAGTAATCCCTTCCCAAACTTATAGGGATATCATGGGTAGATTTTTTTCATTATCATACCTTTTTAAAATTATTCTTACTCATACACTATCCTTATCCATTAAAAATTACACTTACTCATACCCTACTCTTATTCATTAAAATAAATGGATAACAAAATGCTAACGAATAATACTAATATATCAATTTATTTTATCATCATTTATGAAAAATAATCCAAACTCATTCCTTTCATATAAATGCACCTCTATTCTACTAATATAAAATTAAAATATAAATTATAGTTAAGTAGTTTTAATTTTCTATATTAAAAAAGAGAAAATTAATTTAGAAGATCAAAGTGATTAATCTTGTATTGAAAAAAAATATAATTATTAGATAATATATATTTCAAATGATATAAATTATTTTCTTAATAATTTACTCTATAGAGCAATGGATAAGAAATAATTTTTACTCATACTCATATCCATTTACTTCATGAAAAAAAATTATTCATATCCATATTAATTAAGTTAATGAAAAAATTATTCATATTAATCTTTTCAAATATGATATGGATCAAATATATGAGTAAAAGAGTATCATTGACGGTCCTAAGAATAAATTTGTCCTCATAGATGTATGTAAGTGTGGACTTTAAGATAGCATGAGTTTAAACTCATGAGCTTTTCCGTGAACTTAATTCAAATTGTACATCAAATCATCTCTAACTTATCATGCTATTTAAATTCTTTATAAGAAAATCTTGTGGGATACAAAATTATTGCGTGTTTCGAGTTTTCTAAAGCACTATTTTCAATTCTTAAAAATTTACTCTAAAAGTAATAATAAATATTCAATATTTGTATATCATTTTCAAAAATTAAAAATATTGACTTAGAAAATTTGAAACACCCAAAAAAAATTATCCCACAAAGTTTTCAGATGAAAATTTTAATGAGCATGATAAACCAAAATTTAAAAATAATATGATATATTTTTTGAATTAAACTTATAAAATTTTTTCATGAATTTAACCTCACACTATCTTTACTCATATGTGTACAGCTAGCTAGGCTATACACAAAATAAAAGCAAAGAGTAAAAGGAATTCTGATTACGATGCATCTCAGGGAGGAATTTGTACATTGGCACAAGAATGAATGATGATATTTTATAGTTAGATGACTCGCACATGGAAAATTTTAATAAATAAAATAACCAAAAAACCAAACAAAAAATCATTGATATATGAAAACTAAAAGGATAATTTAAGTTATGGATTATAGGAAGGTTCTAAATATTTAACACATGAGTAAAATTCAGATTACAGGTAAAAACAAATAGTCCGAAAAAAGTATTTTTGATTATCCGGCAACAAAGTAAAGGAAAAACGATGTACCAAATAGAAACATTCATTTTATGGTAAATAAAATAAAGAACACATGTTATTAAACATTTTATTAAAAATTCATTTTATGGTATAAAATGAAGAATTAAACACTCGCGTGGTAATGTAAGGAAGTACATGTTATTAAAACTCCATCCGTACCAAATGAATGTCAGCCTACCTACGGGTTATTCCTCGGAAAAAAATATGAATGTCAGCCGTACGAATATTTTTGGGCCGTTTTGTGAACAAACAAAATTACTTGGGCCTTTTTAAGGCGGCTTCCAAGTAAAGGCTTTAAAACCAACTCAAAATGTTGGGCTGTTATTTTATTTTTAATTTTAAAAAAGAGAAAGAAAGAAGAACGGCCCTGGTAGGGCATATAATTGTATTTGCAGAGCTAACTTGGATCAATTTATTTGGACAAGGACAATTATCTAAAGGGATAATTAGTTTTATGTCATTTTAAAATTTTAAATTTTCAAAAATTTCACTTTGGGTTTAGATAAATGTCACTCCAAATTTAGTTTTCTTTTAATTTTATCACTCCAACTATAATAATTTTCATAATACCAAAAATAATCATTCAACCAATATTCTTCTCCTCCTCTCATCCCCATTCCCCTTAGACCTTACAGTTCCTGCTATTTTTTTTCTCAGTAAATAAGTTGGTAACAACAAGAATGAGTAAATAAGAACATAGGTAACTCTTGAATGTTTGGAAATTTGTTGGATACACACTCATTCTTGTTTGCTGCCATGATCCCATAGCGGTGCCACCATCCTCACACTCATTCCCATTTGCTTCGCTGGTTTTGTCTTGAAACCCACCTAACCAATTCAACCAGGTTATCTTTCCTAAATGCTGAGCGAATGCTCTCAAAAAGATAGCGCGTGCAGTACCGCTGGAAGGCATGCCCTGTACTAGTGCACCAGCACTGTTTGGCTGATCGAAAAGTCTCGAGATGGAGTCCTGCCAGCATAAAATAACACAGAGCAGGTGTGAGCCTGGCATTTGTCTTTGAGTATTGGTTGAGAAGGGAAGAAGAGTATTGTCTGAAGGGTATTTTGGATATTATAAAAATTATTATAGTTGGAGTGATAAAATTAAAAGAAAACAAAGTTTGGAGTGGCATTTCTTAAAATTTAAAACTCTGAAGTGGTATAAAACTTGTACCTTATCTAAAATATCTAATATAACCGAAAAAAGAAAATGCCTGATGTATCATTTAATTCGAACCAGTAACAAAGTTTGAGCAGCTTTTTAGGATTGCACCAAACAGTGTTGGAACTTTTCTAACAATTATTTCTTTGAATTTATAGATGATTGAATGTAATGATTCGTTCATATAAATATCTATAAAGAATATATTCGACCCCTACGACCTTTCAGACATAAACATTATCTTTACCGCTAGATCAAATGGTTGTTCTCTTAATTAACATATATATTGATGTCTTCTTTTGACTTTATGTTATTATCTTTTCATTCCCAAATCTTTATGCCCCGATATGTGTGAACAAATAAACACAAATATATTAAAATGATATTAGTTAGTTTATTTGAGTTTTATATTATTTTTATCTCATTTATGTACATAATATCGTCAAAATACACAAAGTTTTTTTCTCAATGATGTCTTTTATTTATTTATAATCTTATCTCTGCAAGTTCAAAATTTTATAACACAAATTGCGCACAAAAATTAATAAAATGAATTAAAATGATGCTTTACTTAGTTTATTAGAGTTCTATATCGTTTGTCCCTTTTATGCACTGTTTATCTTTGAAAAATCTCAAGGATAAAGCAGCTGAACAATTAAGAATAAATATCAATTATCAGTGATAAATCATAAGAAAGGGGAAAGAAAGGCAAGAGAGAGGGGTCCCCAGCCAGAAGAAGTCGTTGCTGAACTCCGGAACAAGTCTATTTGTCCTACAAGAAAATTTTAGAGTAAAAAGTAAGGGTATAAATACCTCACCATCTACTATCCATTTGAGGTGGATGACACTCAAGAGATTCATGAGAGAGAAAGAGATCTCTTGAGGTGTCATCTATGCGATCATTTTTCTCTGACAAGTGGGACCCGCCTGACAGTCCCACACAAGCAGCTTCAACAGCCTGAACCTAGCCTATCCACTAAATCTAATCAAGCCGGAAAAAGGATTAAGTATTAATCCCACAAAGAAATTCTAGACAAGGGTCAGGGGTATAAAAGCCCTGTCACCTTCTGTTCATTCGAGGTGGATGACCCTCAGGAGATTCAAGAGAGAGATCTCCTGAGGGGTCATCTATCTGATTATTCTTCACTAACAGATGAGTCCCACACCTCAGTGACAGAGATCAAGGAAAAGTCAAGATTAAACCCTAAGAATCAACCCTCAGAACAAACCCTAAGAACTGAAGCGGTACAATCCCTGTACAACGAAAACTGTGTCAATGCCAAGTCAGTATTTTGATACAGCCAACTATAAAAAATTTCAATGTGATTTTTCTTTCATGAACATGGATTGAAAGTCAATTTCACAAGACTGATCAGGTGCCAATATTACAAATATCTGATCAAGTCAGGATTTATATCAATTATTAATATGTAATCAACTGTTGATCAAATCAAGCCCTAATGAAGCATCAATATAAGTCTAATTGGTATTTAATTGGGGTGGTTTCTGTAAGAGAATTTTATTTGGCAGAGACACTGAGCTACAATTGAAATCTGGGATTAATTTAGAGGAGAAAACAAGATTTTCTTAACAAAAAATTTTTTAACACAACAAGACAGGGGCAAGATTGGAATTAAAAATTACAAGAGTGATCACAATGAATTTAGAGATTTTTGGTAAAAACTTAAGAATTTTTGGATAAGTGAAGCTATTAAAATAAATTCAGAGAAGATAAAATAGATTAAATAGGCAGATCAAGGGCTGAGATTTGATCACAAACTTCTCTGGTACAATTTGGGGACAGAGACATTTTTGGGTGTAATTTGGAGACAAGAAGGGGCGCTAATTCAAAAACCCAGTTACTATTACAGTGCCACATGGCAATCCCTGATTGGGCCACCTCAGCGGCTGAGTGCCACATGGCACTCTCTCATTGGTCCACGTTAGCAAGTGGGCCCCACACTGGCACAAGTCACCTGACAAGTGGGCCCCACCACAGTACCACATGGCAGCCAACCAGTGGTCCACCTCGCTCAGCTCATACCACATGACACCACCACACTGATCCACATCAACAGAGAGATCTAACTTAGCTGCCACATGGCAGCAGACAACATAAGGCCACCTCAGCCCAGTTGTGCCACATGACAGCCCCCTATTGGACCACATCACCCATTTGGGCCCTGTGTTCTCGAACTTTTATAACACAAAAGTATTGAAATATTAACACAAATGTATTAAAATAATATTTCAGTTTACTTGAATTTTATATCTTTTGGAGTCTCATTTCAACTCATAGAAGCATCAAATGCGTAATAATATTTTGAACAATGCATTCTATGGGTTTATATTATAATCGTTGCGTGATGGGGACGTTATGACACATTGTTGGATAAGAGAAATGTCTAACATTTGGAACTGATGAGTTTGGAGACAACGAGAGGGAAAGATGTTGTAAATGATAAACGATTTTTCTTTCATTAGTTTATTTTAGTTTTACATCATCTATAGTACCGTTTCAACATATAAAATTATTAAAATATACAATATCATTTTAAATGATATTGTCTACTGGTTTAACACAAATGAATTAAATATTATTTCTGTTTATTCGAGCTTTGTATTATTTGAAGCCTCATTTCAATACATAAAATCACCAAAATATACAGAGTTATTTTAAATGATGTATTATATTGGTTTTATTATAATCTTCACGTGCATGAGCTGTTATGGCACAAAGTTATTTTGAAACACTAAAATGCACAAAGATATTTTGAACGATGCCTTCTATCGGCTTATATTCTCATTGTTACATCCTCGGGTCGTTATGGCATGAATTGCACATAAAAATGATTTTAAATGATACTTCTTTCATTAGTCTATTTCAGTTTTGTATCATTTGTAGCATCATTTTAACACATAAAATCACCAATAACACAAAAGTCATTTAAAAATAATACTCTCCATGGGTTTATATTATAATCATTGTGTTTTTTGAGACTTTATAACATGAATGGTGTGGAAAGATTAAAATTAATACATTAAAATAATATTTATATTTATTCAAGTTTTGTATTATTTGAAACCTCATTTCAACACATAAAATCACAAAAATATATAAATTTATTTTAGATGATGTATTATATGAGTTTTTATTATAATCGTTACATGCTCGAGCCGTTATTGCACGAATAACGCATAAACATGAATACAAATGCCTTAAGAACTATATTTTTCCTTTAGTTTATTCAAGTATCTATACTATTATATAAAGCATCTAAGAATTGGAGGGTCCATTTTTTATCATGGTATTTTTTTATTATACCCATTTTATCCCTCAATTAGACAGATAATATTTATTTTTGGTTGATCGAACGTATGTGATCGCGTCCATTGATCCCCTCTTTCTCTCCATTTCTTTCCCTTATATACTATTATTTCCATAATATTATTATTTTTATTTAGTAACCTTGTGCATTGATAGACTTTTGAAGCCCTAGGATGTTGGTATTGAAAGGTCAAGATAGTGCAATAATGTAAAGAACCTAAGGTAGAAATGTATAAATCAATTTGGGGCTTAATGTTCAAGTATAATGGCAGCGGAATACGATTTAAAACAATTCAATTCTCACAAGAATATAGCAATCAAAGAAATGTGAGAAAATAAAGTAAAGATAAAGCAAGAACACAAGATGTAACGGAGTTCGGCTTCAACAATGCCTACGTCTCCGGGACCCTCAACCTCTAACAATTGAGGTTGAGCCGATATATTTAAAAAGGGTTTTTACACTTGTAGAACTTGGTCCCTTATAAAAATGGGCTGTCAAGCCTATCGGTAACAAGAGTGACAACACACTCAAAAAGGTGAGTGACAACACACTCAAAAAGGGTTGAGTGACAACACACTCAAAAGAAAGGTGAGTGACAACACACTCAAGAAAAGATGAGCACTACAGCTCAAAAAAATGTTTTCAAGAAGATCATGAAGGATCAAGTTGGGAGAATAGAGAGAAGTTAGATTGAGCTTGAACAAGGATTTGGCTAATTGAGTGTATCAAATCTCTTGAATTATCTCTCACACTTTGTATATGGCTAGTAAGCTCTTTGAAGTAATGATTTTGCTAGATAGATCAAATTCTAACTCAGTCAGATTCATTTTCAGTGAGAGAGGTGATCCTTTTAAAATAGATTTTCTGAAGAAACTATTTTTCGATCTGAACCGTTATAACGATTTACGAATCGTTATAACGGTTTAGAAAGAATAGCCGTTGGATCAACTGAACTGAAACGTTATAACGATTTATCAAATCGTTATACGTTTCCTAAATTGTTGTAACGATTACTGAATCGTTACATAACGATACACTCTAGTTTCTTTTAGAATATTTCTGCCTTAGAATATTTTTGAGTATTGAGATGAACCGTTATAACATTTACTGAATCGTTATAATGATTCCCTGGCCAGATGCAATTTTCTTGTTGTTTAAGCTCAATTTATCTTGACCAATTCAACCCAGTTTGAATCTAACTAAACCTAAGTCTAATGCAGTCTTGATTAAGCTCTTATATCCCAGCACTAGTCTTGGTTCTTGTGCACTAGTCCATTTGCATGTTAATCCCTGCACAAAACTCAAACAAGGCAAATTGTAAAATTCAAGATTGTTTTGCAAATCGACAAATCAAAGAAGATGTTAAGTGTAACATGTGCATATTTGGTAAGAAATTAATGGTGATAATATATGTTAGAATAATTTACTTTTCTTGCCATCAAAATCATGAATCATTAACTCATATTGTGCAAAAATCTCATCCAAAATTAAATATAGTCTTTATTATAGGTTTTCTCTATAATTTGGTGAATTTATAATTTAATATTAGATAAATATGAATTTTTTTATCTTATAATATTTTAATGTTTAAATAAAAGAGTCTGCTGCAATGCGCGGGTATATAGTTAGTTTTATCTAGTGTAGCCTCATTTCTATACATAAAATTATTAAAATATACACAAAATTATTTTGAATGATGTCCCCTATTTGTTAAATTTATAATAATTATGTTCTCAATTTTTTATGACATAAATAATGTTGAAAGATTAATACAAATGTAGTAAAATAATATTTCTGTTTATTCAAGTTTGTATCTTTTATAGCCTCATTTCAACAAATAGGATCAACAAAATGCTCAATGGTCTTTTGAAGTTTGAACAATGTATTCTATGGATTTATATTGTAATCTTTGTGTCCTCGGGTCGTTATACGACTTGCTCACAAGAATGATTGTAAATGCAGTAAAAATGGTACATATTTTGTTAATCTATTCGAGTTTTGTTTCATTTGAAGCCTTTATTTGAAGACATAAAATCATCAAAATACATAAAATTATTTTAAATGATATATTCTATGGGTTTATTTTATAATCATTGCGTTATTGAGCCGTTATGGCACGCATTATGCACAAAGATTAATAGAAATACATTAAAAATATAATTCTCTTTTAGTTCATTTGATTTTTCTATCATTTGTAACCACATTTCAGCACATAAATAATCAAAATACACAATTATTTTGAATGATGTCCCCTATTCATTTATATTATAATCATTATGTTATAGATTTTTTATCACACAAATAGTATTGAAAGATTAACATAAACGCATTAAAAATATATTTCAGTGTGCTTGTGTTTGTATCTTTTATAGCACGATTCAACTCATAAAATCACCAAAATGTACAAAGATATTTGGAACAATATCTTCTATGGGTTTATTTTATAATTGTTGCTTGCTCAGATCGTTATGACACGAATTACACATAAAGATTATTATAAATGCATTAAAAAGAATACTTTTTTCATTAGTTTATTCTACTTTTGCATCTGTTACACTAAACATCTTCTTTGATTTGTCGATTTGCAAAACAACCTTGAATTTTATAATTTGCCTTATTTGAGTTTTGTGCAGGAATTAACATCTAAATGGATTAGTGCACAAGAACCAAGACTAATGATGGGATACAAGAGCTTAATCAAGACTGCATTAGGCTTAGGTTTAGTTAGACTCAAACTGGGTTGAATTGGTCAAGATAAATTAAGCTTAAACAACAGAGAAAAATGCTTTTGCTCAATGAATCGTTATAACGGTTCGGTAATCATTATAACGGTTCATCTCAATACTCAAAAATATTCTAAGACGGAAAAATTCTCATAGAAACCAAAGCGTATCGTTATGTAACGATTCAGCAATCGTTGCAACGATTTATGAAACGTATAACGATTCAGTGAATCGTTATAACGTTTCAGCTAAATCGAACCAACGACTATTCTTTCTAAGCCGTTATAACGATTCTCAAACCGTTATAACAGTTCAGGCCAAAAATAGTTTCTTCAGCTGTTTCAGAAGATCTATTTTAAAAGAATCACCTCTCTCACTTATGATGAATAACAAGAAGCTGATCCATCTAGCAAAATCATTACTCCAGAGAGCTTACTAGCAATATACAAAGTGAGAGAGATAATTCAAGATATTGAAACACTCAATTAGCCATATTCTTGTTTAAACTCAATCTAGCTTCTCTCTATTCTCTCGACGCCCTCCGCACCGTCGAAAACGTGCTCAGGAGCGCAAAACAAGAAAATAGGACCCAACGTCGTCGGTACCATCGAAAACGAGTTCGTTCGCTGAAGACATGAAAATGGGAGCCAACGCCCTCAGTATCGCCGAAAATGAGTCCGGGAGCGCAAAACATGAAAACCGGATCCGACACCCTCGGTGTCGCCGAAAATGAGTCCGGGAGCGCAAAACAAGAAAACGGGACCGACGCCCTCCGCACCGTCGAAAACGTGCTCAGGAGCGCAAAACATGAAAACGGGACCCGACGCCGTCGGAACCGCCGAAAATGAGTCTGTGTGAGCAAAACACGAAAACGGGACCTCACGCCCTCCGCAGCGCCGAAAACGTGCTCAGGGGCGCAAAACATGAAAACGGGACCCGACGCCGTCGGAAGCGCCGAAAACGAGTCCGGGTGCGCCAAACATGAAAATGGGACGCGACGCCCTCCGCACCGCCGAAAACGTGCTCGGGAGAGCAAAACATGAAAACGAGACCCGACGACGTCGGTACCGCCGAAAACGAGCGCGGGCGCGCAAAACATGATAATGGGAGCCGACGCCCTCGGTACCACCGAAAATGAGTCCGGGAGCGCAAAACAAGAAAACGGGACCCGACGCCCTCGGTACCACCGAAAATGAGTCAGTGAGCGCAAAACATGAAAACGGGACCCGACGCCCTCCGCACCGCCGAAAACGTGCTCGGGAGCGCAAAACATGAAAACGGGACCCGACACAGTCGGTACCGCCGGAAATGAGTTCGGGCGTGCAAAACATGAAAACGGGAATCGACGCCCTCGCTACCGCCGAAAACATGCTCGGAAAAGCAAAACATGAAAACGAGACCCGACGCCGTCGGAACCGCCGAAAATGAGTTTGGGCGCGCAAAACATCAAAACGAGAGCCAACGCCCTCGGTACCGCCGAAAACGAGTCTGGGAGCGCAAAACATGAAAACCGGACCCGGCGCCCTCAGTATCACCGAAAACGAGTGCGGGAGTGCAAAACATGACAACGGGACACGACGCTCTCCGCGCGGTCGAAAACGTGCTCGGGAGCGCAAAACAAGAAAACGGGACCCGACGCCGTCAGAACCGCCGAAAATAAGTTCGGGCGCGCAAAACATGGAAACGGGAGCCGACGCCCTCGGTACCGCCGAAAACTTGCTCGGGAGTGCAAAACATGAAAATGGGAGCCGACGCCCTCGGTACCACCAAAAACGTGTCAAGGAGCGCAAAACATTAAAACCGGACCCGACGCCCTCGGTATCGCCAAAAATGAGGCCGGGAGCGCAAAATATGAAAACGGAACCCGAAGCCCTCGGAACCGTCGAAAACGTGCTCGAGAGCGCAAAACATGAAAACGGGACCTGACGTAGTCGGTCCTGCCGAAAACGAGTTCGGGAACGCAAAACATGAAAAGGGGAGCCGACGCCCTCGGTACCGCCGAAAACGTGCTTGGGAGCACAAAACATGAAAACGGGACCCGACGCCGTTGGGGTCGCCGAAAACGAGTTCGGGCGCGCAAGACATGAAAACGGGATCCGACTCCCTCGGTACCGCCGAAAATGAGTCCGGGAGGGCAAGGCATGAAAACAAGAACCGACGCCCTCGGTACCGTCAAAAACGAGTCCGGGATCGCAAAACATGAAAACCGGACCTAACGCCCTCAGTACCGACGAAAACGAGTCCGGGAGCGCAAAACATGAAAACAGGACCCGACGCCCTCGGAACCGCCAAAAACAAGTCCGAGAGCGCAAATCATGAAAACGGGACCAGTCGCCCTCCGTACCGTCGAAAACATGCTCGGGAGAGCAAAACGTGAAAACGGGAACCGACGCTGTTGGAACCGCCGAAAACGAGTCCGTGTGCGCAAAACATGAAAACGGGACCTTACGCCCTCCGCAGCGCCGAAAACGTGCTCGGGATCGCAAAACATGAATATAGGACCCGACGCCATCGGTATCGCCGAAAATGAGTACGGGCGCGTGAAACAAGAAAACGGGAACCGACGCACTCGACGCCACCGAAAACGGGTCCGGGCGCGCAAAACATGAAAAAGAATGTCGATGCCCTCGGTACAGCCGAAAATGAGTCCGGGAGCGCAAAACATGAAAACCGGACCCGACGCCCTCGGTATCATCGAAAATGAATTCGGGAGCGCAAAACATGAAAACGGGGCCCGACTCCCTTGGAACCGCCGAAAATGAGTCCGAGAGCGCAAAACATGAAAACGGGACTCGACGTCGTCGGAACCACCGAAAATGAGTCCGGGAACGCAACACATGAAAACGGGACACGACGCCCTCCGCACCGTCGAAAACGTGCTCGGGAGCGCAAAACATGAAAACGGGACCCGACGCCCTTGGTACCGCCGAAAAGATGCTCGGGAGCGCAAATCATGAAAACGAGACCCGATGCCGTCGGCACCGCCGAAAATGAGTTCGGGCACGCAAGATATGAAAACGGGAGCCGACGCCCTCAATACCGCCGAAATCGAGTCCGGGAGCGCAAATCATGAAAACGGGACCCGACGCCGTCGTTATCACCGAAAACGAGTTCGGGCGCAAAAGAAATGAAAACGGGAGCCGACGCCCTCGTACCGCCGAAAACGAGTCCGAGAGCGCAAAACATGAAAACCGGACCCGACGCCCTCAGTATCGCCGAAAAAGAGTCTGGGAGCGCAAAACTTGAAAACGGACCCAACGCCCTCGGAACCGCCGAAAATGAGTTCGGGAGCGCAAAACATGAAAACGGGACCCGACGCCCTCCGCACCGTCGAAAACGTGCTCGGGAGCGCAAAACATGAAAACGGGACCCGACGCCGTCGGTAACGCCGAAAACGAGTTCGGGCGTGCATGACATGAAAACGGGAACCGATGCCCTCGTTACCGCCGAATATGAGTCTGGGAGCGCAAAACATGAAAATCGGACCCGACGCCCTCGGCATTGCCGAAAACGAGTCTAGGAGCGCAAAATAAGATAACGGGACCCGACGCCCTCCGTACCGTCGAAAACGTGCTCGGGAGCGCAATAAATGAAAATGGGACCCGACGCCGTCGGAATCGCCGAAAACGAGTCCGGGTGCGCAAAACATGAAAACGGACCCGACGCCCTCGGAACCGCCGAAAACGAGTCCGAAGCGCAAAATATGAAAACGGGACCCGACGCCCTCCGCACCATCGAAAATGTGCTCGGGAGCGCAAAAGATGAAAACGGGATCCGACGCGGTCGGAACCACCGAAAACGAGTCCGGGTGCGCAAAACATGAAAACGGGACGCAACGCCCTCCGCACCGCTGAAAACGTGCTCGGGAGCGCAAAACATGAAAACAGGACACAACGTCGTCGCTACCGCCGAAAACGAGTTCGGGCGCGCAAAATATGAAAACGAGAGCCGACGCCCTCGGATCCACCGAAAATGTGCTCGGGAGCGCAAAACATGAATACGGGACTCGACGCCATCTATACCGCCGAAAAGAGCGCGGGTGCGCAAAACATGAAAACGGGACCCGACTCACTCGGTACCGCCGAAAACGAGTTCGTGAGCGCAAAACATGAAAATGGGAGCCGACGCCCTCGCTACCGCCGAAATCGTGCTCGGGAGCGCAAAACATGAAAATGGGAGCCTACGCCCTCGGTACCGTCGAAAACGTGCTCGGGAGCGGAAAACATGAAAACGGGACACGACGCCGTCGGTGTCGCCAAAAATGAGTTCGGGCGCGCAAGACATGAAAACGAGTTCGAGCGCGCGAGACATGAAAACGGTACAGCCGAAAATGAGTCCGGGAGGGCAAGGCTTGAAAACAGGAGTCGACGCCCTCGGTACCGCCGAAAACGTGTCCGGTATCACAAAACATGAAAATCGGACCTAACGCCCTCGGTACCGCCGAAAACGAGTCCGGGAGAGCAAAACATGAAAACAGGACCCGACTCCCTCGAAACCGCCAAAAATAAGTCCGGGAGCGCAAATTATGAAAACGGGACCCGTCGCCATCCGCTCCGTCGAAAACATGCTCGGGAGAGCAAAACATCAAAATGGGAACCGACGCTGTCGGAACCGCCGAAAATGAGTCCGTGTGCGCAAAACATGAAAACGGGATCTGACGCCCTCTGCAGCGCCGAAAATGAGTACGGGAGCGTGAAACAAGAAAACGGGAACCGACGCACTCGGCGCCGTCGAAAACGTGTCCGGGCGCGCAAAATATAAAAACAGATGTCGACGCCCTCGGTACCGCCGAAAATGAGTCAGGGAGCGCAAAACATGAAAACCGGTCCCGACACCCTCGGTATCGTCGAAAATGATTTCGGGAGCGCAAAACATGAAAACGGGACCTGACTCCCTCGGAACCAACGAAAATGAGTCCGAGAGCGCAAAACATGAAAACGGGACCCGACGTCGTCGGAACCGCCGAAAATGTGTCCGGGAACGAAACACATGAAAACGGGACACGACGCCATCCGCACCGTCGAAAACGTGCTCGCGAGCGCAAAAAAAGAAAACGGGACCCGACACAGTCGCTACCGCCGAAAACGACTTCGAGCGCGCAAAAACATGAAAATGGGACCCGACGCCCTCGTTAACGCCGAAAAGATGCTCGGGAGTGCAAATCATGAAAACGAGACCCGATGCCGTCAGCACCGCCGAAAATGAGTTCAGGCACGCAAGATATCAAAACGGGAGCCGACGCCCTCGGTACCGCCGAAAACGAGTCCGGAGCGCAAATCATGAAAACGGGACCCGACGGCGTCGTTATCGTCGAAAAAGAGTTCGGCCGCGCAAGACATGAAAACGGGAGCCGACGCCCTCGCTACCGCCGAAAACGATTCCGATAGCGCAAAACATGAAAACCGTACCCGACGCCCTCAGTATCGCCGAAAAAGATTCTGGGAGCGCAAATCTTCAAAACGGGACCCAACGCCCTCGGAACCGCCGAAAATGAGTTCGGGAGCGCAAAACATGAAAACGGGATCCGACGCTGTCGGTTACGCCGAAAACGAGTTCGGAAGCGCAAATCATTAAAACGGGAGCCGACGCCCTCGGTACCGCCGAAAACGTGCTCGGGAGCGCAAAACATGGAAATGGGACCCGACGCCGTCGGTATCGCCGAAAACGAGTTCGGGGGCGCAAGACAGCAAAACAGGTGATGATGCCCTCGATACCGCCGAAAATGAGTCCGGGAGCACAAAACATGAAAATTGGACCCGACGCACTCGGCATTGCAGAAAACGAGTCCGGGAGCGCAAAACATAAAACCGGACCTGACGCCCTTGGAACCGTCGAAAACGAGTCCGGGAGCGCAAAACATGAAAATGGGACCTGACGCCCTCCGCACCGCCGAAAACGTGCACGGGAGCGCAAAACATGAAAACGGGACCCGACGTAGTCGGTACCGCTGAAAACGAGTTCGGAAGCGCCAAACATTAAAACGAGAGCCGACGCCCTCGGTAGCGCCGAAAACGTGCTCGGGAGCGCAAAACATGGAAACGGGACCCGACGCCGTCGGTATCGCTGAAAACGAGTTCGGGGGCGTAAGACATCAAAACAGGTGCCGATGCCCTTGGTACCGCCGAAAATGAATCCGGGAGCGCAAAACATGAAAATCGGACCCGACGCCCTCGGCATTGTAGAAAACGAGTCCGGGAGCGCAAAACATTCAACGGGACCTGACGCCCTTGGAACCGCCGAAAACGAGTTCGGGAGCGCAAAACATGAATATGGGACCCGACGCCCTCCGCACCGCTGAAAACGTGCACGAGAGCGCAAAACATGAAAACGGGACCCGACGCGGTCGGTACCGCTGAAAACGAGTTCGGAAACGCAAAACATTAAAACCGTAGCCGACGCCCTCGCTACCGTCGAAAACGTGCTCGGGAGCGCAAAACATGGAAACGGGACCCGACGCCGTCGCTATCGCCGAAAACGAGTTCGGGGGCGCAAGACATCAAAACAGGTGCCGACGCCCTCGGTATCGCCGAAAATGATTCTGGGAGCGCAAAACATGAAAATAGGACCCGACGCCCTCGGAACCGCCGAAAGCGTGCTCAGGAGCGCAAAACATGAAAACGGGACCCGACGCAGTCGGTACCGCCGAAAACGAGTTCGGGTGCGTAAAACATGAATACGGATGCCGACGCCCTCGATACCGCCGAAAACGTGCTCGACCGCGCAAAACTTGAAAGCGGGACCCGACGCCGTCGGTACACCCGAAAATGAGTTCGGGCGCGCAAAACAAGAAAACGGGAACCAACGCACTCGGCACCGCCGAAAATAGGTCCGGGCGCGAAAAACATGAAAACGGATGTCGACGCCCTCGGTACCGCCGAAAATGAGTCCGGGAGCGCAAAACATGAAAATGAGAGCCGACGCCCACGGTACCACCGAAAACGCGTCCGGGAGCGCAAAACATTAAAACTAGTTCGGGCGCGTAAAACATGAATACGGAAGCCGACGCCTCGATACCGCCGAAAACGTGCTCGGCAGCGCAAAACTTGAAAACAGGATCCAACGCCGTCGCTACCGCCGAAAATGAGTCGGAAGCGCAAAACATAAAAACCGGACCCGACGCCCATGGTTTCGTCGAAAATGAGTCCGGGAGCGCAAAATATGAAAACGGGACCCGACGCCCTCGGAACCTCCAAAAACGTGCTCGGGAGAGCAAACATCAAACGGGACCCGACGCCGTCGGTACACCCGAAAATGAGTTTGGGCACGCAAAATTAGAAAACGGGAACCGACGCACTCGGCACCGCCGAAACCGGGTCCGGGCGCGAAAAACATGAAAACGGATGTCGACGACCTCGGTACCGCCGAAAATGAGTCGGGGAGGGCAAAACATGAAAACCTGACCCGACGCCCTCGATCGCCGAAAATGAGTTCGGGAACGCAAAATATGAAAACGGGAGCCGACGCCCTCGGTACCGCCGAAAATGTGCTCGAGAGCGCAAAACATAAAAACGAGACCCGACGTAGTCGTTATCGCTTTGAAAATAAGTTCGGGCGCGCAAAACATGAAAACGGGAGCCGACGCCCTCGGAACCGCCGAAAACGTGCTCGGGAGCGCAAAACATGTAAATGGGAGCCGACGCCCTCGGTACCACCGAAAACGTGTCCGGGAGCGCAAAACATTAAAACCGGACCCGACGCCCTCGGTATCGTCGAAAACGAGGTCGAAGCGCAAAATATGAAAACGGGACCCGAAGCCCTCGAAATCGTCGAAAATGTGCTCGGGGGCGCAAAACATGAAAATGATTTTGGGCGCGCAAAACATGAAAAGGGGAGCCGACGCCCTCGCTACCGCCGAAAACGTGCTCGGGAGCGCAAAACATGAAGACGGGACCCGACGCCGTCGGTGTCGCCGAAAACGAGTTCGGGCGCGCAAGACATGAAAACGGGACCCGACGCCCTCGCTACCGCCGAAAATGAGTCCGGGAGGGCAAGGCATGAAAACAGGAGCTGACGCCCTCGCTACCGCCGAAAACGATTCCGGGATCGCAAAACATGAAAACAGGACCTAACGCCCTCGGTACCGCCGAAACGAGTCCGGGAGCGCAAAACATGAAAATAGGACCCGACGCCCTCAGAACCGCCAAAAATATGTCCGGGAGCGCAAATCATGAAAACAGGACCAGTCGCCCTTCGCACAGTCGAAAACATGCTCGGGAGAGTAAAACATGAAAACGGGAACCGTTGTCGGAACGAAAACAAGTCTGTGTCCTCAAAACATGAAAACTGGACCTGACGCCCTCCATAGCGCTGAAAACGTGCTCGGGAGCGCAAAACATGAAAATAGACCCGACACCCTCGGTATCGCCGAAAATGAGTTCGGGAGGGAATAATTAGAAAACCGGACCCGACGCCCTCGGAACCACCCAAAATGAGTCCGAAAGTGCAAAACATGAAAACGGGACCCGACGTCGTCGGAACCGCCGAAAATGAGTACGGGAACGCAACACATGAAAAAGGGGCACGACGCCCTCCGCACCGTCGAAAACGTGCTCAGGAGCGCTAAACATGAAATCGGGACCCGACACAGTCGGTTCCGCCGAAAAGATGCTCGGTTGCGCAAATCATGAAAATGAGAAAACCGATGCGCCCTCGCATCGCCGAAAAAGAGTCGCATCGCCGAAACGAGTTCGGAGCACGCAAGATATGAAAACGGGCAGAAAACGGGACCCGACGCCCGATCGCCGACCGCCGAAAAAACGAGTCCGGAAAATGAGTCGGGAGCGCAAAACATGAAAATGGGACCCGACGCCCTTGGAACCGCGAAAAATGAGTCCGGAGCGCAAAACAAGACAACGGGACACGACGCCGCCGAAACCGCCGAAAATGAGTTCGGGTGCGCAAAACATTCTAACGATACCCGACGCCCTCCGCACCGCCGAAAACGTGCTCGAGAGCGCAAAACATGAAAACGAGACCCGACACGTCCTTACCGCCGAAAATAAGTTCGAGCGCGTAAACATGAAAACGGGAGCCGACGCACTCGCTACCGCCGAAAACGTGCTTGGGAGCGCAAAACATGAAAACAGGACCCGACGCCCTCGAAACCGCCGAAAACGTGCTTGGGAGCGCAAAACATGAAAACGTGACCGACGCCCTCAGTAACGTCGAAAATGAGTCCGGGAGCGCAAAACATAAAACCTGGACCCGACGCCCATGGTTTCGTCGAAAATGAGTCCGGGAGTGCAAAATATGAAAACGGGACCCGACGCCCTCGGAACCGCCAAAAACGTGCTCGGAAAAGCAAAACATGAAAACGGGACCCGACGCCCTCCGTAGCGCCGAAAACGTGCTCGGGAGCGCAAAACATGAAAACAAGACCCAACGCCGTCAGTACACCCGAAAATGAGTTCGGGCGCGCAAAAATGAAAATGAGAACCGACGCACTCGGCACCGCCGAAAATGAGTCTGGGCGCGAAAAACATGAAAACGGATGTCGACGCCCTCGCTACCGCCGAAAACGAATCCGGGAGCGCAAAACATGAAAACCGGACCCGACGCCCGCAAAACGATCGCCGAAAAAACGAGTCCGGGAGCGCAAAACATGAAAACGGGACCCGACGCCCTCGGAACCGCGAAAATGAGTCCGGGCTCGCAAAACATGAAAACGGGACCCGACGCCCTCCGTACCGCCGAAAACGTGCTCGGGCGCAAAACATGAAAACGGAGACCCGACGCCCCGTCGCACCGTCGAAAATGAGTCCGGAGCGCAAAACATGAAAACGGACCCGACGCCCTCGAATCGCCGAAAACGAGTTCGGGAGCGCAAAATATGAAAACGGGACCGACGCCCTCCGCACACCGCCGAAAAGTGCTCGGGAGCGCAAAACATGAAAACCGGACCCGACGCGTCTCGCACCGCCGCCGAAAACGAGTTCGGGCAGCGCAAAACATGAAAACGGGAGCCGACGCCCTCGCACGCCGAAAACGTGCTCGGGAGCGCAAAACATGAAAACGGGACCCGACGCCCCTCGGTACCGCCGAAACGAGTCCGGGAGCGCAAAACATGAAAACGGGACCGACGCCCTCCGCACCGCCGAAAAATGAGTTCTCGGGAGCGCAAAACATGAAAACGGACCCGACGCCCTCGCGCGCCGTCGAAAACGAGTCCGGGAGCGCAAAACATGAAAATGGGACCCGACGCCCTCGGAACCGACGAAAATGAGTCCGGGCTCGCAAAACATGAAAACGGGACCCGACGCCCTCCGTACCGCCGAAAAAGTGCTCGGGATCGCAAAACATGAAAACGGGAGCCGACGCCCTCGGTACCGTCGAAAATGAGTCCGGGAGCGCAAAACATGAAAACGGGACCTGACGCCGTCGGAATCGCCGAAAACGAGTTCGGGTGCGCAAAATATAAAAATGGGACCCGACGCCCTCCGCACAGTTGAAAAAGTGCTCGGGAGCGCAAAACATGAAAACGGACCTGACGCTGTCGTTACCGCCGAAAACGAGTTCGGGCACGCAAACATGAAAACGGGAGCCGACGCCGAGCCGCGCAAAACGAAAACGTGCCCTCGGGAAACGAGTCGGAGCGCAAAACATGAAAACGGGACCCGACGCCTCGAACCGCCGAAAATGAGTCCGGGAGCGCAAAACATGAAAACGGGTCTCGATGCCGTCCGCACCGCCGAAAAATTTCTCAGGAGCGCAAAACATGAAAACCGGACCCGACGCCCTCGGTATCGCTGAAAACGAGTCCGGGAGCGCAAAACATGAAAATGGGACCCGACCCCCTCGGAACCGACGAAAATGAGTCCGGGCGCGCAAAACATGAAAACGGGACCCGACGCCCTCGTACCGCCGAAAAAGTGCTCGGGATCGCAAAACATGAAAACGGGAGCCGACGCCCTGTACCGTCGAAAATGAGTCCGGGAGCGCAAAACATGAAAAAAAGGGGACCCGACGCCGTCGGAATCGCCGAAAACGAGTTCGGGAGCGCAAAATATGAAAACGGGACCGACGCCCTCCGCACGCCGAAAAAGTGCTCGGGAGCGCAAAACATGAAAACGGACCGACGACGCCGTCGCACCGCCGAAAACGAGTTCGGGCACGCAAAAAAACGAAAACGGAGCCGACGCCCACGCGACCGCCGAAAACGAGCTCGGGAGTGCAAAACATGAAAACGGGACCCGACGCCCTCGGTATCGCCGAAAAATGAGTCGGAGCGCAAAACATGAAAACGGACCCGACGCCCTCGAAAACATGAAAACGGACCGACCCTCGGAACGAGTCCGGGAGCGCAAAACATGAAAACGGGACTCGACGCCCTCCGCACCGTCGAAAACGTGCTCAGGAGCGCAAAACATGAAAACGAGAGCTCTCGCCGTCGGAATCGCCGAAAACGAGTTCGGGTGCGCAAAACTTGAAAACGGGACTCGACGCCCTCCGCACCGCCGAAAATGTGCTCGAGAGCGCAAAACATGAAATAGGACCCACCGCTGTCGGTTTCGCTGAAAACGAGTTCGGGCGCGCAAGACATGAAAATGGAAGCTGACGCCCTCGGAACCGTCAAAAATAAGTCCGGGAGCGCAAAACATGAAAACCGGACCCAACGCCCCCGGTATCACCGAAAATGAGTCCGGGAGCGCAAAACATGAAAACGAAACCCGACACCCTGGGAACCGCCGAAAACGAGTCCGGGGGCGCAAAACATGAAAACGGGACCCGAAGCCCTCCGCTCCGTCGAAAACGTGCTTGAGAGCGCAAAACATGAAAACGGGACTTGACGCCGTCGGAATCGCCGAAAACGAGTTCGGGTGCGCAAAATATAAAAATGGGACCCGACGCCCTCCGCACAGTTGAAAAAGTGCTCGGGAGCGCAAAACATGAAAACGGACCTGACGCTGTCGGTACCGTCGAAAACGAGTTCGGGCACGCAAAGCATGAAAACGGGAGCCGACTCCCACGCTACCGCCGAAAACGTGCTCGGGAGCGCAAAACATGAAAACGGGAGCCGACGCACTCGCTACCGTCGAAAATGAGTCCGGGAGCGCAAAGCATGAAAACGGGACCCGACGCCCTCGATATTGCCGAAAACGAGTCCGGGAGCGAAAAACATGAAAACGGGACCCGACGCCCTCGGAACCGTCGAAAATGAGTCCGGGAGCGCAAAACATGAAAAGGGACCCGACACCCTCCACACCGCCGAAAAAATGCTCGGGAGTGCAAAACCTGAAAAAAGGACCGTCGCCGTCGGGCGCGCAAAATATGAAAACGGAAGCCAACGCCCTCGGTACCGTCGAAAAAGTGTGCGGGCACGCAAAACAAGAAAACGAGGCCCGACGCACTCGACACCGCCGAAAATGAGTCCGGGAGCGCAAAACATGAAAACGGAACCCGACACCCTCCGCACCGTCGAAAACGTGCTCGGGAGCGCAAAACATGAAAACGGGACCCGACACCCTCCGCACCGTCGAAAACGTGCTCGGGAGCGCAAAACATGAAAACGGGACCCGACGACCTCTGCACCGTCCAAAACGTGCTTGGGAGCGCAAACATGAAAACGTTTTCGGGAGCGCAAAATATGAAAACCGGACCCGACGCCCTCGGAACCGCCGAAAACGAATCCGAAAGCGCAAAACATGAAAACGGAACCTGAGGACCTCCGCACCGCCGAAAACGTGCACGGGGGGTGCAAAACATGAAAACGGGAGCCGACGCCCTCGCTACCATCGAAAACGTGCTCGGGAGCGCAAAACATGAAAATGGATCCTGAAGCCGTCGATACCTCCGAAAACGAGTTCGTGCGCGGAAGACATGAAAACGGGAGCCGACGCCCTCGGTACCGTCGAAAACGACTCCGGAAGCGCAAAACATGAAAATGGGACCCGACGACCTCCGCACCGTCGAAAACATGCTCGGGAGCACAAAACATGAAAACGGGATGTGACATCGTCGGAATCGCCGAAAATGACTCCGGTTGCGCAAAACATGAAAACGTGACCCGACGCCCTCCGCACCGCCGAAAACGTGCTCGGGAACGCAAACATGAAAACAGGACCCGACGCCGTCGGTACCACCGAAAACGAGGGCGGGCGCGCAAAACATGAAAACGGGACCTGACACACTCGGCACCGCCGAAAATGAGTTCGGGAGCGCAAAACATGAAAACGGGAGCCGACGCCCTCGGTTCCTCCGAAAACGTGCTCGGAAGCGCAAAACATGAAAACGGGACCCGACGCCGTCAGTACCGTCAAAAACGAGTTCGGGCGCGCAAGACATGAAAACGGGAGCCGATGCCCTCGCTACCGCCAAAAATGAGTCCGGGAGCGCAAAACATGAAAACCAAAACCGACGCCCTCGGTATCGCCGAAATCGAGTCCGGGAGCGCAAAATAAGAAAACGGACCTGATGCCCTCGGTACCGCCGAAAACGAGTCCGGGGGCGCAAAACATTAAAACAGACCCGACGACCTCCGCACCGTCGAAAACGTGCTCGGGAGCGCAAAACATGAAAACGGACCCGACGACCTCCGCACCGTCGAAAACGTGCTCGGGAGCGCAAAACATTCAAACGTTACGTGACACCGTCGGAATCGCCGAAAACGAGTCCGGTGCGCAAAACATGAAAACGGGACCCGACGCCCTCCACACCGCCGAAAACGTGCTCGGGAGCACAAAACATGACAACAGGACCCGACGCCGTCGTCTGCACGCCGAAAATAAGTTCGGCGCGCAAGACATGAAAACGGGAGCCGAAGCGCCTCGCACCGCCGAAAACGAGTTCGGACGCGCAAAATATGAAAACAGGACCCGACGTAGTCTGTACCGTCGAAAACACGGGTTTGGGCGCACAAAATATAAAAATGGGAGACGACGCCCACGGTAATGCAGAAAACGTGCTCGGGAGCGCAAAACATAAAAACGAGACGTGACGTAGTCGCTACCGCCGAAAACGAGTTCGGGCGCACAAAACATGATAACGGGAGCCGACGCTCTCGCTACCGTCGAAAATGAGTCCGGTAGCGCAAAACATGAAAACCGGACCCGACGCCCTCGGTATCGCCGAAAATGAGTCCGGAAGAGCAAAACATTAAAACGGACCGACGCCCTCGGAACCGCCGAAAATGATTCCGGGAGCGCAAAACATGAAAACGGGACCCGACGCCCTCGGTACCGCCGAAAATGAGTCCGGGAGTGCAAAACATGAAAACGGGACCTGACGTTGTCGGAATCGCCGAAAAAGAGTCCGAGTGCGCAAAACATGTAAACGGGACTCGACGCCCTCCTAACCAACGCCCACCTCACCGCCGAAACGTGCTCGGATCGTAAAATATGAAAACGGACCCGACGCGGTTGTACCGCCGAAAACGAGTTCGGGCGCAAAACACATGAAAACGGGAGCCGATGCCCACGCATCGCCGAAAATGAGTCCGGAGCGCAAAACATGAAAACCGAACCCGACGCCCTCGGTATCGCCGAAAAACGAGTCAAGGAGCGAAAAACATGAAAACGGACCCGACGCCCTCGAACCGATGAAAATGAGTCCGGAGTGCAAAACTTGAAAATTGGACCCGACGCCCTCCGCACCGCCGAAAAAGTGCTCGGGATCGCAAAAGATGAAAACGGGACCCGATGCCGTCGATACCGCCGAAAATGAGTTCCGACTCGCAAAATACGAAAACGGAGGAGCCGACGCCCTCGTATCGCCGAAAACATCCTCGGAGCGCAAAACATGCAAACCCGACCCGACTCGGTCGCCCACCGCCGAAACCAAGTTCGGGCGAGCAAAACATGAAAACGGGAGCCGACGCCCTCGATACCGCCGAAAACGTGCTCGAGAGCCCGAAACATGAAAACGGGAGCGACGCCCTCTGTACAGCCGAAAACGAGTCCGGGAGAGCAAAACATGAAAACGGGACCCGACGCCCCGTATCGCCGAAAATAAGTCCGGAGCGCAAAACATGAAAACGGGACCGACGCCCTCGAAAACCGCCGAAAATGAGTCCGGCGCGCAAAACATGAAAACGGACCCGACGCCCTCCGCACCGCCGAAAAATTTCTCGGGAGCGCAAAACAAGAAAACGGACCGACGCCCTCGCATCGCCGAAAACGAGTTCGGCGCGCAACACATGAAAACGGGAGCCGACGCCCTCGCACCGCCGAAAATGAGTCCGGAGCGCAAAACATGAAAACGACCCGACGCCCTCGGTATCGCCGAAAACGAGTCCGGGAGCGCAAAACATGAAAACGGGACCGACGCCCTCGGTACCGACGAAAATGAGTCCGGGAGCGCAAAACATGAAAACGGACCCGACGCCCTCCGCACCGCCGAAAACGATTCCGGGAGCGCAAAACATGAAAACGGACCGACTCCCTCGTATCGTCGAAAATGAGTCCGGGAGCGCAAAATATGAAAACGGGACCCGCCGACCACGGTACCGCCGAAAAGAGTCAGGGAGCGCAAAACAAGAAAACGGGACTCGATGCCCTCGGAACCGCCGAGAAAGAGTCCGAGACCGCAAAACATGAAAACGAGACCCGACGCCCTTCCCACCGTCGAAAACGTCCTCTGAGCGCAAAACATGAAAACGGAACCGACGCACTCGAATCGCCGAAAACGAGTCCGGAGCGCAAACATGAAAACGGGACTCGACGACATCCGCATGCACGAAAAAATGTGCTCTGGGAGCGCAAAAGATGAAAACGCGACTTGACGCCGTCGTATCGCCGAAAATGAGTTCGGCCGCGCAAAACATGAAAACAGGAGCCGACGTCCTCGGTACTGACGAAAACGAGCTCGGGAGCGCAAAATATAAAAACGATAACCGACGCCCTCGGTACCGCTGAAATTGAGTCTGGGAGCGGAAAACATGAAAATTGCACCGAAAACGAGTCCGTGAGCGCAATACATGAAAACAGCACCTGACGCCCTCGGAACCGTCAAAAACGAGTCCGGGAGCGCAAAACATGGACACGGGACCCGACGCCCTCCGCATCGTCGAAAATGTGGTCGGGAGCGCAAGACATGAAAACGGGACCCGACACCCTCCGCACCGTCGAAAACGTGCACGGAGCGCAAAACATGAAAACGGACCCGACGCCCTCGAAGCGCCGAAAAGAGTCCGGTGCGCAAAACTTGACAACAGGAGCCGACGCCCTCCGCACTGCCGAAAACGTGCTCGGGAGCGCAAAACATGAAAATAGGACCCGACTCCGTCGCACCTCCGAAAATGAGTTCGGCGCAAAAATGAAAACGGACCCGACGCACTCGATCGCCGAAAACATGTCCGTAGCGCAAAACATGAAAACCGACCCGACGCCCTCGAACCGCCGAAAACGAGTCCGGAGCGCAAAACATGAAAACGGAACCGACGCCCTCGCACCGCCGAAAACGTGCTCGGTGGCGCAAAACATGAAAACGGGACCCGTCGCCGTCGCACCGCCGAAACGAGTTAGGCGCGCAAGACATAAAAACAAGAGCCGACGCCCCGCACCGCCGAAAATGAGTCCGGGAGCGCAATACATGAAAACGGAACCGACGCCCTCGCATCGCCGAAAACGAGTCCCGAGCGCAAAACATGAAAACGGACCCGACGCCCTCCCCACCGTCGCAAACGTCCCTGGAGCGCAAAACATGAAAACGGGACTTGACGCCGTCGTATCGCCGAAAATGAGTACGGTGCGCAAAACATGAAAACGGGACATGGCGCCCTCCGCACCTTCGAAACGAGCTCGGGGCGCAAAACATTAAAATAGGACCCGACGTCGTCGCTGCACCGTCGAAACGGCGCGGCGCGCAAAACATGAAAACGGACCCGACACACGCGCACCGCCGCAAAATGAGTTCGGAGCGCAAAACATGAAAACGGAGTGGACGCCTCCGCCGAACCGCCGAAAACGAGTCCGGGAGCGCAAAACATGAAAAAGAGACCCGACGCCCTCGATATCGCCGAAAACGATTCCGGGAGCGCAAAACATGAAAACGGGACCCGACGCCCTCCCCACCGCCGAAAACGTCCCTGGGAGCGCAAAACATGAAAACGGGACCGACGCGCCGCCGAACCGCCGAAACGAGTCCGGAGCGCAAAACATGAAAACGGACCCGACAACCTCCGCACCGTCGAAAACGTTCTCGGAGGGCAAAACATGAAAATGGGATTTGACGTCGTCGCACCGTCGAGAACGACCCGGCGCGCAAAACATGAAAGCGGAGCCGACGCCCCGCACGCCGAAAACAAGCTCAAGAGCGCAAAAGAAGAAAACGGGTCTCGACGCCGTCGAATAGCCGAAAAATGAGTACGGTGCGCAAAACATGAAAACCGGACCGACGCCGACGGTCGCATCGTCGAAAATGATGCGGCACGTAAAACATGTAAACGGACCCGACGCACTCGCACCGCCGAAAACGTGCTCGGGAGCGCAAAACATGATAATAGGACTTGATCGCGTCGACCGCCGAAACGAGTTCGGCGCGCAAAATTGAAAACGAGAGCCGACGCCCTCGTACCGCCGAAAATGAGTCCGGAGCGCAAAACATGAAAACCGGAACCGACGCCCTTGTATCGCCGAAAACGAGTCCCGAAGTGCAAAACATGAAAACGGACCCGACGACCTCCGCACCGTCGAAAACGTGCTCGGAGCACAAATATGAAAACGGAATCGACGTCGTCGAATCGCCCAAGACGAGTACGGTGCGCAAAACATGAAAACGGGACTCGCCGCCCTCCGCTCCTTCGAAACATGCTCGGGAGCGCAAAACATGAAAACAGACCCGACGCCGTCGCACCTTCGAAACGAGGGCGGCGCACAAAACATGAAAACGGACCCGACGCACTCGCACCATCGAAAACGAGTCCAGGAGCGCAAAACATGAAAACGTTAGCGACACCCTCCTGCACCGTCGAAAACGAGTCCGGAGCGCAAAATATGAAAACCGAACCGACGCCCTCGAGATCGTGCGACCCTTTTTCGCGCGCTCCGCACCGCCTCGGGCGATGGGATGCGGAAGAAGGACACGGAGATCCCTCCCAAGCGTGCATCTCGTTTAATGCCTAAGCTAATTCTACCGTTTAGACCAATTTGAATGCACATTTAGGGGTTTTTTAGTGATTGTGAGTTCTTGTAGATTCCGGCGGCGCAAGCCCCCACCGTTAATTACCCCGGGTCGTTAACCTCGAGGCACCTCTCGGATCTTTAAAAGGGAGAAGCAAATAACATAGTTAAATGATGGTCAAGTGGTCGTGTGCCCTTATGATCTGGGATCATTAGAGTACCCCGGATTTACCGTAGATTAATCCAAGAAAGATGAACCTACTACAGACGGTTTAGTCTTTACCGCCTCGAGAGATAACCTTACTACGATCGATTAATCTCTTCGTAGGGTTCGAGGTGAGTCTACTACGTAACGACTCAACCTCGCTGATCTAGAAGATAAACCTACTACGTAACGGTTCAATCTTAACTAGTCAACAACCAATCACACAAAATACAACTCAAGCACTAAGCCGCTGATCTTGAGGTTGGTGAATCGTAGAAGGGTGGATTTGGCCCACGTGTTTCTTCTCACCGATCTTCTAGATCATGAATTCCAAGCACTAAGCCGATTCATAAACCTAGAACACAACCGCACACAAAGTCAAACCCGAAGCACTAAACCAAACTTGACATTGATGCGTGTGTCGTGAAGGAACCTACTACGTAACGGTTCACATTCACTGCTTTGTGGATGAATCTACTACGTAATGATTCAATCTCACAATCTCGGAGATAAACCAAGAAGACAAACTTATCGACGATGAGTTCACTTTACTAGCTCAACTAGTCATGAATTACTTGTTCATGACACCGAGTCATTAAGATGTCACTTCTTTCGACATCTTAATGTTCTTCTCTCTTAGAGTCGACATATCTCTTCATGTTGATGTCGCGACCTTGATTATTCTTCAATGAGCGTCAAGATGTTCTTGTCCCGACTAATTGTCCTGAATGTTGCATTACTTGTGCAAGATCACTGTGTTACTCTACACCCCTTGTGTGAGCATATTTATTCACCTCTAAAATGTAAAAGATTATTACATTTTTATTGATTTTTTTTATTATTAAGATAATATCTTTCATTATTATCTCTATTACAAAGGTGAATTTATTCTTTATTTTTGAGCTCTATTTATTTCTGTAGAAGATTATTTACAAAAATAATAAGAAATGGGTTAGCTATTATCTAGAATTTTATTTAAATTTTTGGGATTTTTTAATAGCTAAAGTAATAGAATTTTGTTTTTATTTTTTTCTAAATTCTATTTATTTTTGTAGAAAGTCACTTACAAAAATAATAGGAAATAAGTTGGCTATGATTTTATTTGAATTTTTAGGATTTTTATAATAGCCAAAGTAATAGGATTTTATTATTATATTTTTATTATTTTTAAATTCTATTTATTTTGTAGAAAATTATTTATAAAATAAAAAATGAATTAGCTATTTTTATTTTGATTTTAGAATTTATAATAGCTAAAAGAATTATTATTTTTTTATCCTATTTATGATCTTATTTGAATTTTAGGCTTTTATTTTTATTACTATTATTTCATTTATTATATGTGGGAAAAATGAATTTTATTTGAATTTTAGCCCTTCTTGAATAAGATTTTATTTTATTATCATTATTATTATTATTTGATTTTTAGAATTCTTATAATAGCTAAAAGAATGAAAGTTATTATATTCTTTATTACAATTATTATTTTCTTTATTGCATTTTATTCACAAAATATTAAGAATGATTTAACTTTTATTATATTTTTATTAGTATTTTTAAACTGAAAATAATAATATTTATTCTATTATTATTATATTTTTATTTGATTTTTTTAGAAATAACCAAAAGAATATAACTTGTTTTATTATATAATTTTATTTTAGATTCTAAAATAAAATAAGGTATATTTATTATTTATTATTATGATTATTTATTTTTATTTTTATAGAAAAGACTAAAATAGTACTTATTTAATATTATTATTTATTCTCTTTTGTAATAATTAAAGAATAGAATTTATCTTATTGTTTCTTATTGAATATTATTATTGTCATTATTATTTTATGGAAAATCACTTGAAAAATCAGTAAAATATTTTTAATCATAATTTAAGATTTTATTTGAATTTTTGGAATTTTATAATATCTAAAATGATAAGTTAAAGCTAAATCAAATAGAAAATGCAATATAGTGTTATTTGCTTTTAAATTATTTTTATATAATAATATTTTTAAAATTGGAATATTTTTATACAGAAAAATACTATGGAAAACAAAGAACTTTTAGAAACAAATTTGAGTTAATTTGGAGTTTAGGAACATTTTCAAATGATTTATTTACTATTTATTTTTAATTCTCTGTTATTTATTAAATTTTGGGTTTGATGAACTAGGCCGAGATATATTTCTCTTTTATTTTTCTCACTGGGCCGGCTTTGAATTGGGCCGAGATTAGTCTCTAGATTAATCTGAGTTATTGGATTTATATCAAGATTCACACAGATCTTTTATTAACTTTGTATTTCATTTGGGCCGTCAGATATGGTTGAGATTCGTATTAAACAGATTAAAGGCCCAGATTAAACTATGCTTTAATTTTCTAAACACCCACTGGCCCAGATCTCTCAGATCTGTCCCAAGATTCGTGTAACTTTTTGAGATTAGTGTTGAGATCGTTGTCTTCTGTCTCTCTCTCGTGCTTTGAGATGTGTGCTGCATAGGCAATCTTGGTGCTCCGGCGGCCTGATCGGAGATCGGCCACCACCTTTAGTGTCGCCTTGGTATGGAGAGTTAATCTATGCTCTCTCGATTGTTCATCTGGGGGTGGATCACCGAACTATCGCGCCCAAGTACCAATTCATACCTAATTCGCATCGATGAATTCGACTAAAATCGAGTCTTGTTCTAGCTTCAATTCTTCTAATTTCCTGTCTAATCCTGTAACTTTGAATCCTAATTGATGTAATTCAATGTTTTACTCTTGTAATTTCTCCTAATTCATGTGAATCACCGAGTTCCAGAATTAGCGATCGGTACCGATCATTGAGATTGGACAGATTCTTGTATTTCCAATCGATTGACAAGTTCTTTCTATATAAAATCTCATCGTCAACCATGATCGCACTTGGATTGAGTGAATAATCATCTCAATTATGAGAGGAGACGACTGTTATACTTGTTCAATCTCAAGTTCTAATAACTGTCCAAATTTCCGCGATTCTGATTGATGAATTGATCAAGAATTGAAATCTTTTGAACAATCAATTGGAAACACAAGAGTCTGAGAGATCAATTGATTTTCGATCAAAGACAATTGCATGATCGCTGGGCCGGGAGATCACTTGGTCTTCAACCAGCCCCGATCAGTACATCGTACCAGTTGCCCCTTTTTGCTAATTACTCAAAGTACAAGAAAAAAAAATGGAAGATAAGAGATAGAAATGAAAAGGCGATGATCAAGAGAACAAATTCATCACAAATTTTAAGAAAATTGATCAATCAATCAAAAAGAATTACGAGAAGTAGAAAAATAATACCGAATTCAACTAATTGCTTTCAAAAAGTGCAATTACATTACAAGCTCTCATCTTTTATGATTGCACTTACCTTTCTTCTCCTTTAGTTCTAAACTCTCTTTCAATTCACTGTGAATGGTGGAATGAACTAAGTTCTCAAGCACTTGCCGAGGTCACTTAGTTGAATAAGCTTCTCTCTTGCTCTCTTGAATGATCTTGAGGAGTTGTAGGTTGTGTATATGCTGCCTTTTTTTTTGTATTGCTACTGAATTGAAGTATATATAGAGATTGAGTTTTTTGACCGAATTTGACTCTCTCAATTCAATTGGACTTGGTGCATTTCATCACTCACTCAATCTATTTACTTGTGCTTTATGGTTCACTGAACCGAGTCTCCAATTACCAAAGCAACATGTAACTACCTAAAGGCAGTTATGTTATCCCTTTATTTACTAATTTGCCATTACTCGCCTTCACAACTTCTCAAGCCCTTCTAGCCTCTTCTAGACTCTTCTGAACTTCAATTCACTCCTTTATAAGCTGCTTCCATCCTCCTCTAGCTCAATTTTGCAGCAATTGATAGAATTTATATTCCTCTTCCTTTAGAACCTCATAACCAAGTCTTAACCTTTCTCTTTGATCCCTTGATCATTCTTTGCATTTCAAAGCTTCAATCTCATCTATTTGGAGTTAGGCAAATCCCTGTACATCTTCTCTGGCGATTTGCTAGATCTAACATAGTGCTAGATCATTCCATTTCTAGGTCGAGGGGTGAATCGGTTCATCTCTTATCTCCAACACTCAAATCTTTTCAATTTTTGTTCTAACACCATCGCCTTAGGCCTAGGAAGCTTTCCTAGCCATCAATTGCAAGTTTTAAGCTTCAATTGACAAGTTCAAGATTTTGACTCGAGGTAATTATCTCTGCCATATCTTTTCCTTCACTGCATTATTTTAAAATCTAAATTCACATACCTTCTCTCCTTTGTATAATGTAGCCAAGGCTAGAAGCAATTAACTCTAAGTGAAGCCCTTTGCTTGATCTCCATTGATGGCGCCATCGACTGTGGAGATGATCGGGAAGAAGAAGAGAAGGAGAGGGAAGAAGGATGAGGCGTCCACAAGCATGCCTGCATCCGGCGTTCATGCACCAAAGCAGAGAAAGAGGAGGGTGCAGAGAGAGAACATACAGGCGCCAGGTGCATGCACTCTTCCTTCTCTTATTTAAACTTCGCTTAATGTTTCGTTCTAGACTTGGCTTGCCAATTATTCATGCATCACGACTCATAGATCCGACTAGTGGACCCTACTTGTAAGGTTACCGAGTCTAGGTTTATAGTAATTGATTAGTGTACGATTAGGGCTAATTGAGCCGAGTCAGCATGTTGTGATCGGGTCGTTAGGTTAAGTACCCTATCTAACTCTAATGGCTTGTTAATACCGCCGAGGTGGCCGAGTAGAGAGCCGCCATGTGGCACAACCGGGGTCGAGGTGGCTTGATGTAGCCGTGCCATGTGGCATGTGGTCAGCGACGTGGCCTCCTCCGGTCAGTGCCACGTGGCACATGCATATCGAAGTGGCCTGCTGTGATTGTGCCATGTGGCATATACTGAGATGAGGTGGACCACTGGTTGACTGCCACGTGGCACTGAGGTGGGGCCCACCTGTCAGTGACTTGTACCAGGGTGGGGCCCACTTGCTGACGTGGACCAATGAGAGGTTGCCACGTGGCACTCTACCGCCGAGTTGGTCCAATCTGGCGCCGCCACGTGGCACACCCTATCTCTTCACCTATTTTATATCCTCTCGTGTTTCTTGCACCCAGCTTGTACCCGAGCCGCTATTATCCCCAAGTTGTACCCGTAGTTGCCTTGATTAAATCTCACCCTTGATCTTTCTTTTTTTAACTGCTTTTATCTTCCCCGAATTTATTTTAATAGCTCCACTTATCCAAAAATTATGAAATTTTCACCAAAAATCCATAAATTCATGATGATCATCCCTGTAATTTTTAATTCCATTTTTACCCCTGTCTCTTTGAATTAAAAATTCTTTTATCAAGGAAATCCTGCTTTCCTTCCTCCGAATTAATCCCAAATTTCAATTGTAGCTCAAATTGTCTCTCGCCAAATATCTCTCTCTTGCAGAAACCACCCTAACTAAATTCCAATTAGACTTGTATTGATATTTATTAGGGTTTGATTTGATCAACAGTTGATTACTTGTCAACAATTGATACAAATCTAGACTTGATCAGATGGTTTCTCCTAGCTTTGGCACCTGATCAGTCTTGTGAAATTAACTTTCAATCCCTTAACATGAGGGTGATTTGGTCAAAGAGCTGACTACTTATCAGCAATTGACACAAATCAAAGCATGGTTAGGTGGTTGCTCACAGCTTTTGGCACCAGGTCAGCCTTGGAAGCAAAATCACATTTGAAATTTCCCATGATTGGTTGTATCAAAATACTGGCTTGGCATTGACACAATTATCGTTGTATAGGGGATTATACCGCTTCGCTCTGGGTTTACTCGAGGGTAGGTTCTTAGTGGTTTAATCCCGACTCCTTTGATGTTTGTCACCGAGGTGCTGGGGCCCACCGTCGCTGAAAAATGATTACATGGATGATCCATGAGGAGATTTCTTCCTCTCTTCTCGAATCTTCGAGCGTCATCCACATCAAATGAACAAATGGATGACCGGATATTTATACCCTTGCTTCGTGTTTTAGAATTTCCTCAAAGGGATTAACACCTAACCCTTGTTCCGCTAGATTAGATTTTTTAGTAAAATAGGCTAGGTCTATGTTGTTGGAGTTGTTTACAAGGGACTGCCAGGTGGGTCCCACTTGTCAGAAAAGATATAATCACATGGTGACACCCGAGAGATCTCTCTTCTCTCTCGATCCTCTCGGCTGTCACTCATGCCGAGTGGATAGAGGATAGTGGGGTATTTATACTCTTTATTTTGTGCCCAGAATTTCCTTGTGGGACAAATAAAGTTGCTCCGGAGTCCGTTAGCGACCTTTTCTGATCAGTGGGCCCTTTCTCTTGCCCTTTCTCTTTCCCCTTTCTTATGTTTTACTATCAACAATTGATATTCATTTTCATTTATTCAGCTGTTTATCTTTGAGATTTTCCAAGGGTAAACAGTATCGCCGAAAATGAATCGGGGGCGCAAAACATGAAAACGTGACCCGCCGACCATGGTACCGCCGAAAACGAGTCAAGGAACGGAAAGCAAGAAAACAGGACCCTACGCCCTAGGTATCGCCGAAAATGTGTCTGGGCGCAAAACATGAAAACAGGACCCGACGCCCTCCGCACCGCCGAAAACGTGCTCAGGAGCGCAAAACATGAAAATAGGACACGACTCCGTCGGTACCGCCGAAACGAGCGCGGCGCGCAAAACAAGAAAACGGTACCCGACAAACTCGGCACCGCCGAAAACGAGTCCAGGAGCGCAAAACATGAAAACTGGCGCGGACGCCCTCGGTACCGCCGAAAACGAGTCCGGGAGCGCAAAACATCAAAACCGCAACCGACGCCCTCGGTTTCGCCGAAAATGTGTCAGGGAGCGCAAAACATGAAAATGGGATCTGACGCCCTCCGCACCGTCGAAAACGTACTCGGGAGAGCAAAACATGAAAACTGGACCCGACGCTGTCGGAAGCGCCGAAAAAGAGTTAGGGTGCGCAAAACATGACAACGGGACCCGACGGTGTCGGAAGCGCCGAAAACGAGTCCGGGAGCGCAAGACATGAAAACGGGAGCCGACGCCCTCGGTACCGTCGAAAATGAGTCCGGTAGCGCAAAACATGAAAACCGGAACCTGACGCCCTCCGCACCGTCGAAAACGTGCTCAGGAGCGCAAAACATGAAAACGAGACCCGTCGCCGTCGACCGCCGAAAATGAGTTCGGTGCGCAAAACATGAAAACGGACCCGACTACCCCGCACCGCCGAAAACGTGCTCTAGAGCGCAAAACATGAAAATGGAAGATGACGCCCACGCACACGAATCCAAAATGAGTTCGTGAGCGCAAAACATGAAAACCGACTCGACGCCCTCGTATCTTCGAAAACGAGTTCGGGAGCGCAAAACATGAAAATGAGACCCGACGCCCTTAGAACCTCCGAAAATGAGACCCGACGCCCTCAGAATCTCCGAAAATGAGTCTGCGAACGCAAAACATGAAAACGGGACCCGTCGCCCTCCGCACCTCCGAAAAAGTGCTCAGGAGCGCAAATCATTTAAACATGACCCGACGCCGTCGGTACTACCGAAAACGAGTTCGGGCGAGCAAAACATGAAAACGGGAGTCGACGCCCTCGCATCGCCGCCGAAAACGTGCTCGAGAGCGCAAAACATGAAAACGGAGCCGACGCCCTCGCACCGCCGAAAACGAGTCCGGACCGCAAAACATGAAAACGGGACCCGACGCCCTCGTATCGCCGAAAACAAGTCCGGGAGCGCAAAACCTAAAAACGGGACCGTACGCCCTCGAACCGCCGAAAATGAGTCCGGAGCGCAAAACATGAAAACGAGACCCGACGTCGTCGTAATCGCCCAAAAACGAGTTCGGATGCGCAAAACATGAAAACGAGACCCGACGTCCCCGGGAGCGCAAAACATGAAAACAGTACCCGACGCCGTCGGTACCGCCGAAAATGAGTTCGGGCGCGCAAAAAATGAAAACGGGAGCCGACGTCCTCAGTACAGCCGAAAAAGAGTGCAAGCGCGCAAAACATTAAAACGGGGCCCGACGCACTCGACACTGCCGAAAACTAGTCCGGGAGCGCAAAACATGAAAACCGGAACCAGACGCCCTTCGCACCACCGAAAACGTGCTCGGGGCCCCAAACATGAAAACGGGACCCGACGCGGTCGGTATCGCCGAAAATGAGTTCGGGCGCTCAAAAAAAAGAAAAGGAGACTCGACACCCTCGGTACCGCCGAAAACGTGCTCGGGAACGCAAAACATGAAAACGGGACCCGACGCCGTCGGCACCGCCGAAAACGTGCTCGGGAACGCAAAACATGAAAACGGGACCCGACGCCGTTGGTACCGCCGAAAATGAGTTCGAGCGTGCAAAATATGAAAACGGAAGCCAACGCCCTCGCTACCGTCGAAACAGAGTGCGAGCGCGCAAAACATGAAAATGAGGCCCGACGCACTCGACACCGCCGAAAATGAGTCCGGGAGCGCAAAACATGAAAACCGGACGAGATGCCCTCGGAATCGCCGAAAATGAATTCGGGAGCGCAAAACATGAAAACAGAACCCGACACCCTCCGCACCGTCGAAAACGTGCGCGGGAGCGCAAAACATGAAAACGGGACCCGACGACCTCCGCACCGTCGAAAACGTGCTCGGGAGCGCAAAACATTCAAACGTTACGTGACACCATCGGAATCGCCGAAAACGAGTTCGGGTGCGCAAAACATGAAAACGGGACCCGACGCCCTCCACACCGGCGAAAACGTGCTCGGGAGCACAAAACATGAAAACAGGACCCGACGTAGTCTGTACCGTTGAAATCAGGTTTGGGCGCACAAAACATGATAACGGGAGCCGACGCTCTCGCTACCGTCGAAAATGAGTCTGGTAGCGCAAAACATGAAAACCGGACCCGACACCCTCGGAACCGCCGAAAAAATGCTCGAGTGTGCAAAACATGAAAAAAGGACCCGACGCCGTCGGTACCGCCGAAAATAAGTTCGGGCACGCAAAATATGAAAACGGAAATCAACGCCCTCGGTACCGTCGAAAAAGTGTGCGGGCGCGCAAAACAAGAAAATGAGGCCCGACCCACTCGACACCGCCGAAAATGAGTCCGGGAGCGCAAAACATGATAACCGGACCTGACGCCCTCGGAACCGCCGAAAACGAATTCGGGAGCGCAAAACATGAAAACGGAACCCGACACCCTCCGCACCGTCGAAAACGTGCTCGGGAGCGCAAAACATGAAAACGGGACCCGACGACCTCTGCACCGTCGAAAACGTACATGGGAGCGCAAACATGAAAACGTTTCCGGGAGCGCAAAACATGAAAACCGGACCCGACGCCCTCGGAACCGCCGAAAATGAATCCGAGAGCGCACCGCCGAAAACGTGCTCGGGGGTGCAAAACCTGAAAACGGGAACCGACGCCCTCGGTACCATCGAAAAAGTGCTCGGGAGCACAAAATAAGAAAATGGATGCCGAAGCCGTCGGTACCTCCGAAAACGAGTTCGGGCGCGTAAGACATGAAAACGGGAGCCGACGCCCTCGCTACCGTCGAAAACGACTCCGGAAGCGCAAAACATGAAAGCGGGACCCGACGACCTCCGCACCGTCGAAAACATGCTCGGGAGCATAAAACATGAAAACGGGATGTGACATCGTCGGAATCGCCGAAAATGACTCCGGGTGCCTAAAACATGAAAACGTGACCCGACGCCCTCTGCATCGCCGAAAACGTGCTCGGGAACGCAAAACATGAAAACAAGACCCGACGCCGTCGGTACCACCGAAAACGAGGGCGGGCGCGCAAAACATGAAAACGGGACGTGACACACTCGGCACCGCCGAAAATGAGTTCGGGAGCGCAAAACATGAAAACGGGACCGAGGCCCCCGGTTCCTCCGAAAACGTGCTCGGAAGCGCAAAACATGAAAACGGGACCCGACGCCGTCAGTACCGTCAAAAACGAGTTCGGGAGCGAAAGACATGAAAACGGGAGCCGATGCCCTCGGTACCGCCGAAAATGAGTTCGGGAGCGCAAAACATGAAAACCAAAACTGACGCCCACGGTATCGCCGAAAACGAGTCCACGAGCGCAAAATAAGAAAACGGGACCTGATGCCCCCGGTACCGCCGAAAACGAGTCCGGTGGCGCAAAACATTAAAACTGAACCCGACGACCTCCGCACCGTCGAAAACGTGCTCGAGAGCGCAAAACATGAAACGGGACCCGACGACCTCCGCACCGTCGTAAACGTGCTCGGGAGCGCAAAACATTCAAACGTTACGTGACACCGTCGGAATCGCCGAAAACGAGTTCGGGTGCGCAAAACAAGAAAACGGGACCCGACGCCCTCCACACCGCCGAAAACGTGCTCGGGAGCACAAAACATGAAAATAGGACCCGACGCCGTCGGTACCGCCGAAAATAAGTTCGGGCGCGCAAGACATGAAAACGGGAGCCGAGGCCCTCGCTACCGCCGAAAACGAGTTCGGACGCGAAAAATATGAAAACAGGACCCGACGTAGTCTGTACCATCGAAAACGGGTTTGGGCGCACAAAATATAAAAATGGGAGACGACGCCCACGGTTATGCAGAAAACGTGCTCGGGAGCGCAAAACATAAAAATGAGACGTGACGTAGTCGGTACCGCTGAAAACGAATTCGGGCGCACAAAACATGATAACGGGAGCCGACGCTCTCGGTACCGTCGAAAATGAGTCTGGTAGCGCAAAATATGAAAACCGGACCCGACGCCCTCGGTATCGCCGAAAATGAGTCCGGAAGAGCAAAACATGAAAACGGGACCGACGCCCTCGGAACCGCCGAAAATGATTCCTGGAGCGCAAAACATGAAAACGGGACCCGACGCCCTCGGTACCGCCGAAAATGAGTCCGGGAGCGCAAAACATGAAAACGGGACCTGACGTCGTCGGAATCGCCGAAAAAGAGTCCGAGTGCGCAAAACATGTAAACGGTACCTGACGCCCTCCTAACCAACGCCCACCTCACAGCCGAAAACGTGCTCGGGAGCGTAAAATATGAAAACGGGTCCCGACGCGGTTGGTACCGCCGAAAACGAGTTCGGGCACACTACACATGAAAACGGAAGCCGACGCCCTCGGTACCGCCGAAAATGAGTCCGAGAGCGCAAAACATGAAAACCGGACCCGACGCCCTCGGTATCGCTGAAACGAGTCCAGGAGCGAAAAACATGAAAACGGGACATGACGCCCTCGGAACCGATGAAAATGAGTCCGGGAGCGCAAAACATGAAAATTGGACCCGACGCCCTCCGCATCGCCGAAAAAGTGCACGAGATCGCAAAACATGAAAACGGGACCCGATGTCGTCGATACCGCCGAAACGGGACCCGACGCCCTCGGTATCACCGAAAACATGCACGGGAGCGCAAAACATGCAAACCTGACCTGACACAGTCGGTACCATCGAAAACGAGTTCGGGCGAGCAAAACTTGAAAACGGGAGCCGACGCCAACGGTACCGCCGAAAACGTGCTCGAGAGCGCAAAACATGAAAACGGGAGTCGACGCCCTCGCTACCGCCTAAAACGTGTCCGGGAGCGCAAAACAAGAAAACGGGACCCGACGCCCTTGGTATCGCCGAAAATCAATCTGGGAGCGCAAAACCTGAAAACGGGACCAGACGCCCTCGAAACCGGCGAAAATGAGTCCGGGGGCGCTAAACATGAAAACAGGACCCGACGCCGTCGTAATCGCCGAAAGCGAGTTCGGGTGCGCAAAACATGAAAACGTGACCCGACGCCCTCTGCACCGCCGAAAACGTGCTCGGGAACGCAAAACATGAAAACAGGACCCGACGCCGTCGCTACCACCGAAAACGAGGGCGGCGCGCAAGACATGAAAACGGGAGCCGATGCCCTCGCTACCGCCGAAAATGAGTCCGGGAGCGCAAAACATGAAAAACAAAACCGACGCCCCCGGTATCGCCGAAAACGAGTCCGGGGGCGCAAAACATTAAAACTGAACCCGACGACCTCCGCACCGTCGAAAACGTGCTCGGGAGCAAAACATGAAAACGGGACCCGACGACCTCCGCACCGTCGAAAACGTGCTCGGGAGCGCAAAACATTCAAATGTTACGTGACACCGTCGGAATCGTCGAAAACGTGTCCGGGTGCGCAAAACATGAAAACGGGACCCGACGCCCTCCACACCGCCGAAAACTTGCTCGGGAGCACAAAACATGAAAACAGGACCCGACGCCGTCGGTACCGCCGAAAATAAGTTCGGGCGCGCAAGACATGAAAACGGGAGCCGAAGCCCTCAGTACCGTCGAAAATGAGTTCGGACGCGCAAAATATGAAAACATGACCCGACGTAGTCTGTACCGTCGAAAACGGGTTTGGGCGCACAAAATATAAAAATGGGAGACGACGCCCACGGTAATGCAGAAAACGTGCTCGGAAGCGCAAAACATAAAAACGAGACGTGACGTAGTCGGTACCGCCGAAAACGAGTTCGGGCGCACAAAATAAGATAACGGGAGCCGACGCTCTCGCTACCGCCCAAAAAGTGCACGCGATCGCAAAACTTGAAAACGGGACCCGATGCCGTCGATACCGCCGAAAATGAGTTCCGGCTCGCAAAATACGAAACGGGAGTCGACGCCCTCGGTATCACCGAAAACATGCACGGGAGCGCAAAACATGCAAACCTGACCTGACACAGTCGGTACCACCGAAAACGAGTTCGGGCGAGCAAAACATGAAAACGGGAGCCGACGCCCACGGTAACGCCGAAAACGTGCTCGAGAGCGCAAAACATGAAAACGGGAGCCGACGCCCTCGGTACCGTCGAAAACGAGTCCGGGAGCACAAAACATGAAAACAGGACCCGACGCCCTCGGTATCGCCGAAAATCAGTCCGGGAGCGCAAAACCCGAAAACTGGACCAGGCGCCCTCGAAACCGCCGAAAATGAGTCCGGGGGCGCTAAACATGAAAACGGGACCCGACGCCGTCGTAATCGCCGAAAGCGAGTTCGGGTGCGCAAAACATGAAAACGGGACCCGACGCCCTCCGCACCACCGAAAAATTTCTCGGTAGCGCAAAACAAGAAAACAGGATCCGATGGCTCGGTATCGCCGAAAACGAATTCGGGCGCAACACATGAAAACGGGAGCCGACGCCCTCGCTACCGCCGAAAATGAGTCCGGGAGCGCAAAACATGAAAACCGGACCCGATGCCCTCAGTATCGCTGAAAACGAGTCTGGGAGCGCAAAACATGAAAATGGGACCCGACGCCCTCGGATCCGACGAAAATTAGTCCGGGAGCGCAAAACATGAAAACGGGACCCGACGCCCTCCGCACCGCCGAAAAAGTGCTCGGGATCGCAAAACATGAAAACGGGACCCGACGCAAATGAGTTCCTACTCGCAAAATACGAAAATGGGAGCCGACGCCCTCGGCATCGCCGAAAACATCCTCGGGAGCGCAAAACATGCAAACCCGACCGACTCAGTCGGTACCGCCGAAAGCGTGCTCGAGAGCCCGAAACATGAAAACGGGAGCCGACGCCCTCGGTACAGCCGAAAACGAGTCCGGGAGAGCAAAACATGAAAACGGGACCCGACGCCCTCGGTATCACCGAAAATAAGTCCGGAGCGAAACCAGAAAACGGGACCGACGCCCTCGAAACCGCTGAAAATGAGTCCGGGGGCGCATAACATGAAAACGGGACCCGACGCCGTCGTAATCGCCGAAAGCGTGTTCGGGCGCGCAAAACATGAAAACGGGACTCGACGACCTCCGCACCGCTGAAAAATTTCTCGGGAGCGCAAAACAAGAAAACGGGACCCGACGCCCTCGGTATCGCCGAAAATGAGTCCGGGAGCGCAAAACATGAAAACCGAACCCGACGCCCTCGGTATCGCCGAAAACGAGTCCGGGAGCGCAAAACATGAAAACGGGACCCGACGCCCTCGAAACGACGAAAATGAGTCCGGGACCCGACGCCCTCCGCACCGCCGAAAAAGTGCTCGGTAGCACAAAACATGAAAACGGGACCCGACGTCCTCCGCACCGCCGAAAACGATTCCGGGAGCGTAAAACATGAAAACGGGAACCGACTCCCTTGGTATCGCCGAAAATGAGTCCGGGAGCGCAAAATATGAAAACGGGACCCGCCGACCACGGTACCGCCGAAAAGAGTCAGGGAGCGCAAAACAAGAAAACTGGACCCGATGCCCTCGGTATCGCCGAAAATGAGTCCGGGAGCGCAAAACATGAAAACGGGACTCGATGCCCTCGGAACAGCCGAGAAAGAGTCCGAGAGCGCAAAACATGAAAACGAGACCCGACGCCCTTCCCACTGTCGAAAACGTCCTCTAGAGCGCAAAACATGAAAATGGGAACCGACGCACTCGAACCGCCGAAAACGAGTCCGGGAGCGCGAAACATGAAAACGGGACCCGACGACATCCGCACGCCGAAAATGTGCTCGGGAGCGCAAAAGATGAAAACAGGACTTGACGCCGTCGGTATCGCCGAAAATGAGTTCGGCCGCGCAAAACATGAAAACAGGAGCCGACGTCCTCGTTACTGACGAAAACGTGCTTGGGAGCGCAAAATATGAAAACGAGAACCGACGCCCTCGGTACCGGTGAAATTGAGTTTGTGAGCGGAAAACATGAAAATTGGACTCGACGCTCTCGCTAGCACCGAAAACGAGTCTGTGAGCGCAATACATGAAAACGACACTCGACGCCCTCGAACCGTCGAAAACGAGTCCGGGAGCGCAAAACATGGACACGGGACCCGACGCCCTCCGAACCGTCGAAAACGTGCTCGGGAGCGCAAGACATGAAAACGGGACCCGACACCCTCCGCACCGTCGAAAACGTGCACGGGAGCGCAAAACATGAAAACTGGACCCGACGATGTCGGATGCGTCGAAAAAGAGTCCGGGTTCGCAAAACTTGACAACGGTAGCCGACGCCCTCCGCACTGCCGAAAACGTGCTCGGGAGCGCAAAACATGAAAATAGGACCCGACTACGTCGGTACCTCCGAAAATGAGTTCGGGCATGCAAAAATGAAAACGGGACCTGACGCACTCGACAGCGCCGAAAACATGTCCGGTAGCGCAAAACATGAAAACCAGACCCGACGCCCTCGGAACCGCCGTATACGAGTTCGGGAGCGCAAAACATGAAAACGAAACCTGACGCACTCCGCACCGCCGAAAACGTGCTCAATGGCGCAAAACAAGAAAACGGGACCCGTCGCCGTCGGTACCGCCGAAAACGAGTTCGGGCGCGCAAGACATAAAAACAGGAGTCGACGCCCTCGGGACAGCCGAAAATGAGTCCGAGAGCGCAAAACATGAAAACCGGAACCGACGCCCTCGGTATCGCCGAAAACGAGTCACGGAGCGCAAAACATGAAAACGGGACTTGACGCCGTCGGTATCGCCGAAAATGAGTACGGGTGCGCAAAATATGAAAACGGAACCTGGCGCCCTCCGCACCTTCGAAAACGTGCTCGGGGGCGCAAAACATGAAAATAGGACCTGACGTCGTCGGTACCGTCAAAACGGGTGCGGGCGCGCAAAATATGAAAACGGGACCCGACGCACGCGGCACCGCCGCAAAATGAGTTAAGGAGCACAAAACATGAAAACGGGAGTGGACGCCCTCGGTACCGCCGAAAATGAGTCCGGGAGCGCAAAACATGAAAACGTTAGCAGACGCCCTCGGTACTGTCGAAAACGAGTTCGGGAGCGCAAAATATGAAAATCGGAACCGACGCCCTCGGTATCGCCGAAGATGACTCTGGGGGCGCAAAACATGAAAACGTGACCCGCCGACCATGGTACCGCCGAAAACGAGTCAAGGAGCTCAAAGCAAGAAAACAGGACCCTACACCCTAGGTATCGCCGAAAATGTGTCTGGGCGCAAAACATGAAAACAGGACCCGACGCCCTCCGCACCGCCGAAAACGTGCTCAGGACCGCAAAACATGAAAATAGGACACGACTCAGTCGGTACCGCCGAAAACGAGTGCGGCGCGCAAAACATGAATACGGCACCGACAAACTCCGCACCGCCAAAAACGTGCTCGGGAGCGCAAAACATGAAAACAGGACCCGACGCCGTCAGTACCGTCGAAAACGAGTGCGGGCGCCTAAAACATGAAAACCGGACCCGACGCACTCGGTACCGCCGAAAAAGAGTCCGGGAGCGCAAAACATGAAAACAGGACCCGACGACCTCGGTATCGCCTTAAACAAGTCAGGGAGAGCAAAACATGAAAATGGGATCCGACGCCCTCGGAACTGCCGAAAATGAGTTCGGGAGCGCAAAACATGAAAATGAGACCTGACGCCCTCCGCATCGCCGAAAACGTGCTCAGGAGCGCAAAACATGAAAATAAGACACGACTCCGTCGATACCGCCGAAAACGAGTGCGGGCGCGCAAAACATTAAAACGATACCCGACAAATTCGGCACCGCCGAAAACGAGTCCAGGAGCGCAAAACATGAAAACTGGCGCAGACGCCCTCGGTACCGCCGAAAACGAGTCCGGGAGCGCAAAACATCAAAACCGGAACCGACGCCCTCGGTATCGCCGAAAATTAGTCAGGGAGCGCAAAACATCAAAAACGGGATCCGACGCCCTCCGCACCGTCGAAAACGTACTCGGGAGCGCAAAACATGAAAACTGGACCCGACGCTGTCGAAGCGCCGAAAAAGAGTTAGGGTGCGCAAAACATGACAACGGGACCCGACGCTGTCGGAAGCGCCGAAAACGAGTCCGGGAGCGCAAGACATGAAAACGGGAGCCGACGCCCTCGGTACCGTCGAAAATGAGTCCGGTAGCGCAAAACATGAAAACCGGAACCGACGCCGTCGGTATCGCCGGAAACGATTCCCGGACTGCAAAACATGAAAACGGGACCCGACGACCTCTGCACCGTCGAAAACGTGCTCGGGAGCGCAAAACATGAAAACGGGACTTGACGCCGTCGGAATCGTCGAAAACGAGTACGGGTGCGCAAAACATGAAATCGGGACCTGACGCCCTCCGCACATTCGAAAACGTGCTCGGGAGCGCAAAACATGAAAACAGGTCCCGACGCCGTCGGTACCATCGAAAACAAGTGCGGGCGCGCAAAACATGAAAACGGGACCTGACGTACTCGGCACCGCCGAAAACGAGTCCAGGAGCACAAAACATTAAAACGAGACCCGACGCCGTCGTAATCGCCCAAAAACGAGTTCGGGTGCGCAAAACATGAAAACGAGACCCGACGTCCTCGGGAGCGTAAAACATGAAAACAGTACCCGACGCCGTCGGTACCGTCGAAAACGAGTTCGGGCGCGCAAAATATGAAAACGGGAGCCGACGCCCTCAGTACAGCCGAAAAAGAGTGCAGGCGCGCAAAACATGAAAACGGGGCCCGACGCACTCGACACCGCCGAAAACTAGTCCGGGAGCGCAAAACATGAAAACCGGAACCAGACGCCCTCCGCACCACCGAAAACGTGCTCGGAGCCCCAAACATGAAAACGGGACCCCAAACATGAGTTCGGGCGCTCAAAGAAAGAAAAGGGGACTCGACACCCTCGGTACCGCCGAAAACGTGCTCGAGAACGCAAAACATGAAAACGGGAACCGACGCCGTCGGCACCGCCGAAAACGTGCTCGGGAACGCAAAACATGAAAGCGGCACCCGACGCCGTCGGTACCGCCGAAAACGAGTTCGGGCGCGCAATACATGAAAACGGAACCGCCGAAAATGAGTCCGGGAGCGCAAAACATGAAAATGGGGCCCGACGACCTCCGCACCGTCGAAAACGTGCTCAGGATCGCAATACATTAAAACGTAACGTGACACCGTCGGGATCGCCAAAAACGACTTCCGGTGCGCAAAACATGAAAACGACACCCGACGCCCTCCGCACCGCCGAAAACGTGCTCGGGAGCGCAAATCATGAAAACAGGACCCGACGCCGTCAGTACCGTCGAAAACGAGTGCGGGCGCCCAAAACATGAAAACCGAACCCGACACACTCGGTACCGCCGAAAAGAGTCCGGGAGCGCAAAACATGAAAACAGGACCTGACGACCTCGGTATCGCCGAAAACAAGTCAGGGAGCGCCAAACATGAAAATGGGACCCGACGCCCTCGGTACAGCCGAAAATGAGTTCGGGAGCGCAAAACATGAAAATGAGACCTGACGCCCTCCGCATTGCCGAAAACGTGCTCGTTAGCGCAAAACGTGAAAACAGGACCCGCCGATAACGAGTTCGGGAGTGTAAAACATGAAATTGGGAGTCGACGCCCTCGGTACCGTTGAAAATTAGTCCGAGAGCGCAAAACATGAAAACGAGACCCAACGCCCTCGGAACCGCCGAAAACGAATCCGGGAGCGCAAAACATGAAAGAGGTACTGGACGCCCTCCGCACCGTCGAAAACGTGCTCAGAAGCGCAAAACATGAAAACGAGACCTGTCGCCGTCGGAATCGCCGAAAACGAGTTCGGGTGCGCAAAACATGAAAACGGGACACGACGCCCTCCGCACCGCCGAAAATGTGCTCGAGAGCGCAAAACATGAAATAGGACCCGACGCTGTCGGTTTCGCCGAACACGAGTTCGGGCGCGCAAGACATGAAAATGGAAGCCGACGCCCACAATAATGCAGAAAACGTGCTCGGGAGCGCAAAACATAAAAACGAGACGTGACGTAGTCGGTACCGCCGAAAACGAGTTCGGGCGCACAAAATATGATAACGGGAGCCGACGCTCTCGGTACCGTCGAAAATGAGTCCGGTAGCGCAAAACATGAAAATCGGACCCAACGCCCTCGGTATCGCCGAAAATGAGTCCGGAAGAGCAAAACATTAAAACGGAACCGACGCCCTCGGAACCGCCGAAAATGATTCCGGGAGCGCAAAACATGAAAACGGGACCCGACGCCCTCGCTACCGCCGAAAATGAGTCCGGGAGTGCAAAACATGAAAACGGGACCTGACGTTGTCGGAATCGCCGAAAAAGAGTCCGAGTGCGCAAAACATGTAAACGGGACCTGACGCCCTCCTAACCAACGCCCACCTCACCGCCGAAAACGTGCTCGGGATCGTAAAATATGAAAACGGGACCCGACGCGGTTGGTACCGCCGAAAACGAGTTCGGGCGCAAATCACATGAAAACGGGAGCCGATGCCCACGGTACCGCCGAAAATGAGTCCGGGAGCGCAAAACATGAAAACCGAACCCGACGCCCTCGGTATCGCTGAAAACGAGTCAAGGAGCGAAAAACATGAAAACGGGACCCGACGCCCTCGGGACCGATGAAAATGAGTCCGGGAGTGCAAAACTTGAAAATTGGACCCGACGCCCTCCGCACCGCCGAAAAAGTGCTCGGGATCGCAAAAGATAAAAACGGGACCCGATGCCGTCGATACCGCCGAAAATGAGTTCCGACTCGCAAAATACGAAAATGGGAGCCGACGCCCTCGGTATCGCCGAAAACATCCTCGGGAGCGCAAAACATGCAAACCTGACCTGACTCAGTCGGTACCGCCGAAACCAAGTTCGGGCGAGCAAAACATGAAAACGGGAGCCGACGCCCTCGGTACCGCCGAAAACGTGCTCGAGAGCCCGAAACATGAAAACGGGAGCCGACGCCCTCTGTACAGCCGAAAACGAGTCCGGGAGAGCAAAACATGAAAACGGGACCCGACGCCCTCGGTATCGCCGAAAATAAGTCCGGGAGCGCAAAACCTGAAAACGGGACCAGACGCCCTCGAAACCGCCGAAAATGAGTCCGGGCGCGCAAAACATGAAAACGGGACCCGACGCCCTCCGCACCGTCGAAAAATTTCTCGGGAGCGCAAAACAAGAAAACAGGACCCGACGCCGTCGGCATCGCCGAAAACGAGTTCAGGCGCAACACATGAAAACGGGAGCCGACGCCCTCGCTACCGCCGAAAATGAGTCCGGGAGCGCAAAACATGAAAACCGGACCCGACGCCCTCGGTATCGCTGAAAACGAGTCCGGGAGCGCAAAACATGAAAACGGGACCCGACGCCCTCGGAACCGACGAAAATGAGTTCGGGAGAACAAAACATGAAAACGGGACCCAACGCCCTCCGCACCGCCGAAAAATTTCTCGGGAGCGCAAAACAAGAAAACAGGACCCGACGCCGTCGGTGTATCGCCGAAACGAGTTCGGCGCGCAACACATGAAAACGGAGCCGACGCCCTGCATCGCCGAAAATGAGTCCGGAGCGCAAAACATGAAAACCGACCCGACGCCTCGATATCGCCGAAAACGAGTCCGGGAGCGCAAAACATGAAAACGGGACCCGACGCCCTCGGAACCGACGAAAATGAGTCCGGGAGAACAAAACATGAAAACGGGACCCGACGCCCTCCGCACCGCCGAAAACGATTCCGGGAGCGCAAAACATGAAAACGGGAACCGACTCCCTTGGTATCGTCGAAAATGAGTCCGGGAGCGCAAAATATGAAAACGGGACCCGCCGACCACGGTACCGCCGAAAAGAGTCAGGGAGCGCAAAACAAGAAAACGGGACCCGACGCCCTCGGTATCGCCGAAAATGAGTCCGGGAGTGCAGAACATGAAAACGGGACTCGATGCCCTCGGAACCGCCGAGAAAGAGTCCGAGAGCGCAAAACATGAAAACGAGACCCGACGCCCTTCCCACCGTCGAAAACGTCCTCTAGAGCGCAAAACATGAAAACGGGAACCGACGCACTCGGAATCGCCGAAAACGAGTCCGGGAGCGCCAAACATGAAAACGGGACCCGACGACATCCGCACGGTCGAAAATGTGCTCGGGAGCGCAAAAGATGAAAACGCGACTTGACGCCGTCGGTATCGCCGAAAATGAGTTCGGCGCGCAAAAATGAAAACAGAGCGACGTCCTCGCATGCGACGAAAATGAGCTCGGGAGCGCAAAATATGAAAACGAGAACCGACGCCCTCGGTACCGCTGAAATTGAGTCTGGGAGCGGAAAACATGAAAATTGCACCGAAAACGAGTCCGTGAGCGCAATACATGAAAACAGCACCTGACGCCCTCGGAACCGTCGAAAACGAGTCCGGGAGCGCAAAACATGGACACGGGACCCGACGCCCTCCGCATCGTCGAAAATGTGGTCGGGAGCGCAAGACATGAAAACGGGACCCGACACCCTCCGCACCGTCGAAAACGTGCACGGGAGCGCAAAACATGAAAACTGGACCCGACGCTGTCGGAAGCGCCGAAAAAGAGTCCGGGTGCGCAAAACTTGACAACAGGAGCCGACGCCCTCCGCACTGCCGAAAACGTGCTCGGGAGCGCAAAACATGAAAATAGGACCCGACTCCGTCGGTACCTCCGAAAATGAGTTCGGGCGTGCAAAAAATGAAAACGGGGCCTCGACGCACTCGACAGCGCCGAAAACATGTCCGGTAGCACAAAACATGAAAACCAGACGCGACGCCCTCGGAACCGCCGAAAACGAGTCCGGGAGCGCAAAACATGAAAACGGAACCTGACGCCCTCCGCACCGCCGAAAACGTGCTCGGTGGCGCAAAACATGAAAACGGGACCCGTCGCCGTCGGTACCGCCGAAAACGAGTTAGGGCGCGCAAGACATAAAAACAGTAGCCGACGCCCTCGGTACCGCCGAAAATGAGTCCGGGAGCGCAATACATGAAAACCGGAACCAACGCCCTCGGTATCGCCGAAAACGAGTCCCGGAGCGCAAAACATGAAAACGGGACCCGACGCCCTCCCCACCGTCGCAAACGTCCTCGGGAGCGCAAAACATGAAAACGGGACTTGACGCCGTCGGTATCGCCGAAAATGAGTACGGGTGCGCAAAACATGAAAACGGGACCTGGCGCCCTCCGCACCTTCGAAAACGTGCTCGGGGGCGCAAAACATTAAAATAGGACCTGACGTCGTCGGTACCGTCGAAAACGGGTGCGGGCGCGCAAAACATGAAAACGGGACCCGACACACGCGGCACCGCCGCAAAATGAGTTCAGGAGCGCAAAACATGAAAACGGGAGTGGACGCCCTCGGAACCGCTGAAAACGAGTCCGGGAGCGCAAAACATGAAAAAGAGACCCGACGCCATCGATATCGCCGAAAATGATTCCGGGAGCGCAAAACATGAAAACGGGACCCGACGCCCTCGATATCGCACGATTCGCGCAAAACATGAAAACGGGACCCGCCCTCCCCGGCCGAGCGTCCTCGGGAGCGGAAAACATGAAAACGGGACCAGACGCCCTCGGAACCGCCGAAAACGAGTCCGGGAGCGCAAAACATGAAAACTGGACCCGACAACCTCCGCACCGTCGAAAACGTTCTCGGGAGGGCAAAACATGAAAATGGGATTTGACGTCGTCGGTATCGTCGAGAATGAATTCGGGCGCGCAAAACATGAAAGCGGGAGCCGACGCCCTCGGTACCGCCGAAAACAAGCTCAAGAGCGCAAAAGAAGAAAACGGGTCTTGACGCTGTCGGAATAGCCGAAAATGAGTACGGGTGCGCAAAACATGAAAACCGGAACCGACGTCGTTGCGGTACCGTCGAAAATGACTGCGGGCACGTAAAACATGTAAACGGGACCCGACGCACTCGGTACCGCCGAAAACGTGCTCGGGAGCGCAAAACATGATAATAGGACTTGACTGCGTCGGTACCGCCGAAAACGAGTTCGGGCGCGCAAAATTGAAAACGAGAGCCGACGCCCTCGGTACCACCGAAAATGAGTCCGGGAGCGCAAAACATGAAAACCGGAACCAACGCCCTTGGAATCGCCGAAAACGAGTCCCGAAGTGCAAAACATGAAAACGGGACCCGACGACCTCCGCACCGTCGAAAACGTGCTCGGGAGCACAAATATGAAAACGGGAATTGACGTCGTCGGAATCGCCCAAGATGAGTACGGGTGCGCAAAACATGAAAACGGGACCTGCCGCCCTCCGCTCCTTCGAAAACATGCTCGGGAGCGCAAAACATGAAAACAGGACCCGACGCCGTCGGTACCTTCGAAAACGAGGGCGGGCGCGCAAAACATGAAAACGGGACCTGACGCACTCGGCACCATCGAAAACGAGTCCATGAGCGCAAAACATGAAAACGTTAGCAGACACCCTCGGTACCGTCGAAAACGAGTCCGGGAGCGCAAAATATGAAAACCGGAACCGACGCCCTCGATATCTGTGCGACCCTTTTTCGCGCGCTCCGCACCGCCTCTGGGCGATGGGATGCGGAAGAAGGACACGGAGATCCCTCCCAAGCGTGCATCTGTTTAATGCCGGTTAATTCTACCGTTTAGACCAATTTGAATGCACATTTAGGGGTTTTTTTAGTGATTGTGAGTTCTTGTAGATTCCGGTGGGCGCAAGCCCCCACCGTTAATTACCCTGGGCTGTTAACCTCGAGGCACCTCTGGATCTTTAAAAGGGAGAAGCAAATAACATAGTTAAATGATGGTCAAGTGGTCGTGTGCCCTTATGATCGGGGATCATTAGAGTACCCTGGATTTACCAGAAGATTAATCCAGTGAAAGATGAACCTACTACAGATCGGTTTAGTCTTTACCGCCTCGAGAGATAACCTTACTACAGATCAGATTAATCTCTTCAGAGGGGTTCGAGGTGAGTCTACTACAGAACGACTCAACCTCAGTTGATCTAGAAGATAAACCTACTACAGAACGGTTCAATCTTAACTAGTCAACAACCAATCACACAAAATACAACTCGAAGCACTAAGCCGGTTGATCTTGAGGTTGGTGAATCAGGAGAAGGGTGGATTTGGCCCACGTGTTTCTTCTCACTGATCTTCTAGATCATGAATTCCAAGCACTAAGCCGATTCATAAACCTAGGAACACAACTGCACACAAAGTCAAACCTGAAGCACTAAACCAGCTTGACATTGAGGCGTGTGTCAGTGAAGGAACCTACTACAGAACGGTTCACATTCACTGTTTTGTGGATGAATCTACTACAGAATGATTCAATCTCACAATCTCGGGAGATGAACCAGAAGACAAACTTATCGACGGATGAGTTCAGTCTTACTAGCTCAACTAGTCATGAATTACTTGTTCATGACACCGAGTCATTAAGATGTCACTTCTTTCGGACATCTTAATGTTCTTCTCTCTTAGAGTCGACATATCTCTTCATGTTGATGTCGCGACCTTGATTATTCTTCAATGAGCGTCAAGATGTTCTTGTCCCGACTAATTGTCCTGAATGTTGCATTACTTGTGCAAGATCACTGTGTTACTCTACACCCCTTGTGTGAGCATATTTATTCACCTCTAAAATGTAAAAAGATTATTACATTTTTATTGATTTTTTTTATTATTAAGATAATATCTTTCATTATTATCTCTATTACAAAGGTGAATTTATTCTTTATTTTTGAGCTCTATTTATTTCTGTAGAAGATTATTTACAAAAATAATAAGAAATGGGTTAGCTATTATCTAGAATTTTATTTAAATTTTTGGGATTTTTTAATAGCTAAAGTAATAGAATTTTGTTTTTATTTTTTTCTAAATTCTATTTATTTTTGTAGAAAGTCACTTACAAAAATAATAGGAAATAAGTTGGCTATGATTTTATTTGAATTTTTAGGATTTTTATAATAGCCAAAGTAATAGGATTTTATTATTATATTTTTATTATTTTTAAATTCTATTTATTTTGTAGAAAATTATTTATAAAATAAAAAATGAATTAGCTATTTTTATTTTGATTTTAGAATTTATAATAGCTAAAAGAATTATTATTTTTTTATTTTTATCCTATTTATGATCTTATTTGAATTTTAGGCTTTTATTTTTATTACTATTATTTCATTTATTATATGTGGAAAAAATGAATTTTATTCGAATTTTAGCCCTTCTTGAATAAGATTTTATTTTATTATCATTATTATTATTATTTGATTTTTAGAATTCTTATAATAGTTAAAAGAATGAAATTTATTATATTCTTTATTACAATTATTATTTCCTTTATTACATTTCATTCACAAAAATATTAGGAATGATTTAACTTTATTATATTTTTATTAGTATTTTTAAACTGAAAATAATAATATTTATTCTATTATTATTATATTTTTATTTGATTTTTAGAAATAACCAAAAGAATATAACTTGTTTTATTATATAATTTTATTTTAGATTCTAAAATAAAATAAGGTATATTTATTATTTATTATTATGATTATTTATTTTTATTTTTATAGAAAAGACTAAAATAGTACTTATTTAATATTATTATTTATTCTCTTTTGTAATAATTAAAGAATAGAATTTATCTTATTGTTTCTTATTGAATATTATTATTGTCATTATTATTTTATGGAAAATCACTTGAAAAATCAGTAAAATATTTTTAATCATAATTTAAGATTTTATTTGAATTTTTGGAATTTTATAATATCTAAAATGATAAGTTAAAGCTAAATCAAATAGAAAATGCAATATAGTGTATTTTGCTTTTAAATTATTTTTATATAATAATATTTTTAAAATTGGAATATTTTTATACAGAAAAATACTATGGAAAACAAAGAACTTTTAGAAACAAATTTGAGTTAATTTGGAGTTTAGGAACATTTTCAAATGATTTATTTACTATTTATTTTTAATTCTCTGTTATTAATTAAATTTTGGGTTTGATGAACTGGGCCGAGATATATTTCTCTTTTATTTTTCTCACTGGGCCGAGATTAGTCTCTAGATTAATCTGAGCTATTGGATTTATATCAAGATTCACACAGATCTTTTATTAACTTTGTATTTCATTTGGGCCGTCAGATATGGTTGAGATTCGTATTAAACAGATTAAAGGCCCAGATTAAACTATGCTTTAATTTTCTAAACACCCACTGGCCCAGATCTCTCAGATCTGTCCCAAGATTCGTGTAACTTTTTGAGATTAGTGTTGAGATCGTTGTCTTCTGTCTCTCTCTCTGCTTTGAGATGTGTGCTGCATAGGCAATCTTGGTGCTCCGGCGGCCTGATCGGAGATCGGCCACCACCTTTAGTGTCGCCTTGGTATGGAGAGTTAATCTATGCTCTCTGATTGTTCATCGGGGTGGTGGATCACCGGAACTATCGCGCCCAAGTACCAATTCATCCCGGAATTCGGTACGAGATGAATTTGACTAAAATTGAGTCTTGTTCTAGCTTCAATTCTTCTAATTTCCTGTCTAATCCTGTAACTTTGAATCCTAATTGATGTAATTCAATGTTTTACTCTTGTAATTTCTCCTAATTCATGTGAATCACCGAGTTCCAGAATTAGCGATCGGTACCGATCATTGAGATTGGACAGATTCTTGTATTTCCAATCGATTGACAAGTTCTTTCTATATAAAATCTCATCGTCAACCATGATCGCACTTGGATTGAGTGAATAATCATCTCAATTATGAGAGGAGACGACTGTTATACTTGTTCAATCTCAAGTTCTAATAACTGTCCAAATTTCCGCGATTCTGATTGATGAATTGATCAAGAATTGAAATCTTTTGAACAATCAATTGGAAACACAAGAGTCTGAGAGATCAATTGATTTTCGATCAGCACAATTGCATGACTGTGGGGCTGGGAGATCACTTGGTCTTCAACCAGCCCCGATCAGTACATCGTACCAGTTGCCCCTTTTTGCTAATTACTCAAAGTACAAGAAAAAAAATGGAAGATAAGAGATAGAAATGAAAAGGCGATGATCAAGAGAACAAATTCATCACAAATTTTAAGAAAATTGATCAATTGAATCAAAAAGAATTACGAGAAGTAGAAAAATAATACTGGAATTCAACTAATTGCTTTCGAAAAAGTGCAATTACATTACAAGCTCTCATCTTTTATGATTGCACTTACCTTTCTTCTCCTTTAGTTCTAAACTCTCTTTCAATTCACTGTGAATGGTGGAATGAACTAAGTTCTCAAGCACTTGCCGAGGTCACTTAGTTGAATAAGCTTCTCTCTTGCTCTCTTGAATGATCTTGAGGAGTTGTAGGTTGTGTATATGCTGCCTTTTTTTTTGTATTGCTACTGAATTGAAGTATATATAGAGATTGAGTTTTTTGACCGAATTTGACTCTCTCAATTCAATTGGACTTGGTGCATTTCATCACTCACTCAATCTATTTACTTGTGCTTTATGGTTCACTGAACCGAGTCTCCAATTACCAAAGCAACATGTAACTACCTAAAGGCAGTTATGTTATCCCTTTATTTACTAATTTGCCATTACTCGGCCTTCACAACTTCTCAAGCCCTTCTAGCCTCTTCTAGACTCTTCTGAACTTCAATTCACTCCTTTATAAGCTGCTTCCATCCTCCTCTAGCTCAATTTTGCAGCAATTGATAGAATTTATATTCCTCTTCCTTTAGAACCTCATAACCAAGTCTTAACCTTTCTCTTTGATCCCTTGATCATTCTTTGCATTTCAAAGCTTCAATCTCATCTATTTGGAGTTAGGCAAATCTCTGTACATCTTCTCTAGCGATTTGCTAGATCTAACATAGTGCTAGATCATTCCATTTCTAGGCCGAGGGGTGAATCGGTTCATCTCTTATCTCCAACACTCAAATCTTTTCAATTTTTGTTCTAACACCATCGCCTTAGGCCTAGGAAGCTTTCCCAGCCATAAATTGCAAGTTTTAAGCTTCAATTGACAAGTTCAAGATTTTGACTCGAGGTAATTATCTCTGCCATATCTTTTCCTTCACTGCATTATTTTAAAATCTAAATTCACATACCTTCTCTCCTTTGTATAATGTAGCCAAGGCTAGAAGCAATTAACTCTAAGTGAAGCCCTTTGCTTGATCTCCATTGATTGCGCCATCGACTGTGGAGATGATCGGGAAGAAGAAGAGAAGGAGAGGGAAGAAGGATGAGGCGTCCACAAGCATGCCTGCATCCGGCGTTCATGCACCAAAGCAGAGAAAGAGGAGGGTGCAGAGAGAGAACATACAGGCGCCAGGTGCATGCACTCTTCCTTCTCTTATTTAAACTTCAGTTAATGTTTCTGTCTAGACTTGGCTTGCCAATTATTCATGCATCACAGACTTATAGATCTGACTAGTGGACCCTACTTGTAAGGTTACTGAGTCTAGGTTTATAGTAATTGATTAGTGTACAGATTAGGGCTAATTGAGCTGAGTTGGCATGTTGTGATTGGCTGTTAGGTTAAGTACCCTATCTAACTCTAATGGCTTGTTAATACTGCTGAGGTGGCCGAGTAGAGAGCTGCCATGTGGCACAACTGGGTTGAGGTGGCTTGATGTAGCTGTGCCATGTGGCATAGGGTTGGGTGAGGTGGCCTCCTCTGGTTGTGCCATGTGGCACAGGCATATTGAAGTGGCCTGCTGTGATTGTGCCATGTGGCATATACTGAGATGAGGTGGACCACTGTTTGACTGCCACGTGTCACTGAGGTGGGGCCCACCTGTCAGTGACTTGTACCAGGGTGGGGCCCACTTGCTGACGTGGACCAATGAGAGGTTGCCACGTGGCACTCGGCTGCTGAGTTGGTCCAATCTGGTGCTGCCACGTGGCACACCCTATCTCTTCACCTATTTTATATCCTCTGTGTTTCTTGCACCCAGTTTGTACCCAGAGCTGCTATTATCCCCAAGTTGTACCCAGAGTTGCCTTGATTAAATCTCAGCCCTTGATCTTTCTTTTTTAATCTGTTTTATCTTCCCTGAATTTATTTTAATAGCTCCACTTATCCAAAAATTATGAAATTTTCACCAAAAATCCCTAAATTCATGATGATCATCCCTGTAATTTTTAATTCCATTTTTACCCCTGTCTCTTTGAATTAAAAATTCTTTTATCAAGGAAATCCTGTTCCTTCCTCTGAATTAATCCCAAATTTCAATTGTAGCTCAGTGTCTCTGCCAAATATCTCTCTCTTGCAGAAACCACCCTAACTAAATACCAATTAGACTTGTATTGATATTTATTAGGGTTTGATTTGATCAACAGTTGATTACTTGTCAACAATTGATACAAATCTAGACTTGATCAGATGGTTTCTCCCAGCTTTGGCACCTGATCAGTCTTGTGAAATTAACTTTCAATCCCTTAATATGAGGGTGATTTGGTCAAAGAGCTGACTACTTATCGGTAATTGACACAAATCAAAGCATGGTTAGGTGGTTGCTCACAGCTTGGCACCAGGTCAGCCTTGGAAGCAAAATCACATTTGAAATTTCTCATGATTGGTTGTATCAAAATACTGGCTTGGCATTGACACAATTCTCGTTGTATAGGGATTATACTGCTTCACTTCTTAGGGTTTACTCTGAGGGTAGGTTCTTAGGGTTTAATCCTGACTCCTTTGATGTTTGTCACTGAGGTGTGGGGCCCACCTGTCAGTGAAAAATGATTACATGGATGATCCATGAGGAGATCTTTTCCTCTCTTCTGAATCTCCTGAGCGTCATCCACATCAAATGAACAGTGGATGACGGGATATTTATACCCTTGCTTCGTGTTTTAGAATTTCCTTGTGGGATTAACACCTAACCCTTGTTCCGGCTAGATTAGATTTTTTAGTAAAATAGGCTAGGTCTATGTTGTTGGAGTTGTTTACAAGGGACTGCCAGGTGGGTCCCACTTGTCAGAAAAGATATAATCACATGGTGACACCCGAGAGATCTCTCTTCTCTCTCGATCCTCTCGGCAGTCACTCATGCCGAGTGGATAGAGGATAGTGGGGTATTTATACTCTTTATTTTGTGCCCAGAATTTCCTTGTGGGACAAATAAAGTTGCTCCGGAGTCCGTTAGCGACCTTTTCTGATCAGTGGGCCCTTTCTCTTGCCCTTTCTCTTTCCCCTTTCTTATGTTTTACTATCAACAATTGATATTCATTTTCATTTATTCAGCTGTTTATCTTTGAGATTTTCTAAGGGTAAACAGTATCGCCGAAAATGAATCTGGGGGCGCAAAACATGAAAACGTGACCCGCCGACCATGGTACCGCCGAAAACGAGTCAAGGAACGGAAAGCAAGAAAACAGGACCCTACGCCCTAGGTATCGCCGAAAATGTGTCTGGGCGCAAAACATGAAAACAGGACCCGACGCCCTCCGCACCGCCGAAAACGTGCTCAGGAGCGCAAAACATGAAAATAGGACACGACTCCGTCGGTACCGCCGAAAACGAGTGCGGGCGCGCAAAACATGAAAACGGTACCCGACAAACTCGGCACCGCCAAAAACGAGTCCAGGAGCGCAAAACATGAAAACTGGCGCGGACGCCCTCGGTACCGCCGAAAACGAGTCCGGGAGCGCAAAACATCAAAACCGCAACTGACGCCCTCGGTTTCGCCGAAAATGAGTTAGGGAGCGCAAAACATGAAAACGGGATCTGACGCCCTCCGCACCGTCGAAAACGTACTCGGGAGAGCAAAACATGAAAACTGGACCCGACGCTGTCGGAAGCGCCGAAAAAGAGTTAGGGTGCGCAAAACATGACAACGGGACCGACGGTCGCCGAAGCGCCGAAACGAGTCCGGAGCGCAAGACATGAAAACGGGAGCCGACGCCCCTCGCACCGTCGAAAATGAGTCCGTAGCGCAAAACATGAAAACCGAACCGACGCCGTCGATATCGCCGAAAAACGATTCCCGGACTGCAAAACATGAAAACGGGACCCGACGACCTCTGCACCGTCGAAAACGTGCTCGGAAGCGCAAAACATGAAAACGGGACTTGACGCCGTCGGAATCGTCGAAACGAGTACGGTGCGCAAAACATGAAAACGGGACCCGACGCCCTCCACACTTTCGAAAATGTGCTCGGGAGCGCAAAACATGAAAACGGAGTCCCGACGCCGTCGCATCCGTCGAAACGAGTGCGGCGCGCAAAACATGAAAATGGGACTGACGCACTCGCACCGCCGAAAACAAGTCCGGGAGTGCAAACCATGAAAACGGGAGCTGACGCCCTCCGCACCGTCGAAAACGTGCTCAGGAGCGCAAAACATGAAAACGAGACCTGTCGCCGTCGGAATCGCCGAAAATGAGTTCGGGTGCGCAAAACATGAAAACGGGACCCGACTACCCCGCACCGCCGAAAACGTGCTCTAGAGCGCAAAACATGAAAATGGAAGCTGACGCCCACGGTACAGTCCAAAATGAGTTCGTGAGCGCAAAACATGAAAACCGGACCTGACGCCCTCGGTATCTTCGAAAACGAGTTCGGGAGCGCAAAACATGAAAATGAGACCCGACGCCCTCAGAACCTCCGAAAATGAGTCCAACGAACGCAAAACATGAAAACGGGACCCGTCGCCCTCCGCACCGCCGAAAATGTGTCTCGGGCGCGCAAATCATGAAAACAGACCCGACGCCCGCACCGCCGAAAACGTGCTCGGGAGCGCAAAACATGAAAATAGGACACGACGCCGTCGTGCATCGCCGAAACGAGTGCGGGCGCGCAAAACATGAAAACGGGGCCGACGCCCTCGGCACCGCCAAAAACGAGTCCGGGAGCGCAAAACATGAAAACGGCGCGGACGCCCTCGGTATCGCCGAAAACGAGTCCGGAGCGCAAAACATCAAAACGGGACCGACGCCCTCGGTTTCGCCGAAAATGAGTCGGGAGCGCAAAACATGAAAACGGATCGACGCCTCCGCGCCGTCGAAAACGAGTTCGGGAGAGCAAAACATGAAAACGGACCGACGCCGTCGGGAGCGCAAAACAGTTAGGGTGCGCAAAACATGACAACGGGACCGACGCCGTCGGTGCAAGCGCCGAAAACGAGTCCGGAGCGCAAGACATGAAAACGGAGCCGACGCCCTCGCACCGTCGAAAATGAGTCCGGTAGCGCAAAACATGAAAACGGGCCGAACCGACACACTCGGTATCGCGAAACGATTCCGGAGCGCAAAACATGAAAACGGGACCGACGACCCCCGCACCGTCGAAAACGTGCTCGGGAGCGCAAAACATGAAAACGGGACTTGACGCCGTCGGAATCGTCGAAAACGAGTACGGGTGCGCAAAACATGAAAACGGGACCTGACGCCCTCCACACTTTCGAAAATGTGCTCGGGAGCGAAAAACATGAAAACAGGTCCTGACGCCGTCGGTACCGTCGGAAACGAGTGCGGGCGCGCAAAACATGAAAATGGGACCTGACGCACTCGGCACCGCCGAAAACGAGTCCAGGAGTGCAAACCATGAAAACGGAAGCTGACGCCCTCCGCACCGTCGAAAACGTGCTCAGGAGCGCAAAACATGAAAACGAGACCCGACGCCGTCGGAATCGCCGAAAATGAGTTCGGGTGCGCAAAACATGAAAACGGGACCCGACTACCCCGCACGGCCGAAAACGTGCTCTAGAGAGCAAAACATGAAAATGGAAGACGCCGACGCCCACGCGTACGTGTCCGCAAAATGAGTTCGTGAGCGCAAAACATGAAAACATGAAAACGGACCCGACGCCTCGGTATCTTCGAAAACGAGTTCGGGAGCGCAAAACATGAAAATGAGACCGACGCCCTCGGAACCTCCGAAAATGAGTGCGCGAACGCAAAACATGAAAACGGGACCCGTCGCCCTCCGCACCGCCGAAAATGTGTCTGGGCGCAAATCATGAAAACAGGACCCGACGCCCTCCGCACCGCCGAAAACGTGCTCAGGAGCGCAAAACATGAAAATAGGACACGACTCGCCTCGTGCCGAAAACGAGTGCGGGCGCGCAAAACATGAAAACGGTACCGACAAACTCGCACCGCCAAAAACGAGTCCGGGAGCGCAAAACATGAAAACGGCGCGGACGCCCTCGCATCCGCCGAAAACGAGTCCGGGAGCGCAAAACATCAAAACGCACAAGCCGACGCCCTCGGTTTCGCCGAAAATGAGTCGGGGAGCGCAAAACATGAAAACGGGATCGACGCCCTCGCGCACCGTCGAAAACGTACTCGGGAGAGCAAAACATGAAAACTGGACCCGACGCTGTCGGAAGCGCCGAAAAAGAGTTAGGGTGCGCAAAACATGACAACGGGACCGACGCCGCTCGGAACCGCCGAAAACGAGTCGGGAGCGCAAGACATGAAAACGGGAGCCGACGCCCTCGGTACGTCGAAAATGAGTCCGGTAGCGCAAAACATGAAAACCGGAACCGACGCCGTCGGTATCGCCGGAAACGATTCCCGGACTGCAAAACATGAAAACGGGACCCGACGACCTCTGCACCGTCGAAAACGTGCTCGGGAGCGCAAAACATGAAAACGGGACTTGACGCCGTCGGAATCGTCGAAAACGAGTACGGGTGCGCAAAACATGAAAACGGGACCTGACGCCCTCCACACTTTCGAAAATGTGCTCGGGAGCGAAAAACATGAAAACAGGTCCTGACGCCGTCGGTACCGTCGAAACGAGTGCGGGCGCGCAAAACATGAAAATGGGACCTGACGCACTCGGCACCGCCGAAAACGAGTCCAGGAGTGCAAACCATGAAAACGGAAGCTGACGCCCTCCGCACCGTCGAAAACGTGCTCAGGAGCGCAAAACATGAAAACGAGACCTGTCGCCGTCGGAATCGCCGAAAATGAGTTCGGGTGCGCAAAACATGAAAACGGGACCCGACGCCCCCCCGCACTCGAAAACGTGCTCTAGAGAGCAAAACATGAAAATGGAAGCTGACGCCCACGGTACAGTCCAAAATGAGTTCGTGAGCGCAAAACATGAAAACCGGACCTGACGCCCTCGGTATCTTCGAAAACGAGTTCGGGAGCGCAAAACATGAAAATGAGACCCGACGCCCTCAGAACCTCCGAAAATGAGTCTGCGAACGCAAAACATGAAAACGGGACCCGTCGCCCTCCGCACCGCCGAAAATGTGTCTGGGCGCAAATCATGAAAACAGGACCCGACGCCCTCCGCACCGCCGAAAACGTGCTCAGGAGCGCAAAACATGAAAATAGGACACGACTCCGCCGTCGGTATCGCCGAAAACGAGTGCGGGCGCGCAAAACATGAAAACGGTGCCGACAAACTCGCACCGCCAAAAACGAGTCCGGGAGCGCAAAACATGAAAATCGGGCGCGGACGCCCTCGGCACCGCCGAAAACGAGTCGGGAGCGCAAAACATCAAAACGCAATGGGACCGACGCCCTCGGTTTCGCCGAAAATGAGTCGGGCGCAAAACATGAAAACGGGACCGACGCCCTCCGCACCGTCGAAAACGTACTCGGGAGAGCAAAACATGAAAACGGACCGACGCCGTCGAAGCGCGTCCGAAAAGAGTTAGGGCGCGCAAAACATGAAAACGGGACCGACGCCCTCGGAAGCGCCGAAAACGAGTCCGGAGCGCAAGACATGAAAACGGGAGCCGACGCCCTCGCCCGCGTCCGTCGGCGCAAAACCGCGTCGAAAATGAGTCCCAGAGCGCAAAACATGAAAACGGGACCGACGCCGTCGTATCGCCGAAACGATTCCCGGACGCAAAACATGAAAACGGGACCCGACGACCTCTCGCACCGTCGAAAAGTGCTCGGGAGCGCAAAACATGAAAACGGGACTTGACGCCGTCGGGAATCGTCGAAAACGAGTACGGGTGCGCAAAACATGAAAACGGGACCTGACGCCCTCCACACTTTCGAAAATGTGCTCGGGAGCGAAAAACATGAAAACAGGTCCTGACGCCGTCGGTACCGTCGGAAACGAGTGCGGGCGCGCAAAACATGAAAATGGGACCTGACGCACTCGCACGCGCCGAAAACGAGTCCGGAGTGCAAACCATGAAAACGGAAGGCGACGCCCTCCGCACCGTCGAAAACGTGCTCAGGAGCGCAAAACATGAAAACGAGACCTGTCGCCGTCGGAATCGCCGAAAATGAGTTCGGGTGCGCAAAACATGAAAACGGGACCCGACTACCCCGCACTGCGAAAACGTGCTCTCTAGAGAGCAAAACATGAAAATGGAAGCCGACGCCCTCGGTATCGGTCCAAAATGAGTTCGTGAGCGCAAAACATGAAAACGGACCCGACGCCCTCGGTATCTTCGAAAACGAGTTCGGGAGCGCAAAACATGAAAATGAGACCCGACGCCCTCAGAACCTCCGAAAATGAGTCAGCGAACGCAAAACATGAAAACGGGACCCGTCGCCCTCCGCACCGCCGAAAATGTGTCTGGGCGCAAATCATGAAAACAGGACCCGACGCCCTCCGCACCGCCGAAAACGTGCTCAGGAGCGCAAAACATGAAAATAGGACACGACTCCGTCGGTACCGCCGAAAACGAGTGCGGGCGCGCAAAACATGAAAACGGTACCCGACAAACTCGGCACCGCCAAAAACGAGTCCAGGAGCGCAAAACATGAAAACTGGCGCGGACGCCCTCGGTACCGCCGAAAACGAGTCCGGGAGCGCAAAACATCAAAACCGCAACTGACGCCCTCGGTTTCGCCGAAAATGAGTCAGGGAGCGCAAAACATGAAAACGGGATCTGACGCCCTCCGCACCGTCGAAAACGTACTCGGGAGAGCAAAACATGAAAACTGGACCCGACGCTGTCGGAAGCGCCGAAAAAGAGTTAGGGTGCGCAAAACATGACAACGGGACCGACGCCGGAGGAAGCGCCGAAAACGAGTCCGGGAGCGCAAGACATGAAAACGGGAGCCGACGCCCTCGGTACCGTCGAAAATGAGTCCGGTAGCGCAAAACATGAAAACCGGAACCGACGCCGTCGATATCGCCGGAAACGATTCCCGGACTGCAAAACATGAAAACGGGACCCGACGACCTCTGCACCGTCGAAAACGTGCTCGGGAGCGCAAAACATGAAAACGGGACTTGACGCCGTCGGAATCGTCGAAAACGAGTACGGGTGCGCAAAACATGAAAACGGGACCTGACGCCCTCCACACTTTCGAAAATGTGCTCGGGAGCGAAAACATGAAAACAGGTCCCGACGCCGTCGGTACCGTCGAAAACGAGTGCGGGCGCGCAAAACATGAAAATGGGACCTGACGCACTCGGCACCGCCGAAAACGAGTCCAGGAGTGCAAACCATGAAAACGGAAGCTGACGCCCTCCGCACCGTCGAAAACGTGCTCAGGAGCGCAAAACATGAAAACGAGACCTGTCGCCGTCGGAATCGCCGAAAATGAGTTCGGGTGCGCAAAACATGAAAACGGGACCCGACTACCCCGCACTGCCGAAAACGTGCTCTAGAGCGCAAAACATGAAAATGGAAGCTGACGCCCACGGTACAGTCCAAAATGAGTTCGTGAGCGCAAAACATGAAAACCGGACCTGACGCCCTCGGTATCTTCGAAAACGAGTTCGGGAGCGCAAAACATGAAAATGAGACCCGACGCCCTCAGAACCTCCGAAAATGAGTCTGCGAACGCAAAACATGAAAACGGGACCCGTCGCCCTCCGCACCTCCGAAAAAGTGCTCGGGAGCGCAAATCATTTAAACATGACCCGACGCCGTCGGTACTGCCGAAAACGAGTTCGGGCGAGCAAAACATGAAAACGGGAGTCGACGCCCTCGCTACCGCCGAAAACGTGCTCGAGAGCGCAAAACATGAAAACGGGAGCCGACGCCCTCGGTACCGCCGAAAACGAGTCCGGAACCGCAAAACATGAAAACGGGACCCGACGCCCTCGGTATCGCGAAAACAAGTCCGGGAGCGCAAAACCTAAAAACGGGACCAGACGCCCTCGGAACCGCCGAAAATGAGTCCGGGAGCGCAAAACATGAAAACGAGACCCGACGTCGTCGTAATCGCCCAAAAACGAGTTCGGGTGCGCAAAACATGAAAACGAGACCCGACGTCCTCGGGAGCGCAAAACATGAAAACAGTACCCGACGCCGTCGCTACCGCCGAAAATGAGTTCGGGCGCGCAAAAAATGAAAACGAGAGCCGACGTCCTCAGTACAGCCGAAAAAGAGTGCAGGCGCGCAAAACATGAAAACGGGGCCCGACGCACTCGACACTGCCGAAAACTAGTCCGGGAGCGCAAAACATGAAAACGGAACCAGACGCCCTTCGCACCACCGAAAACGTGCTCGGGGCCCCAAACATGAAAACGGGACCCGACGCGGTCGCTATCGCCGAAAATGAGTTCGGGCGCTCAAAAAAAAGAAAAGGGGACTCGACACCCTCGCTACCGCCGAAAACGTGCTCGGGAACGCAAAACATGAAAACGGGACCCGACGCCGTCGGCACCGCCGAAAACGTGCTCGGGAACGCAAAACATGAAAACGGGACCCGACGCCGTTGGTACCGCCGAAAATGAGTTCGAGCGCGCAAAACATGAAAACGGAAGCCAACGCCCTCGGTACCGTCGAAAAAGAGTGCGAGCGCGCAAAACATGAAAACGAGGCCCGACGCACTCGACACCGCCGAAAATGAGTCCGGGAGCGCAAAACATGAAAACCGGACCTGACGCCCTCGGAATCGCCGAAAATGAATTCGGAGCGCAAAACATGAAAACGGAACCCGACACCCTCCGCACCGTCGAAAACGTGCTCGGGAGCGCAAAACATGAAAACGGGACCCGACGACCTCCGCACCGTCGAAAACGTGCTCGGGAGGGAGCGCAAAACATTCAAACGTTACGTGACACCGTCGGAATCGCCGAAAACGAGTTCGGGTGCGCAAAACATGAAAACGGGACACGACGCCCTCCACACCGCCGAAAACGTGCTCGGGAGCACAAAACATGAAAACAGGACCCGACGCCGTCGGTACCGCCGAAAATAAGTTCGGGCGCGCAAGACATGAAAACGGGAGCCGAAGCCCTCGGTACCGGCGAAAATGAGTTCGGACGCGCAAAATATGAAAACAGGACCCGACGTAGTCTGTACCGTTGAAACCGGGTTTGGGCGCACAAAACATGATAACGGGAGCCGACGCTCTCGCTACCGTCGAAAATGAGTCTGGTAGCGCAAAACATGAAAACCGGACCCGACACACTCGACGCCGAAAAAAGCTCGAGTGTGCAAAACATGAAAAAAGGACCCGACGCCGTCGGTACCGCCGAAAATGAGTTCGGGCACGCAAAATATGAAAACGGAAGCCAACGCCCTCGGTACCGTCGAAAAAGTGTGCGGGCGCGCAAAACATGAAAACGAGGCCCGACCCACTCGACACCGCCGAAAATGAGTCCGGGAGCGCAAAACATGATAACCGGACCTGACGCCCTCGGAACCGCCGAAAACGACCTCGGGAGCGCAAAACATGAAAACGGAACCCGACGCCCTCCGCACCGTCGAAAACGTGCTCGGGAGCGCAAAACATGAAAACGGGACCCGACGACCTCTGCACCGTCGAAAACGTACATGGGAGCGCAAACATGAAAACGTTTCCGGGAGCGCAAAACATGAAAACCGGACCCGACGCCCTCGGAACCGCCGAAAATGAATCCGAGAGCGCACCGCCGAAAACGTGCTCGGGGGTGCAAAACCTGAAAACGGGAGCCGACGCCCTCGGTACCATCGAAAAAGTGCTCGGGAGCGCAAAACAAGAAAATGGATGCCGAAGCCGTCGGTACCTCCGAAAACGAGTTCGGCGCGCAAGACATGAAAACGGGACCGACGCCCTCGGTGCACCGTCGAAAACGACTCCGGGAGCGCAAAACATGAAAACGGGACCCGACGCCCTCCGCACCGCGAAAACGTGCTCGGGAGCGCAAAACATGAAAACGGGACCCGACGCCGTCGAATCGCCGAAAATGACTCCGGTGCGCAAAACATGAAAACGGACCCGACGCCCTCTCGCATCGCCGAAAACGAGTCGGGAGCGCAAAACATGAAAACGGGACCGACGCCGTCGCACCACCGAAAACGAGTCCGGGCGCGCAAAACATGAAAACGGGACGTGACACACTCGGCACCGCCGAAAATGAGTTCGGGAGCGCAAAACATGAAAACGGGACCGAGGCCCTCGGTTCGCCGAAAAAACGTGCTCGGAAGCGCAAAACATGAAAACGGGACCCGACGCCGTCGGCGCAAAAACGAGTTCGGGCGCGAAAAACATGAAAACGGGAGCCGATGCCCCGCACGCCGAAAATGAGTCGGGAGCGCAAAACATGAAAACCAACGACGCCGACGCGTATCGCCGAAAACGGACTCGCGCCGAAAACGAGTCCGCGAGCGCAAAATATGAAAACGGGACCCGATGCCCTCCGCACCGCCGAAAACGAGTCCGGGGGCGCAAAACATTAAAACTGACCCTGACGACCTCCGCACCGTCGAAAACGTGCTCGGGAGCGCAAAACATTCAAACGTTACGTGACACCGTCGGAATCGCCGAAAACGAGTTCGGGTGCGCAAAACATGAAAACGGACCCGACGCCCTCCACACCGCCGAAAACGTGCTCGGGAGCACAAAACATGAAAATAGGACCCGACGCCGTCGGTACCGCCGAAAATAAGTTCGGGCGCGCAAGACATGAAAACGGGAGCCGAGGCCCCCGGTACCGCCGAAAACGAGTTCGGACGCGAAAAATATGAAAACAGGACCCGACGTAGTCTGTACCATCGAAAACGGGTTTGGGCGCACAAAATATAAAAATGGGAGACGACGCCCACGGTTATGCAGAAAACGTGCTCGGGAGCGCAAAACATAAAAACGAGACGTGACGTAGTCGGTACCGCTCGAAAACGAGTTCGGCGCACAAAACATGATAACGGGAGCCGACGCTCGCTGCACGTCGAAAACCCGACGCCGTCGAATGCGAAAATGAGTAGCGCAAAATATGAAAACGGACCCGACGCCCTCGGTATCGCGAAAACGAGTCCGAGCGCAAAACATGAAAAGGAGAGCCGACGCCCTCGGTACCGCCGAAAATGAGTTCCGGAGCGCAAAACATGAAAACGGACTCGACGCCCTCGGCACCGCCGAAAATGAGTCCGGAGCGCAAAACATGAAAACGGACTCCGACGCCGTCGGAATCGCCGAAAAGAGTCCGGGCGCAAAAACATGAAAACGGGACCCGACGCCCTCGTATCGTCGAAAATCGAGTCCGGAGCGCAAAACATGAAAACGGACCGACGCCTCGAGCACCGCCGAAAACGTGCTCGGGAGCGCAAAACATGAAAACGGGACCCGACGCCGTCGGTACCGCCGAAAACGAGTTCGGGGAACGCAAACATGAAAACGGGAGCGACGCCCTCGCACCGCCGAAAATGAGTCCGGAGCGCAAAACATGAAAACGGACCCGACGCCCTCGGTATCGCCGAAACGAGTCCGGGAGCGCAAAACATGAAAACGGGACACGACGCCCTCGAACCGCCGAAAATGAGTCCGGAGCGCAAAACATGAAAATTGGACCCGACGCCCTCCGCATCGCCGAAAAAGTGTCGAGAGCGCAAAACATGAAAACGGGACCCGACGCCCTCGATACCGCGAAAATGAGTTCCGGAGCGCAAAACATGAAAACGAGACCGACGCCCGACGCCGGCATCGCCGAAAACATGCACGGAGCGCAAAACATGAAAACGACCCGACGACACGGTCGCACCACCGAAAACGTACATGGGAGCGAAACGAGTTCGGGCGAGCGCAAAACATGAAAACGGGAGCCGACGCCCGCGACTCGCCGAAAACGTGCTCGAGAGCGCAAAACATGAAAACGGGAGTCGACGCCCTCGCACGCGAAAACGAGTCCGGAGCGCAAAACATGAAAACGGACCCGACGCCCTCGGTATCGCCGAAAATCGAGTCCGGAGCGCAAAACATGAAAACGGACCGACGCCCTCGAAACCGCCGAAAATGAGTCCGGGGCGCAAAACATGAAAACGGGACCCGACGCCGTCGTAATCGCCGAAAATGAGTTCGGCGCGCAAAACATGAAAACGGACCCGACGCCTCTCGCACCGCCGAAAACGTGCTCTCGGAGCGCAAAACATGAAAACGGACCCGACGCCGTCGCACGCCGAAAACGAGTTCGGCGCGCAAAACATGAAAACGGGAGCCGACGCCCTCGCATCGCCGAAAATGAGTCCGGGAGCGCAAAACATGAAAAACGAAACCGACGCCCTCGGTATCGCCGAAACGAGTCCGGGCGCAAAACATGAAAACGGAACCGACCCGACGCCCTCCGCACCGTCGAAAACGTGCTCGGGAGCGCAAAACATGAAAACGGGACCCGACGACCTCCGCACCGTCGAAAACGTGCTCGGGAGCGCAAAACATTCAAACGTTACTTGACACCGTCGGAATCGTCGAAAACGAGTCCGGGTGCGCAAAACATGAAAACGGGACCCGACGCCCTCCACACCGCCGAAAACGTGCTCGGGAGCACAAAACATGAAAACAGGACCCGACGCCGTCGCTACCGCCGAAAATAAGTTCGGCGCGCAAGACATGAAAACGGGAGCCGAAGCCCTCGCTACCGCCGAAAACGAGTTCGGACGCGCAAAATATGAAAACAGGACCCGACGTAGTCCGATGCCGTCGAAAACGAGTCGGGCGCAAAAATATAAAAATGGGAGACGACGCCCGATATCGCGAAAACGTGCTCGGAGCGCAAAACATAAAAACGAGACGTGACGTAGTCGGTACCGCCGAAAACGAGTTCGGGCGCACAAAATAAGATAACGGGAGCCGACGCTCTCGGTACCGCCGAAAAAGTGCACGCGATCACAAAACATGAAAACGGGACCCGATGCCGTCGATACCGCCGAAAATGAGTTCCGGCTCGCAAAATACGAAACGGGAGCCGACGCCCTCGGTATCACCGAAAACATGCACGAGAGCGCAAAACATGCAAACATGACCTAACACAGTCGGTACCACCGAAAACGAGTTCGGGCGAGCAAAACATGAAAACGGGAGCCGACGCCCACGCTACCGCCGAAAACGTGCTCGAGAGCGCAAAACATGAAAACGGAGCCGACGCCCCGTACCGTCGAAAACGAGTCCGGGAGCACAAAACATGAAAACAGGACCCGACGCCCTCGGTATCGTCGAAAATCAGTCCGGGAGCGCAAAAACCTGAAAACTGGACCAGACGCCCTCGAAACCGCCGAAAATGAGTCCGGGGGCGCTAAACATGAAAACGGGACCCGACGCCGTCGTAATCGCCGAAAGCGAGTCGGGTGCGCAAAAAAAACATGAAAACGGGACCCGACGCCCTCCGCACCGCCGAAAAATTTCTCGGCAGCGCAAAACAAGAAAACAGGATCCGATGGCTCGGTATCGCCGAAAACGAGTTCGGGCGCAACACATGAAAACGGGAGCCGACGCCCTCGCTACCGCCGAAAATGAGTCCGGAGCGCAAAACATGAAAACCGGACCCGATGCCCTCGGATCGCTGAAAACGAGTCTGGGAGCGCAAAACATGAAAATGGGACCCGACGCCCTCGGAACCGACGAAAATTAGTCCGGGAGCGCAAAACATGAAAACGGGACCCGACGCCCTCCGCACCGCCGAAAAAGTGCTCGGGATCGCAAAACATGAAAACGGGACCCGATGCCGTCGATACCGCCGAAAATGAGTTCCGACTCGCAAAATACGAAAACGGGAGCCGACGCCCTCGGCATCGCCGAAAACATCCTCGGGAGCGCAAAACATGCAAACCCGACCTGACTCAGTCGGTACCGCCGAAAGCGTGCTCGAGAGCCCGAAACATGAAAACGGGAGCCGACGCCCTCGGCAGCCGAAAACGAGTCCGGGAGAGCAAAACATGAAAACGGGACCCGACGCCCTCGTATCACCGAAAATAAGTCCGGAGCGCAAAACATGAAAACGGGACCAGACGCCCTCGAAACCGCTGAAAATGAGTCTGGGGGCGCAAAACATGAAAACGGGACCCGACGCCGTCGTATCGCCGAAAGCGAGTTCGGCGCGCAAAACATGAAAACGGACTCGACGCCCTCCGCACCGCCGAAAAATTTCTCGGGAGCGCAAAACAAGAAAACGGACCCGACGCCCCGCGTATCGCCGAAAATGAGTCCGGAGCGCAAAACATGAAAACGGGACCGACGCCTCCTCGGTATCGCCGAAAACGAGTCCGGAGCGCAAAACATGAAAACCGACCCGACCCAACGCCCGGGCGCAAAACATGAAAACGGGACCCGACGAAAACCGACGAAAATGAGTCCGGGAGCACAAAACATGAAAACGGACCGACGCCCGCACCGTCGAAAAAGTGCTCGGGAGCACAAAACATGAAAACGGGACCCGACGTCCTCCGCACCGCCGAAAACGAAAACGTCCCTTGGTATCGTCGGAGCGTAAAACATGAAAACGGACCCGCCACCACGGTACGCCGAAAAGAGTCGGGAGCGCAAAACAAGAAAACCGGACCCGATGCCCTCGGTATCGCCGAAAATGAGTCCGGAGCGCAAAACATGAAAACGGGACTCGATGCCCTCGAACGCCCGAAAAGAGTCCGAGAGCGCAAAACATGAAAACGAGACCCGACGCCCTTCCCACCGTCGAAAACGTCCTCGGAGCGCAAAACATGAAAATGGGACCCGACGCACTCAGAACCGCCGAAAACGAGTCCGGGAGCGCGAAACATGAAAACGGGACCCGACGACATCCGCACAGTCGAAAATGTGCTCGGGAGCGCAAAAGATGAAAACAGGACTTGACGCCGTCGGTATCGCCGAAAATGAGTTCGGCCGCGCAAAACATGAAAACAGGAGCGACGTCCTCGTTACTGACGAAAACGTGCTCGGGAGCGCAAAATATGAAAACGAGAACCGACGCCCTCGGTACCGCTGAAATTGAGTTTGGGAGCGGAAAACATGAAAATTGGACTCGACGCTCTCGGTAGCACCGAAAACGAGTCTGTGAGCGCAATACATGAAAACGACACCTGACGCCCTCGGAACCGTCGAAACGAGTCCGGGAGCGCAAAACATGGACACGGGACCCGACGCCCTCCGAACCGTCGAAAACGTGCTCGGGAGCGCAAGACATGAAAACGGGACCCGACACCCTCCGCACCGTCGAAAACGTGCACGGAGCGCAAAACATGAAAACGGACCGACGCCGTCGGATGCGTCGAAAAAGAGTCCGGGTTCGCAAAACTTGACAACGGTAGCCGACGCCCTCCGCACTGCCGAAAACGTGCTCGGGAGCGCAAAACATGAAAATAGAACTCGACTACGTCGGTACCTCCGAAAATGAGTTCGGGCGTGCAAAAATGAAAACGGGACCTGACGCACTCGACAGCGCCGAAAACATGTCCGGTAGCGCAAAACATGAAAACCAGACCCGACGCCCTCGGAACCGCCGTATACGAGTCCGGGAGCGCAAAACATGAAAACGGAACCTGACGCCTCCGCACCGCCGAAAACGTGCTCAATGGCGCAAAACAAGAAAACGGGACCCGTCGCCGTCGTACCGCCGAAACTGAGTTCGGGCGCGCAAGACATAAAAACAGGAGCCGACGCCCTCGGGACCGCCGAAAATGAGTCCGGGAGCGCAAAACATGAAAACCGGAACCGACGCCCTCCGTATCGCCGAAAACGAGTCCCGGAGCGCAAAACATGAAAACGGGACTTGACGCCGTCGGTATCGCCGAAAATGAGTACGGGTGCATAAAACATGGAAACGGGACCTGGCGCCCTCCGCACCTTCGAAAACGTGCTCGGGGGCGCAAAACATGAAAATAGGACCTGACGTCGTCGGTTCCGTCGAAAACGGGTGCGGGCGCGCAAAACATGAAAACGGGACCCGACGCACGCGGAAACGCCGCAAAATGAGTTCAGGAGCGCAAAACATGAAAACGGGAGTGGACGCCCTCGCTACCGCCGAAAACGAGTCCGGGAGCGCAAAACATGAAAACGGGACCCGCCGACCACGGTACCGCCGAAAACGAGTCAGGGAGCGCAAAACAAGAAAACGGGACCCGACACCCTCGATATCGCCAAAACGAGTCCGGGAGCGCAAAACATGAAAACGGGACCCGACGCCCTCCCCACCGCCGAAAACGTCCTCGGGAGCGGAAAACATGAAAACGGGACCAGACGCCCTCGGAACCGCCGAAAACGAGTCCGGGAGCGCAAAACATGAAAACTGGACCCGACAACCTCCGCACCGTCGAAAACGTTCTCGGGACAACAAAACATGAAAATGGGATTTGACGCCGTCGGTACCGTCGAGAACGACTTCGGGCGCGCAAAACTTAAAAACGGGAGCCGACGCCCTCGGTACCGCCGAAAACGTGCTCAGGAGCGCAAATGAAGAAAACGGGTCTGGACGCCGTCGTAATAGCCGAAAATGAGTATCGGTGCGCAAAACATGAAAACTGAAACCGACGCCGTCGATACCGTCGAAAACGAGTCCGGGCGCATAAAACACTGTAAACGGGACCCGACGCACTCGACATCGCCGAAACGTGCTCGGGAGCGCAAAACATGAAAATAGGACTTGACTGCGTCGGTACCGCCGAAAACGAGTTCGGGCGCGCAAAATTGAAAACGAGAGCCGACGCCCCCAGTACCGCCGAAAATGAGTCCGGGAGCGCAAAACATGAAAACCGGAACCGACGCCCTTGGTATCGTCGAAGACGAGTACGGGTGCGCAAAACATGAAAACGGGACCGGCCGCCCACCGCACCTTCGAAAACATGCTCGGGAGCGCAAAACATGAAAACAGGACCCGACGCCGTCGGTACCTTCGAAAACGAGGGCGGGAGCGCAAAACATGAAAACGTTAGCAGACGCCCTCGGTACCGTCGAAAAACGAGTCCGGGAGCGCAAAATATGAAAACCGGAACCGACGCCCTCGGTATCGCCGAAAATGACTCTGGGGGCGCAAAACATGAAAACGTGACCCGCCGACCATGGTACCGCCGAAAACGAGTCATGGAGCTCAAAGCAAGAAAACAGGACCCTACGCCCTAGGTATCGCCGAAAATGTGTCTGGCGCAAAACATGAAAACAGGACCCGACGCCCTCCGCACCGCCGAAAACGTGCTCAGGAGCGCAAAACATGAAAATAGGACACGACTCCGTCGCTACCGCCGAAAACGAGTGCGGGCGCGCAAAACATGAATACGGCACCCGACAAACTCCGCACCGCCAAAAACGTGCTCGGGAGCGCAAAACATGAAAACAGGACCCGACGCCGTCAGTACCGTCGAAAACGAGTGTGGGCGCCAAAACATGAAAACGGACCGACGCCTCGGTACGCCGAAAAAGAGTCCGGAGCGCAAAACATGAAAACGGGACCCGACGACCTCGGTATCGCCGAAAACAAGTCAGGGAGCGCAAAACATGAAAATGGGATCCGACGCCCTCGGAACTGCCGAAAATGAGTTCGGGAGCGCAAAACATGAAAATGAGACCCGACGCCCTCCGCATCGCCGAAAACGTGCTCAGGAGCGCAAAACATGAAAATAGGACACGACTCCGTCGATACCGCCGAAAACGAGTGCGGGCGCGCAAAACATGAAAACGGTACCCGACAAACTCGGCACCGCCGAAAACGAGTCCGGGAGCGCAAAACATGAAAACTGGCGCGGACGCCCTCGCTACCGCCGAAAACGAGTCCGGGAGCGCAAAACATCAAAACCGGAACCGACGCCCTCGGTATCGCCGAAAATTAGTCAGGGAGCGCAAAACATCAAAAACGGGATCCGACGCCCTCCGCACCGTCGAAAACGTACTCGGGAGCGCAAAACATGAAAACGGACCGACGCCGTCGTGAAGCGCCGAAAACGAGTCCGGAGCGCAAACATGAAAACGGGAGCCGACGCCCTCGGTAAAACGCGTCGAAAATGAGTCCGGGACGCAAAACATGAAAACCGGAACCGACGCCGTCGTATCGCCGAAAACGATTCCCGAGCGCAAAACATGAAAACGGGACCCGACGACCTCTCGCACCGTCGAAAAAGTGCTCGGGAGCGCAAAACATGAAAACGGGACTTGACGCCGTCGCATCGTCGAAAACGAGTACGGGCGCAAAACATGAAAACGGGACCTGACGCCCTCCGCACATTCGAAAACGTGCTCGGGAGCGCAAAACATGAAAACGGGACCCGACGCCGTCGGTACCATCGAAAACAAGTGCGGGCGCGCAAAACATGAAAACGGGACTTGACGCACTCGGCACCGCCGAAAACTGAGTCCAGGAGCGCAAACCATGAAAACGGGAGTTGACGCCCTCTGCACCGTCGAAAACGTGCTCAAGAGCGCAAAACATGAAAACGAGACATGTCGCCGTCGGAATCGCCGAAAACAAGTTCGGGTGCGCAAAACATGAAAACGGGACCCGACGCCCTCCGCACCGCCGAAAACGTGCTCTAGAGCGCAAAACATGAAAATGGAAGCTGACGCCCACGTACAGTCCAAAATGAGTTCGTGAGCGCAAAACATGAAAACCGGACCTGACGCCCTCGGTATCTACGAAAACGAGTTCGGGAGCGCAAAACATGAAAATGAGACCCAACGCCCTCAGAACCTTCGAAAATGAGTCTGCGAACGCAAAACATGAAAACGGGACCCGTCGCCCTCCGCACCTCCGAAAAGTGCTCGGGAGCGCAAATCATTTAAACGGACCCGACGCCATCGGTGCATCGCCGAAAACGAGTTCGGGCGAGCAAAACATGAAAACGGGAGTCGACGCCCTCGGTACCGCCGAAAACGTGCTCGAGAGCGCAATACATGAAAACGGGAGCTGACGCCCTCGCTACCGCCGAAAACGAGTCCGGGACCGCAAAACATGAAAACGGGACCCGACGCCCTCGGTATCGCCGAAAACAAGTCCGGGAGCGCAAAACCTAAAAACGGACCAAACGCCCTCGGAACCGCCGAAAATGTGTCCGGGAGCGCAAAACATTAAAACGAGACCCGACGCCGTCGTAATCGCCCAAAAACGAGCTCGGGTGCGCAAAACATGAAAACGAGACCCGACGTCCTCGGGAGCGCAAAACATGAAAACGCAAATATGAAAACGACGCCGACGCCGTCGTGCACGTCGAAAACGAGTTCGGGCGCGCAAAATATGAAAACGGGAGCCGACGCCCTCAGTACAGCCGAAAAAGAGTGCAGGCGCGCAAAACATGAAAACGGGGCCCGACGCACTCGACACCGCCGAAAACTAGTCCGGGAGCGCAAAACATTAAAACCGGAACCAGACGCCCTCCGCACCATCGAAAACGTGCTCGGAGCCCCAAACATGAAAACGGGACCCCGCGCCTCGCAAACATGAGTTCGGGCGCTCAAAAAAAAACGGAAAAGGGGACTCGACACCCTCGGTACGCCGAAAAACGTGTTCGAGAACGCAAAACATGAAAACGGGAACCGACGCCGTCGGCACCGCCGAAAACGTGCTCGGGAACGCAAAACATGAAAACGGCACCCGACGCCGTCGGTACCGCCGAAAACGAGTTCGGGCGCGCAAGACATGAAAACGGGAGCCGACGCCCTCGCACCGCCCGAAATGAGTCCGGGAATGCAAAACATGATAACCGGAACTGACGCCCTCGGTATCGCCGAAAACGATTCCGGGAGCGCAATACATGAAAACGGGACCCGACGCCCTCGGAACCGCCGAAATGAGTCCGGGAGCGCAAAACATGAAAATGGGGCCCGACGACCTCCGCACCGTCGAAAACGTGCTCAGGATCGCAATACATTAAAACGTAACGTGAAACCGTCGGGATCGCCAAAAACGACTTCAGGTGCGCAAAACATGAAAACGACACCCGACGCCCTCCGCACCGCCGAAAACGTGCTCGGGAGCGCAAATCATGAAAACAGGACCCGACGCCGTCGATCATCGTCGAAAACGAGTGCGGCGCCCAAAACATGAAAACGGACCCGACGCACTCGGCACCGCCGAAAAAGAGTCCGGGAGCGCAAAACATGAAAACGGGACCCGACGACCTCGGTATCGCCGAAAACAAGTCGGGGAGCGCAAAACATGAAAATGGGACCCGACGCCCTCGGTACCGCCGAAAATGAGTTCGGGAGCGCAAAACATGAAAACGAGACCCGACGCCCTCGCATTGCCGAAAACGTGCTCGTTAGCGCAAAACGTGAAAACAGGACCCGACGGCGTCGGTACTGCCGAAAATAAGTTCGGGCGCGCAAAATTTGAAAACAGGACCTGATGCGAGTCGGTACCGCCGATAACGAGTTCGGGAGTGTAAAACATGAAATTGGGAGCCGACGCCCTCGCTACCGTTGAAAATTAGTCCGAGAGCGCAAAACATGAAAACGAGACCCAACGCCCTCGGAACCGCCGAAAACGAGTCCGGGAGCGCAAAACATGAAAGAGGTACTGGACGCCCTCCGCACCGTCGAAAACGTGCTCAGGAGCGCAAAACATGAAAACGAGACCTGTCGCCGTCGGAATCGCCGAAAACGAGTTCGGGTGCGCAAAACATGAAAACGGACACGACGCCCTCCGCACCGCCGAAAATGTGCTCGAGAGCGCAAAACATGAAATAGGACCCGACGCCGTCGGTTTCGCCGAAACGAGTTCGGGCGCGCAAGACATGAAAATGGAAGCTGACGCCCTCGGTACCGTCAAAAATTAGTCCGGGACCGCAAAACATGAAAACCGGATCCGACGCCCCCGGTATCACCGAAAATGAGTCCGGGAGCGCAAAACATGAAAACGATACCTGACACCCTGGGAACCGCCGAAAACGAGTCCGGGGCGCAAAACATGAAAACGGGACCCGACGCCCTCCGCACCGTCGAAAACGTGCTCGGGAGCGCAAAACATGAAAACGGGACTTGACGCCGTCGGAATCGCCGAAAACGAGTTCGGTGCGCAAAATATAAAAATAGGACCCGACGCCCTCCGCACAGCTGAAAAAGTGCTCGGGAGCGCAAAACATGAAAATCGGACCCGACGCTGTCGGTACCGCCGAAAATGAGTTCGGGCACGCAAAGCATGAAAACGGGACCGACTCCCACTCGATCGCCGAAACGTGCTCGGGAGCGCAAAACATGAAAACGGGAGCCGACGCCCTCGCTACCGCCGAAAATGAGTCCGGGAGCGCAAAACATGAAAACGGGACCCGACGCCCTCGATGTTGCCGAAAACGAGTCCGGGAGCGCAAAACATGAAAACGGGACCCGACGCCCTCGAACCGTCGAAAATGAGTCCGGGAGCGCAAAACATGAAAAGGGACCCGACACCCTCCGCACCGCCGAAAAAATGCTCGGGAGTAGAAAACATGAAAAAATGACCCGACGCCGTTGGTACCGTCGAAAAAGAGTGCGGGCGCTTAAAACATGAAAACGAGGCCCGACGCACTCGACACCGCCGAAAATGAGTCCGGGAGCGCAAAACATGAAAACCGGACCTGACGCCCTCGGAACCGCCGAAAATGAATTAGGGAGCGCAAAACATGAAAACGGAACCCGACACCCTCCGCACCGTCGAAAACGTGCTCGGGAGCGCAAAACATGAAAACGGGACCCGACGACCTCCGCACCGTCGAAAACGTGCTCGGGAGCGCAAAACATTCAAACGTTACCTGACACCGTCGGAATCGCCGAAAACGAGTCCGTGTCCGCAAAACATGAAAACGGGACCCGACGCCCTCCACACCGCCGAAAACGTGCTCGGGAGCACAAAACATGAAAACAGGACCCGACGCCGTCGGTACCGCCGAAAATAAGTTCGGGCGCGCAAGACATGAAAACGGGAGCCGAAGCCCTCGATACCGCCGAAAACGAGTTCGGACGCGTAAAATATGAAAACAGGACCCGACGTAGTCCGTACCGTTGAAAACGGGTTTGGGCGCACAAAACATGATAACGGGAGCCGACGCCTCGCACCGTGCGAAAAAATGAGTCCGGTAGCGCAAAACATGAAAACCGGACCCGACGCCCTCGGTATCGCCGAAAATGAGTCCGGAAGAGCAAAACATTAAAACGGACCGACGCCCTCGGAACCGCCGAAAATGATTCCGGGAGTGCAAAACATGAAAACGGGACCCGACGCCCTCGCTACCGCCGAAAATGAGTCCGGGAGCGCAAAACATGAAAACGGGACCGGACGTCGTCGGAATCGCCAAAAAAGAGTCCGAGTGCGCAAAACATGAAAACGGGACCCGACGCCCCCTCGCCAACGCCCACCTCAAAAAGTGCTCGGGAGCGTAAAATGAAAACGGGACCCGACGCGGTCGGTATCGCCGGAGAAAACGAGTTCGAGCGCACAACACATGAAAACGGGAGCCGACGCCTTCGGTATCGCTGAAAACGAGTCCGGGAGTGCAAAACATGAAAACTGGACCCGACGTCCTCGGTATCGCTGAAAACGAGTCCCGGAGCGCAAAACATGAAAACAGGACCGGACGCCCTCGGAACCGATGAAAATGAGTCCGAAAGCGCAAAACATGAAAATTGGACCCGACGCCCTCCGCACCGCCAAAAAAGTGCACGAGATCGCAAAACATTAAAACGGGACCCGATGTCGTCGATACCGCCGAAAATGAGTTCCGACTCGCAAAATACGAAAACGGGAGCCGACGTCCTCGGTATCACCGAAAACATGCACAGGAGCGCAAAACATGCAAACCTGACCTGACATAGTCGGTACAATCGAAACGAGTTCGGGCGAGCAAAACATGAAAACGGGAGCCGACGCCCACGGTACCGCCGAAAACGTGCTCGAGAGCGCAAAACATGAAAACGGGAGCCGACGCCCTCGCATCCGCCGAAAAACGAGTCCGGAGCGCAAAAACATGAAAACGGGACCCGACGCCCTCGTATCGTCGAAAATAAGTCCGGAGCGCAAAACCTGAAAAACGGGACCGACGCCCTCGAAACCGCCGAAAATGAGTCCGGGAGCGCAAAACATGAAAACCGGACCGACGCACTCGTATCGCCGAAAACGAGTCCGGGAGCGCAAAACATGAAAATGGGACCCGACGCCCTCGGGCGACGCGAAAATGAGTCCGGGAGCGCAAGACATGAAAACGGGACCCGACGCCCTCCGCACCGCCGAAAAAAGTGCTCGGGATCGCAATACATGAAAACGGGACCTGATGCCGTCGATACCGCCGAAAATGAGTTCCGGCTCGCAAAATACGAAAATGGGAGCCGACGCCCTCGGTATCGCCGAAAACATCCTCGGGAGCGCAAAACATTCAAACCTGACCTGACTCAGTCAGTACCGCCGAAAACGAGTTCGGGCGAGCAAAACATGAAATCTGGAGCCGACGCCCTCGGTACCGCCGAAAACGTGCTCGAGAGCCCAAAACATGTAAACGAGAACCGACGCCCTCGGTAAGCCGAAAATGAGTCCGGGAGCGCAAAACCTGAAAACGGGACCAGACGCCCTCGAAACCGCCGAAAATGATTCCGGGGCCGGAAAACATGAAAACGGGACCCGAGCCGTCGTCATCGCCGAAAGCGAGTTCGGGTGCGCAAAACATGAACACGGGACTCGACGCCCTCCGCACTGCCGAAAAATTTCTCAGGAGCGCAAAACAAGAAAACAGGACCCAACGCCCTCGGTATCGCCGAAAACGAGTTCGGGCGCGCAACACATGAAAACGGGAGCCGACGCCCTCGGTACCGCCGAAAATGAGTCCGGGAGCGCAAAAATAGAAAACCGAACCCGACGCCCTCGGTATCACTGAAAACGAGTCCGGGAGCGCAAAACATGAAAACGGGACCCGACGCCCTCGGAACCAACGAAAATGAGTCCGGGAGCGCAAAACATGAAAACGGGACCCGACGCCCTCCGCACCGCCGAAAAATTTCTCGGGAACGCAAAACAAGAAAATAGGACCCGACGCTGTCGGTATCGCCGAAAACGAGTTCGGGCGCGCGACACATGAAAACGGGAGCCGACGCCCTCGGTACCGCCGGAAATGAGTCCGGGAGCGCAAAACATGAAAACGGGACCCGACGCCCTCCGCACCGTCGAAAACGTGCTCAGGAGCGCAAAACATGAAAACGGGTCCCAACGCCTTCGATATCGCCGAAAACGAGTCCGGGAGCGCAAAACATGAAAACGGGACCCGACGCCCTCGGAACCGACGAAAATGAGTTCGGGAGCGCAAAACATGAAAACGGGACTCGACGCCCTCCGCACCGCCGAAAAATTTCTCGGGAGCGCAAAACAAGAAAACAGGACCCAACGCCGTCGGTATCGCCGAAAACGAGTTCGAGCGCGCAACACATGAAAACGGGAGACGACGCCCTCGGTACCGCCGAAAATGAGTCCGAGAGCGCAAAACATGAAAACGGGACCCGACGCCCTCGGTATCGCCGAAAACGAGTCCGGGAGCGCAAAACATGAAAACGGGACCCGACGCCCTCGAACCGACGAAAATGAGTCCGGGAGCGCAAAACATGAAAATGGGACCCGACGCCCTCCGCACCGTTGAAAACGTGCTCAGGAGCGCAAAACATGAAAACGAGACTGTCGCCGTCGAATCGCCGAAAACCAGTTCGGGTGCGCAAAACATGAAAACGGGACCAGACGCCCTCGGAACCGCCGAAAATGAGTTCGGGAGCGCAAAACATGAAAACGGGACCTGACGCCGCCGTAATCGCCGAAAATGAGTTCGGGTGCGCAAAACATGAAAACGGTACCCGATGCCCTCGGTACCACCGAAAAGGAGTTCGGGCGCGTAAAATATGAAAACGGAAGCCGACGCCCTCAATACAGCCGAAAAAGACGCGCAAAACATGAAAATGGAGCCCGACGCACTCGACACCGCTGAAAACGAGTCCGGGGGAGCAAAATTGAAAAACGAGACCCGACGCCCTCGGAACCACCGAAAACGAATCCGGGAGCGCAAAACATGAAAAGAAACCAGACGCCCTCCGCACCGCCGAAAATGTGCTCGAGGGCCCCAAACATGAAAACAGGACCCGGCGCGGTTGGTACCGCCGAAAATGAGTTCGGGCGCGCAAAAAAAATGAAAACGGGACCCGACACCCTCGCTACCGCCGAAAACGTGCTTGGGAACGCAAAACATGAACACGGGACCCGACGCCGTCGGAACCGCCGAAAACGAGTTCAAGCGCGCAAGACATGAAAACGGGACCCGACGCCCTCGCTACCGCCCGAAATGTTTCCGGGAATGCAAAACATGGTAACCGGAACCGACGCCCTCGTTATCACCGAAATCGAGTCCGGGAGCGCAAAATAAGAAAACGGGACCCGACGCCCTCGGAACCGCCGAAAACGAGTCCGGGAGCGCAAAATATGAAAATGGGACCCGACGACCTCTGCACCGTCGAAAACGTGCTCGGGATCACAAAACATTAAAACGTAACGTGACACCGTCGGGATCACAAAACATTATAACGTAACGTGACACCGTCGGGATCGCAAAACATTAAAACGTAACGTGACACCGTCGGGATCGCCGAAAATAAGTCCGGGAGCGCAAAACATGCTCGGGAGCGCAAAACATGAAAACAGGACCCGACGCCGTCGTACGCATACGAAAACGAGTCGCGGCGCGCAAAACATGAAAACGGGACCGACGCACTCGGCACCGCCGAAAATGAGTCCCGGAGCGCAAAACATGAAAACGGGAGCCGACGCCCTCGCTACCGCCGAAATCGAGTCCGAGAGCGCAAAACATGAAAACGGGACCCGACGCCCTCGGCACCGCCGAAAACAAGTCCGGGCGCGCAAGACATGAAAATGGAAGCCGAAGCCCACGGTACAGTCGAAAATGAGTTCGTGAGCGCAAAACATGAAAAACGGACCCGACGCCCTCGGTACTTCCGAAAAAGTGCTCGGGAGCCCAAAACATGAAAACAGGACCCAACGTCGTCGGTACTGTCGAAAATGAGTTCGGGCGCGCTAAATATGAAAATGAGAGTCGACGCCCTCGGTATCGCCGAAAACGTGCTCGGGAGCGCAAAACATGAAAACGGGACCCGACGCCGTCGAAATCGTCGAAAATGAGTCCGGGTGCGCAAAACATGAAAACAGAACCGACGCCCTCCGCACCGCCGAAAAAGTGCTCGGGATCGCAAAACATGAAAACGGGACCCGATGCAGTCGATTCCGCCGAAAATGAGTTCGGGCTCGAAAAATACGAAAACGGGAGCCGACGCCCTCGATATCGCCGAAAACGTGCTCGGGAGCACAAAACATGCAAACCTGACCCGAAAATGTGCTCCGCACCGCCGAAAAAGTGCTCGCGATCGCAAAACATGAAAATGGGACCCGATGCCGTAGATACCGCCGAAAACGAGTTCGGGCGAGCAAAACATGAAAACGGGAGCCGACGCCCTCGCTACCGCCGAAAACGAGTCCGGGACCGCAAAACATGAAAACGGAACCCGACGCCCTCGGTCCCCCTCGAAAACAAGTCCGGGAGCGCAAAACATGAAAACGGACGACGCCCCAGACCGTATCGTTGAAAACGAGTACGGAGCGCAAAACATGAAAACCGACCCGACGCCCCGGTATCGCCGAAAATGAGTCCGGAAGAGCAAAACATGAAAACGGACCGACGCCCTCGAACCGCCGAAAATGAGTCTCGAGCGCAAAACATGAAAACGGGACCCGACGCCTCTCGCACCGCCGAACATGAGTCCGGGCGCGCAAAACATGAAAACGGTACTGACGTCGTCGAATCGCCGAAACGAGTCCGAGTGCGCAAAACATGTAAACGGGACCCGACGCCCTCCTCACCGACGCCCACCTCACCGCCGAAAACGTGCTCGGGAGCGCAAAACATGAAAACGGTACCCGACGCGGTCGGTACCGCCAAAAACGAGTTCGGGCGCGCAACACATGAAAACGGGAGCCGACACCCTCGCTACCGCCGAAAATGAGTCGGGGAGCGCAAAACATGAAAACCGGACCTGACGCCCTCGGTATCGTTGAAAACGAGTCCGGGAGCGCAAAACATGAAAACGGGACCCGACGCCCTCGGAACCGACGAAAATGAGTCCGGGAGCGCAAAACATTAAAATTGGACCCGACGCCCTCTGCACACCGCCGAAAATGAGTCTGGGAGCGCAAAACATGAAAACGGTACCCGACGCGATCGGTACCGCCACAAACGAGTTCGGGCGCGCTACACATGAAAAGGGAGCCGACACCCTCGCACCGCCGAAAATGAGTCGGGAGCGCAAAACATGAAAACCGGACCGACGCCCTCGGTATCGCTGAAAACGAGTCCGGGAGCACAAAACATGAAAACGGGACCCGACGCCCTCGGAACCGACGAAAATGAGTCCGGGAGCGCAAAACATGAAAATTGGACCCGACGCCCTCTGCACACCGCCGCAAAAGTGCACGAGATCGCAAAACATGAAAACGGGACCCGATGCCGTCGATACCGCCAAAAATGAGTTCCGGCTCGCAAAATACGAAAATAGGAGCCGACGCCCTTGGTATCACCGAAAACATGCTCAGGAGCGCACAACATGCAAATCGACCTGACACAGTCGGTACCACGAAAATGAGTTCGGGAGAACAAGACATGAAAATGGGAGCTGATGCCCTCGGTTCCGCCGAAAACGTGCTCGAGAGCGTAAAACATGAAATCGGGAGCCGACGCCCCCGGTATCGCCGAAAATAAGTCCGGGAGCGCAAAACAAGAAAACGGACTCGACGCCGTCGAATCGCCGAAACGAGTTCGGGTGCGCAAAATATGAAAACGGGACCCGACGCCCTCCGCACAGTTGAAAAAGTGCTCGGGAGCGCAAAACCTGAAAACGGGATCCGACACAGTCGGTACCGCCGAAAACAAGTTCGGCCGTGTAAAACATGAAAACGGGAGCCGACGCCCTCGGTACCACCAAAAACGTGCTCGGGAGCGCAAAACATGAAAACGGGACTTGACGTTGTCGGTACCGCCGAAAACGAGTTCGGGCGCGCAAAGCATGAAAACGGGAGCCGACTCCCACGGTACCGTCGAAAACGTGCTCGGGAGCTCAAAACATGAAAACGGGAGTCGACACCCTCGGTACCGCCGAAAATGAGTGCGGGAGCACAAAACATGAAAACGGGACCCGACGCCCTCGGTATTGCCGAAAATGAGTCCGGGAGCGCAAAACATGAAAAGGGACCCGACACCCTCCGCACCGCTGAAAAAATGCTCGGGAGTGCAAAACATGAAAATGGGACCCGACGCCGTCGGTACCGCCGAAAATGAGTTCGGGCGCGCAAAATAAGAAAACGAGGCCCGACGCACTCGACCCCGCTGAAAATGAGTCCGGGAGCGCAAAACATGAAAACCGGACCCGACGCCCTCGGATCAGCAGAAAATGAATCCAGGAGCGCAAAACATGAAAACGGAACACGACGCCCTCCGCACCGCCAAAACGTGCTCGGGGATGCAAAACATGAAAACGGGACCTGACGCGGTCGGTACCTCCGAAAACGAGTTCGGGCAAGCAAAACATGAAAACGGGAGCCGACGCCCATGATACCGCCGAAAACGTGCTTGGTAGCGCAAAACATGAAAATGGGTCCCGAAGCCGTCGGTACATCCGAAAACGAGTTCGGGCGCGCAAGACATGAAAACGGGAGCCGACGCCCTCGTTACCGTCGAAAACATGCTCGGGAGCAAAAAACATGAAAACGGGATGTGACATCGTCGTAATCGCCGAAAATGACTCCGGGTGCGCAAAACATGAAAACGTGACCCGACGCCCTCCGCACCGCCGAAAACGTGCTCGGGAACGCAAAACATGAAAACAGGACCCGACGCCGTCGCTACCACCGAAAACAATGGCGGACGCGCAAAACATGAAAACGGAACCCGACGCACTCGGCACTACCGAAAAAGAGTTCGAGAGCTAACGCCGCGCAAAACATAAAAACGAGTTCGACGCACGCGCAAGACATGAAAATGAGCGAGAGCCGATGCCCCTGTCGATCGCACCGAAAATGAGTCCGGGAGCACAAAACATGAAAACCGTAACCGACGCCCTCGGTATCGCCGAAAACGAGTCCGGGAGCGCAAAATATGAAAACGGGACCCGATGCCCTCAGAACCGTCGAAAACGAGTCTGGGTGTGCAAAACATTAAAACAGAACCCGACGACCTCCGCACCGTCGAAAACGTGCTCGGGAGCGCAAAACATTAAAACGTTATGTGACATCGTCGGAATCGCCGAAAACGAGTCCGGGTGCGCAAAACATGAAAACGGGACCCGACGCCCTCCACACCGCCAAAACGTGCTCGAGAGCACAAAACATGAAAACAGGACCCGACGCCGTCGCTACCGCCGAAAACAAGTTCGGCGCGCAAGACATGAAAACGGGAGCCGAATCCCTCGCTACCGCCGAAAATGAGTACGGACGCGCAAAATATGAAAACAGGACCCGACGCAAAATATGAAAACGGGTTTGGGAGCACAAAATATGAAAACGGGAGACTACGCCCATGGTACTGTAGAAAACGTGCTCGGGAGCGCAAACCATAAAAACGAGACGTGAAGCAGTCGGTACCGCCAAAAACGAGTTCGGGCGCACAAAACATGAAAACGGTAGCCGACGCCATCCGTACCGCCGAAAAAGTGCTCGGCGGCGCAAAACATGAAAACGGGACCCGACGACGTCGGTACAATCGAAAATGAGTTCGGGCGCGCAAGAGATGGAAACGGGAGTCGACGCTCGAAAAATGAGTTCGGACGCGCAAGAGATGGAAACGGGAGTCGACGCTCTCGGTAACGCCGAAAATGAGTCCGGAAGAGCAAAAACAGGAAAACGGGACCGACGCCCACGAAACCGCCGAAAATGAGTCTGGGAGCGCAAAACATGAAAACGGGACCCGACGCCCTCGGTACCGCCGAACATGAGTCCGGGAGCGCAAAACATGAAAACGGAACTTGACGTCGTCGGAATCGCCGAAAACGAGTCCGAGTGCGCAAAACATGTAAAAGAGACCTAACGCCCTCCTCACCGACGCCCACCTCACCGCCGAAAACGTGCTCGGGAGCGCAAAACATGAAAACGGTACCCGACGCGGTCGTACCGCCAAAAACGAGTTCGGGCGCGCAAAACATGAACACGGGGAGCGACGCCCTCGGTACCGCCGAAAATGAGTCCGGGAGCGCAAAACATGAAAACGGGACCCGACGCCCTCGGTATCGCCGAAAATAAGTCCGGGAGCGCAAAACAAGAAAACGGGACTCGACGCCGTCGGAATCGCCGAAAACGAGTTCGGGTGCGCAAAATATTAAAACGGGACCCGACGCCCTCCGCACAGTTGAAAAAGTGCTCGGGAGCGCAAAACTTGAAAACGGGACCCGACACAGTCGGTACCGCCGAAAACAAGTTCGGCCGTGCAAAACATGAAAACGGGAGCCGACTCCCACGGTACCGCCGAAAACGTGCTCGGGAGCTCAAAACATGAAAACGGGAGCCGACGCCCTCGGTACCGCCGAAAACGAGTCTCGGGAGCGAAAAACATGAAAACGGGACCCGACGCCCTCGGAACCGTCGAAAATGAGTCCGGGAGCGCAAAACATGAAAAGGGACCCGACACCCTCCGCACCGCCGAAAAATGCTCGGGAGTGCAAAACATGAAAACAGGACCCGACGCCGTCGGTACCGCCGAAAATGAGTTCGGGCGCACAAAATATGAAAACGGATTCCAACGCCCTCGGTACCGTTGAAAAAGAGTGCGGGCGCGTAAAACATGAAAACGAGGCCCGACGCACTCAACACCGCCGAAAATGAGTCCGGGTGCGCAAAACATGAAAACCGGACCCGACGCCCTCGGATCAGCCGAAAACGAATCCGGGAGCGCAAAACATGAAAACGGAACCCGACACCCTCCGCAACGCCGAAAACGTGCTCGGGAGCGCAAAACATGAAAACGGGACACGACGACCTCCATACCGTCGAAAACGTGCTTGGGAGCGCAAAACATGAAAACCGGATCCGACGCCCTCAGAACCGCCGAAAACGAATCCGAGAGCGCAAAACATGAAAACGGAACCTAACGACTTCCGCACCGCCGAAAACATGCTCGGGGGTGCAAAACATGAAAACGGGAGCCAACGCCCTCGGTACCATCGAAAACGTGCTCGGGAGCGCAAAACATGAAAATGGGACCCGACGCCGTCGGTACCGCCGAAAATGAGTTCGGGCGCGCAAAATAAGAAAACGGAAGCCAACGCCCTCGATACCGTAGAAAAAGAGTGCGGGCGCGAAAAACATGAAAACGAGGCCCGACGCACTCGACCCCGCTGAAAATGAGTCCGGGAGCGCAAAACATGAAAATGGAACACGACGCACTCCGCATCGCCGAAAACGTGCTCGGGGATGCAAAACATGAAGACATGACCTGACGCGGTCGGTACCTCCGAAAACAAGTTCGGGCAAGCAAAACATGAAAACGGGAGTCGACGCCCACGATACCGCCGAAAACGTGCTCGGTAGCGCAAAACATGAAAATGGGTCCCGAAGCCGTCGGTACCTCCGAAAACGAGTTCGGGCGCGCAAGACATGAAAACGGGAGCCGACGCCCTCGCTACCGTCGAAAACGACTCCGGGAGCGCAAAACATGAAAACGGGACCCGACGACCTCCGCACCGTCGAAAACATGCTCGGGAGCAAAAAACATGAAAACGGGATGTGACATCGTCGGAATCGCCGAAAATGACTCCGGTGCGCAAAACATGAAAACGTGACCCGACGCCCTCCGCACCGCCGAAAACGTGCTCGGGAACGCTAGACATGAAAACAGGACCCGACGCCGTCGGTACCACCGAAAACGAGGGCGGACGCGCAAAATATGAAAACGGAACCCGACGCACTCGGCACTGCCGAAAATGAGTTCGAGAGCTGACGCCGTCAGTACCGTTAAAAACGAGTTCGGGCGCGCAAGACATGAAAACGGGAGCTGATGCCCTCGGTACCGTCGAAAATGAGTCCGGGAGCGCAAAACATGAAAAACGGAACCGACACCCTCGGTATCGCCGAAAACAAGTCCGGGAGCGCAAAATATGAATACGGGACCCGATGCCCTCGGAACCGTCGAAAATGAGTCTGGGGGCGCAAAACATTAAAATAGAACCCGACGGCCTCCGCACTGTCGAAAACGATTCCGTGTGCGCAAAACATGAAAACGGGACCCGACGCCCTCCACACCGCCGAAAACGTGCTCGAGAGCACAAAACATGAAAACAGGACCCGACGCCGTCGCTACCGCCGAAAACAAGTTCGTGCGCGCAAGACATGAAAACGGGAGCCGAAGCCCTCGGTACCGCCGAAAATGAGTTCGGACGCGCAAAATATGAAAACAGGACCCGACATAGTCTATACCGTCGAAAACGAGTTTGGGCGCACAAAATATGAAAACGTGCTCGGGAGCGCAAAACATAAAAACGAGACGTGACGCAGTCGGTACCGCCAAAAATGAGTTCGGGCGCACAAAACATGAAAACGGGAGCCGACGCCCTCCGTACCGCCGAAAAAGTGCTCGGCAGCGCAAAACATGAAAACGGGACCCGACGACGTCGGTACCATCGAAAATGAGTTCGGGCGCGCAAGACATGGAAACGGGAGTCGACGCTCTCGGTACCGCCGAAAATGAGTCCGAGAGCGCAAAACATGAAAACCGGACCCGACGCCCTCGGTATCGCCGAAAATGAGTCCGAAGAGCAAAACATGAAAACGAGATCGACGCCCTCAGAACCGCCGAAAATGAGTCTGGGAGCGCAAAACATGAAAACGGGACCCGACGCCCTCGGTACCACCGAAAATGAGTCTGGGAGCGCAAAACATGAAAACGGGACCTGACGTCGTCGGAATCGCCGAAAATGAGTCCGAATGCGCAAAACATGTAAATGGGACCTGACGCCCTCCTCACCGACGCCCACCTCACCGCCGAAAATGTGCTCGGGAGCGCAAAATATGAAAATGGGACCCGACGCGGTCGGTACCGCCAAAAACGAGTTCGGGCGCGCAACACATGAATATGGGAGCCGACACCCTCGGTACCGCCGAAAATGAGTCAGGGAGCGCAAAACATGAAAACCGGACCTGACGCCCTCGGTATTGTTGAAAACGAGTCCGGGAGCGCAAAACATGAAAACGGGACCCGACGCCCTCGGAACCGACGAAAATGAGTCCGGGAGTGCAAAACATGAAAATTGGACCCGACGCCCTCTGCACACCGCCGAAAAAGTGCACGAGATCGCAAAACATGAAAACGGGACCCGATGCCGTCGATACCGCCGAAAATGAGTTCCGGCTCGCAAAATACGAAAACGGGAGCCGACGCCCTCGGTATCACCGAAAACATATTCAGGATCGCAAAACATGCAAACCTGACCTGACACAGTCGGTACCACCGAAAACGAGTTCGGGTGAGCAAAACATGAAAATGGGAGCCGACGCCCTCGGTACCGCCGAAACGTGCTCGAGAGCGCAAAACATGAAAACGAGAGCCGACGCCCTCGGTACGCCGAAAATGAGCTCGAGAGCGCAAAACATGAAAACGGGAGCCGACGCCCTCGGTACCGCCGAAAATGAGTCCGGGAGCGCAAAACACGAAAACGGGACCCGACGCCCTCGGTATCGCCGAAAATAAGTCCGGGAACGCAAATCCTGAAAACGGGACCAGACGCTCTCGGAACCGCCGAAAATGTGTCCGGGGGCGCAAAATATGAAAACGGGGCCCGACGCCGTCGTAATCGCCGAAAACGAGTTCGGGTGCGCAAAACATGAAAATGGGACCCCACTCCCTCCGCACCGCCGAAAAATTGCTCGAGAGCGCAAAACATGAAAACAGGACCCGACACCGTCGGTATTGCCGAAAATGAGTCTTGGGTGCTTAAAACATGAAAACGGGATCTAACGCCCTCCGCACCGCCAAAAAGTGCTCAGGAGCGCAAAACATGACAACAGGACCCGACGTCGTTGGTACCGCCGAAAAATAGTTCGGGCGCGCAAAACATGAAAACGGGAGTCGACGCCCTCGGTACCGCCGAAAACGTGCTCGGGAGCGCAAAACATGTAAACGGGACCCCACGCCGTCAATACCGTCGAAAACGGGACCCGACGACGTCGATACCGTCGAAAACGAGTTCGGGCGCACAAGACATGAAAACGAGAGCCGTCGCTCTCGATACCGAATAAAATGAGTCTGGGAGCGCAAAACATGAAAACGGACCCGACGCCCTCGGTATCGCCGAAAATGAGTCCGGGAGCGCAAAACATGAAAACGGAACTCGATGCCCTTGAAACCGCCGAAAACGAGTCTGGGAGCGCAAAACATGAAAACGGGAGTCGACGCCCTCGGTACCGCCGAAAATGAGTTCGGGAGCGCAAAACATGAAAACGGGACCTGACGCCGTCGGAATCGCCGAAAACGAGTCCGGGAGCGCAAAACATGAATACGGTACCGCCGAAAACGTGCTCGAGGGCGCAAAACAATAACACGGACCCGGACGCGGTCGGTACCGCCGAAAACGAGTTCGGGCGCGCAAAACATGAAAATGGGAGCCGACGCCCTCGCTACCGCCGAAAACGTGCTCGGGAGTGCAAAACATGAAAACAGGACCCGACGCTGTCGGTACCGCCGAAAATGAGTTCGAGCGCGCAAAACATGAAATAGGGAGCCGACGCCCTCGGTACCGCCGAAAATGAGTCCGGGAGTGCAAAACATGAAAACCGCACCAGACGCCCTCGGTATCGCCGAAAACAAGTCTGGGAACGCAAAACATGAAAACGGGACCCGTCGCCCTCGGAACCGCCGAAAACCACTCCAAGAGCGCAAAACATGAAAACGGGACCCGACGCCCTCCGCACCGCCGAAAACGTACTCGGGAGCGCAAAACATGAAAACTGGACCCGACGCCGTCGGTACCACCGAAAATGAGTTCGGGCGTGCAAGACATGAAAACGGGAGTCGACGCCCTCGGTGCCGCCGAAAATGAGTCCGGGAGCGCAAAACAAGAAAACTAGACCTGACGCCCTCGGTATCGCCGAAAACGAGTCCGGGAGCGCAAAACACGAAAACGGGACCTGACGCCCTCGGAACCGTCGAAAACGAGTCCGGGAGCGCAAAACATGAAAACAGGACCCGACGCCCTCCGCACCGTCGAAAACGTGCTCGGCAGCGCAAAACATGAAAATGGGACCCGACGCCCTCGGAATCGCCGAAAACGAGTCTAGGTGCTCAAAACATTTAAGATTTTCAACATTTTTGCATCAAAACTACACATAATTTCGAGAGAATTAATATAATTACTCCTAAATATGTCTATTATAAGATTGTCAAGTTAACACTTCGATATGAATTTCATAGGACACTAATTTTTCATAACACATAAGTAACACGCATTAGAAATTGCTGTCGAAACAAGTTGTTTAAGATTTTTAACATTTATTGGCTAATTACGACACATAATTTTATAAAAATTAATATAATTACTCCTACTTATGCCTATTAGAAGATTATCCAATTAAAACTATGGTATGAACATTCCACGACACGAATTTTGGATAAAAAATAAGTAAGATGGATTAAAAACAGCAGTTTAAACTAGTTGATTGAGTTTTTCAATCTTTTTGCCGCATAACTACATATAATTTCGTGCAAATTAATATAATTACTCCTAATTATGCCTATTATAAGATTATCAAATTAAAATTTTTAAATGAATATTCTATGACGCTAATTTGGCACAAAACATAAGCAAGATGCATTAAAAACTGCTATTTAAATAAGTTGCTTGACTTTCTAAATTTTTTGGCCCCATAAATACGCATAGTTTCGTGCAAATTAATATAATTACTCTTAATTATGCCTATTATGAGATTTTTCAACCAACAGTTCGATATGAATATTCTACGACGCTATTTTCTCCCCAAACGTAAGTAAGGTGCATTAGAAACAAATTTATTTAAAAAAGTTATTTGAGTATTTCTTCATTTTTGGCCCCATTTCTACTCATAATTTAGTGAAAATTAAAATAATCACTCCTAGCATGCCTATTATATGATCTTCTAATTAAAACTTTGATATGAATATTCTACGACACTAAGTTTGCACAAAACATAAGTATGATGCATTAAAAATAGCTGTTTAAACAAGTTGTTTGTGTTTTTCAATTTTTTTGGCCGCATTAGTGCACATAATTTCGTGCAAATTAATATAATTACTCCTAATCATGTCTATTATAAGATTGTCCAATTAACAATTCGATATGAATATCCTACAACACTAATTTTTCATAAAACATAAGTAAGATATATTGGAAGTCATTTTTTAAACAAGTTGTGTAAGATTTTTAAACACTTTTTGACTCATAACTACACATAATTTCATGAAAATTGATCTAATTACTCCTGATTATACCTATTAGAAGAATATCCAATCTATACTTCGATATGAACTTTGTACGACACAAATTTTGCCCAAAACATAAATAAGATGCATTAAAAATGTTGTTTAAACAAGTTGTTTGAGTTATCAAAAATTGTTGTCCGCATAACTACATATAATTTCAAGAAAATTAATATAATTACTCCTAATTATGTCTATTATATGATTGTCCAATTAAAACTTAGATATGATTATTCTATGACGCTAATTTTGCACAAAATATAAGTAAGACGCATTAGAAACTGTTGTTTAAACAAGTTGTTTAAGATTTTCAACATTTTTGCATCATAACTACATATAATTTCGAGCGAATTAATATAATTACTCCTAAATATGTCTATTATAAGATTTTCAAATTAACACTTCGATATGAATTTCATAGGACACTAATTTTTCATAACACATAAGTAACACACATTAGAAATTGCTTTGTTGAAACAAGTTGTTTAAGATTTTCAACATTTATTGCCTCATTACGACACATAATTTTATAAAAATTAATATAATTACTCCTAATTATGCCTATTAGAAGATTATCCAATTTATTACTTCGATATGAATATTCTACGACACCAAGTTTGCACAAAACATAAGTAAGATGCATTAAAAAACAAGACAATTTAAACTAGTTGATTGAGTTTTTCAAATTTTTTGCCGCATAACTACATATAATTTCGTACAAATTAATATAATTACTCCTAATTATGCCTATTATAATATTATTAAATTAAAATTTACATATGAATATTCTATGATGCAAATTTGGCACAAAACATAAGTAAGATGCATTAAAAACTGCTTTAAACCAAGTTGCTTGACTTTTTTTAAATTTTTGGCCCCATAAATACGCATAGTTTCGTGCAAATTAATATAATTACTCCTAATTATGCCTATTATGAGATTTTTCAATAAACACTTCGATATGAATATTCTACGACACTATTTTCTCCCCAAACGTAAGTAAGATGCATTAGAAACACTATTTAAAAAAGTTATTTGAGTATTTCATCATTTTTGGCCCCATTACTACTCATAATTTAGTGAAAATTAAAATAATCACTCCTAAGCATGCCTATTATATGATCTTCTAATTAAAACTTCGATATGAATGTTCTACGAAACTAAGTTTGCACAAAACATAAGTATGATGCATTAAAAATAGTCGTTTTTAAACAAGTTGTTTGTGTTTTTCAAATTTTTTGGCCGCATAAGTGCACATAATTTCATGTAAATTAATATAATTACTCCGAATTATGTCTATTATAAGATTGTCCAATTAACACTTCGATATGAATATCCTACGATACTAATTTTTCATAAAACATAAGTAAGATATATTGGAAGCCGCTGTTTAAACAAGTTGTGTAAGATTTTTAAACACTTTTTGACTCATAACTACACATAATTTCATGAAAATTGATCTAATTACTCCTGATTATACCTATTAGAAGAATATCCAATCTATACTTCGATATGAACTTTGTACGACACAAATTTTGCCCAAAACATAAATAAGATGCATTAAAAACAGTTGTTTAAACAAGTTGTTTGAGTTATCAAAAATTGTTGTCCGCATAACTACATATAATTTCAAAAAAATTAATATAATTACTCCTAATTATGCCTATTATATGATTGTCCAATTAAAACTTAGATATGATTATTCTATGACGCTAATTTTGCACAAAATATAAGTAAGACGCATTAGAAACTGTTGTTTTGAACAAGTTGTTTAAGATTTTCAATATTTTTGCATCATAACTACACATAATTTCGAGCGAATTAATATAATTACTCCTAAATATGTCTATTATAAGATTGTCAAATTAACACTTCGATATGAATATCATAGGACACTATTTTTTCATAACACATAAGTAATATACATTAGAAATTGCTGTTGAAACAAGTTGTTTAAGATTTTTAACATTTATTGCCTCATTACGACACATAATTTTATGAAAATTAATATAATTACTCCTAATTATGCCTATTAGAAGATTATCCAATTAAAACTATGATATGAACATTCCACGACACGAATTTCGAATAAAAAATAAGTAAGATGCATTAAAAACAATTTGTTTAAACAAGTTATTTGAGTTTTCAAATTTTTTTGGCTTCATAACTACACATAATTTCGCACAAATTAGTGTAATTACTCCTAATTATGCCTATTATATGACTGTCCAGTTAATACTCCAATATGAATATCGTATGACAGTAATTTTTCATAAAACATAAATAAGATACATTTCAAACTGCTTGTTTAAACGAGTTGTTTATGATTTTTAAAATTTATTATCCCATAACTACATATAATTTCGTGAAAACTAATATAATTACTCCTAATTGTGCCTATTAGAAGATTATCCAATTTATTACTTCGATATGAATATTCTACGACACCAAGTTTGCACAAAACATAAGTAAGATGCATTAAAAAACAGCAATTTAAACTAGTTGATTGAGTTTTTCAATCTTTTTGCCGCATAACTACATATAATTTCATGCAAATTAATATAATTACTCCTAATTATGCCTATTATAAGATTATGAAATTAAAATTTTCATATGAATATTCTATGACGCTAATTTGGCACAAAACATAAGTAAGATGCATTAAAAACTGCTGTTTAAATAAGTTGCTTGACTTTCTAAATTTTTTGGCCCCATAAATACGCATAGTTTCGTGCAAATTAATATAATTACTCCTAATTATGCCTATTATGAGATTTTTCAACCAACAGTTCGATATGAATATTCTACGACGCTATTTTCTCCCCAAACGTAAGTAAGGTGCATTAGAAACAGCTATTTAAAAAAGTTATTTGAGTATTTCTTCATTTTTGGCCCCATTTCTACTCATAATTTAGTGAAAATTAAAATAATCACTCCTAGCATGCCTATTATATGATCTTCTAATTAAAACTTCGATATGAATATCTACGACACTAAGTTTGCACAAAACATAAGTATGATGCATTAAAAATAGCTTTGTTTAACCAAGTTGTTTGTGTTTTTCAAATTTTTTGGCCGCATAAGTGCACATAATTTCGTACAAATTAATATAATTACAACTAATTATATCTATTATAAGATTGTCCAATTAACAATTCGATATGAATATCCTACGACACTAAATTTTCATAAAACATAAGTAAGATATATTGGAAGTCTGCTTGTTTAAACAAGTTGTGTAAGATTTTTAAACACTTTTTGACTCATAACTACACATAATTTCATGAAAATTGATCTAATTACTCCTGATTATACCTATTAGAAGAATATCCAATCTATACTTCGATATGAACTTTGTACGACACAAATTTTGCCCAAAACATAAATAAGATGCATTAAAAACAGTTGTTTAAACAAGTTGTTTGAGTTATCAAAAATTGTTGTCCGCATAACTACATATAATTTCAAGAAAATTAATATAATTACTCCTAATTATGCCTATTATATGATTGTCCAATTAAAACTTAGATATGATTATTCTATGACGCTAATTTTGCACAAAATATAAGTAAGACGCATTAGAAACTGTTGTTTAAACAAGTTGTTTAAGATTTTCAACATTTTTGCATCATAACTACATATAATTTCGAGCGAATTAATATAATTACTCCTAAATATGTCTATTATAAGATTTTCAAATTAACACTTCGATATGAATTTCATAGGACACTAATTTTTCATAACACATAAGTAACACACATTAGAAATTGCTGTTGAAACAAGTTGTTTAAGATTTTCAACATTTATTGCCTCATTACGACACATAATTTTATAAAAATTAATATAATTACTCCTAATTATGCCTATTAGAAGATTATCCAATTTATTACTTCGATATGAATATTCTACGACACCAAGTTTGCACAAAACATAAGTAAGATGCATTAAAAAACAGCAATTTAAACTAGTTGATTGAGTTTTCCAAATTTTTTGCCGCATAACTACATATAATTTCGTACAAATTAATATAATTACTCCTAATTATGCCTATTATAATATTATTAAATTAAAATTTACATATGAATATTCTATGATGCAAAATTGGCACAAAACATAAGTAAGATGCATTAAAAACTGCTGTTTTTAAACCAGTTGCTTGACTTTTTTTAAATTTTTGGCCCCATAAATACGCATAGTTTCGTGCAAATTAATATAATTACTGCTAATTATGCCTATTATGAGATTTTTCAATTAACACTTCGATATGAATATTCTACGACACTATTTTCTCCCCAAACGTAAGTAAGATGCATTAGAAACCTATTTAAAAAAGTTATTTGAGTATTTCATCATTTTTGGCCCCATTACTACTCATAATTTAGTGAAAATTAAAATAATCACTCCTAAGCATGCCTATTATATGATCTTCTAATTAAAACTTCGATATGAATGTTCTACGAAACTAAGTTTGCACAAAACATAAGTATGATGCATTAAAAATAGCTGTTTAAACAAGTTGTTTGTGTTTTTCAAATTTTTTGGCCGCATAAGTGCACATAATTTCATGTAAATTAATATAATTACTTCGAATTATGTCTATTATAAGATTGTCCAATTAACACTTCGATATGAATATCCTACGATACTAATTTTTCATAAAACATAAGTAAGATATATTGGAAGCCGCTGTTTAAACAAGTTGTGTAAGATTTTTAAACACTTTTTGATTCATAACTACACATAATTTCATGAAAATTGATCTAATTACTCCTGATTATGCCTATTAGAAGAATATCCAATCTACACTTCGATATGAACATTGTAAGACACAAATTTTGCACAAAACATAAATAAGATGCATTAAAAACAGTTGTTTAAACAAGTTGTTTGAGTTTTCAAAAATTGTTGGCCGCATAACTACATATAATTTCAAAAAAATAATATAATTACTCCTAATTATACCTATTATATGATTGTCCAATTAAAACTTAGATATGAATATTCTATGACGCTAATTTTGTACAAAATATAAGTAAGATGCATTAGAAACTGTTGTTTAAACAAGTTGTTTAAGATTTTCAACATTTTTGCATCAAAACTACACATAATTTCGAGCGAATTAATATAATTACTCCTAAATATGTCTATTATAAGATTGTCAAATTAACACTTCGATATGAATATCATAGGACACTATTTTTTCATAACACATAAGTAATATACATTAGAAATTGCTGTTGAAACAAGTTGTTTAAGATTTTTAACATTTATTGCCTCATTACGACACATAATTTTATGAAAATTAATATAATTACTCCTAATTATGCCTATTAGAAGATTATCCAATTAAAACTATGATATGAACATTCCACGACACGAATTTCGAATAAAAAATAAGTAAGATGCATTAAAAACAATTGTTTAAACAAGTTATTTGAGTTTTCAAATTTTTTTGGCTTCATAACTACACATAATTTTGCACAAATTAGTGTAATTACTCCTAATTATGCCTATTATATGACTGTCCAGTTAATACTCCAATATGAATATCGTATGACAGTAATTTTTCATAAAACATAAATAAGATACATTTGAAACTGCTTGTTTAAACGAGTTGTTTATGATTTTTAAAATTTATTATCCCATAACTACATATAATTTCGTGAAAACTAATATAATTACTCCTAATTGTGCCTATTAGAAGATTATCCAATTTATTACTTTGATATGAATATTCTACGACACCAAGTTTGCACAAAACATAAGTAAGATGCATTAAAAACAGCAGTTTAAACTAGTTGATTGAGTTTTTCAATCTTTTGCCGCATAACTACATATAATTTCGTGCAAATTAATATAATTACTCCTAATTATGCCTATTATAAGATTATCAAATTAAAATTTTCATATGAATATTCTATGACGCTAATTTGGCACAAAACATAAGTAAGATGCATTAAAAACTGCTGTTTAAATAAGTTGCTTGACTTTCTAAATTTTTGGCCCCATAAATACGCATAGTTTCGTGCAAATTAATATAATTACTCCTAATTATGCCTATTATGAGATTTTTCAACCAACAGTTCGATATGAATATTCTACGACGCTATTTTCTCCCCAAACGTAAGTAAGGTGCATTAGAAACAGCTATTTAAAAAAGTTATTTGAGTATTTCTTCATTTTTGGCCCCATTTCTACTCATAATTTAGTGAAAATTAAAATAATCACTCCTAGCATGCCTATTATATGATCTTCTAATTAAAACTTCGATATGAATATCTACGACACTAAGTTTGCACAAAACATAAGTATGATGCATTAAAAATAGCTGTTTAACCAAGTTGTTTGTGTTTTTCAAATTTTTTGGCCGCATAAGTGCACATAATTTCGTGCAAATTAATATAATTACAACTAATTATATCTATTATAAGATTGTCCAATTAACAATTCGATATGAATATCCTACGACACTAAATTTTCATAAAACATAAGTAAGATATATTGGAATCTGCTTGTTTAAACAAGTTGTGTAAGATTTTTAAACACTTTTTGACTCATAACTACACATAATTTCATGAAAATTGATCTAATTACTCCTGATTATACCTATTAGAAGAATATCCAATCTATACTTCGATATGAACTTTGTACGACACAAATTTTGCCCAAAACATAAATAAGATGCATTAAAAACAGTTGTTTAAACAAGTTGTTTGAGTAATCAAAAATTGTTGTCCGCATAACTACATATAATTTCAAGAAAATTAATATAATTACTCCTAATTATGCCTATTATATGATTGTCCAATTAAAACTTAGATATGATTATTCTATGACGCTAATTTTGCACAAAATATAAGTAAGACGCATTAGAAACTGTTGTTTAAAGAAGTTGTTTAAGATTTTCAACATTTTTGCATCATAACTACATATAATTTCGAGCGAATTAATATAATTACTCCTAAATATGTCTATTATAAGATTTTCAAATTAACATTTCGATATGAATTTCATAGGACACTAATTTTTCATAACACATAAGTAACACACATTAGAAATTGCTGTTGAAACAAGTTGTTTAAGATTTTCAACATTTATTGCCTCATTACGACACATAATTTTATAAAAATTAATATAATTACTCCTAATTATGCCTATTAGAAGATTATCCAATTTATTACTTCGATATGAATATTCTACGACACCAAGTTTGCACAAAACATAAGTAAGATGCATTAAAATCAGCAGTTTAAACTAGTTGATTGAGTTTTTCAATCTTTTTGCCGCATAACTACATATAATTTCGTGCAAATTAATATAATTACTCCTAATTATGCCTATTATAAGATTATCAAATTAAAATTTTCATATTAATATTCTATGACGCTAATTTGGCACAAAACATAAGTAAGATGCATTAAAAACTGCTGTTTAAATAAGTTGCTTGACTTTCTAAATTTTTTGGCCCCATAAATACGCATAGTTTCGTGCAAATTAATATAATTACTCCTAATTATGCTTATTATGAGATTTTTCAACCAACAGTTCGATATGAATATTCTACGACGCTATTTTCTCCCCAAACGTAAGTAAGGTGCATTAGAAACAGCTATTTAAAAAAGTTATTTGAGTATTTCTTCATTTTTGGCCCCATTTCTACTCATAATTTAGTGAAAATTAAAATAATCACTCCTAGCATGCCTATTATATGATCTTCTAATTAAAACTTCGATATGAATATCTACGACACTAAGTTTGCACAAAACATAAGTATGATGCATTAAAAATAGCTGTTTAACCAAGTTGTTTGTGTTTTTCAAATTTTTGGCCGCATAAGTGCACATAATTTCGTGCAAATTAATATAATTACAACTAATTATATCTATTATAAGATTGTCCAATTAACAATTCGATATGAATATCCTACGACACTAAATTTTCATAAAACATAAGTAAGATATATTGGAAGCTGCTGTTTAAACAAGTTGTGTAAGATTTTTAAACACTTTTTGACTCATAACTACACATAATTTCATGAAAATTGATCTAATTACTCCTGATTATACCTATTAGAAGAATATCCAATCTATACTTCGATATGAACTTTGTACGACACAAATTTTGCCCAAAACATAAATAAGATGCATTAAAAACAGTTGTTTAAACAAGTTGTTTGAGTTATCAAAAATTGTTGTCCGCATAACTACATATAATTTCAAGAAAATTAATATAATTACTCCTAATTATGCCTATTATATGATTGTCCAATTAAAACTTAGATATGATTATTCTATGACGCTAATTTTGCACAAAATATAAGTAAGACGCATTAGAAACTGTTGTTTAAACAAGTTGTTTAAGATTTTCAACATTTTTGCATCATAACTACATATAATTTCGAGCGAATTAATATAATTACTCCTAAATATGTCTATTATAAGATTTTCAAATTAACACTTCGATATGAATTTCATAGGACACTAATTTTTCATAACACATAAGTAACACACATTAGAAATTGCTGTTGAAACAAGTTGTTTAAGATTTTCAACATTTATTGCCTCATTACGACACATAATTTTATAAAAATTAATATAATTACTCCTAATTATGCCTATTAGAAGATTATCCAATTTATTACTTCGATATGAATATTCTACGACACCAAGTTTGCACAAAACATAAGTAAGATGCATTAAAAAACAGCAATTTAAACTAGTTGATTGAGTTTTTCAAATTTTTTGCCGCATAACTACATATAATTTCGTACAAATTAATATAATTACTCCTAATTATGCCTATTATAATATTATTAAATTAAAATTTACATATGAATATTCTATGATGCAAATTTGGCACAAAACATAAGTAAGATGCATTAAAAACTGCTGTTTAAACCAGTTGCTTGACTTTTTTTTAAATTTTTGGCCCCATAAATACGCATAGTTTCGTGCAAATTAATATAATTACTGCTAATTATGCCTATTATGAGATTTTTCAATTAACACTTCGATATGAATATTCTACGACACTATTTTCTCCCCAAACGTAAGTAAGATGCATTAGAAACAGCTATTTAAAAAAGTTATTTGAGTATTTCATCATTTTTGGCCCCATTACTACTCATAATTTAGTGAAAATTAAAATAATCACTCCTAAGCATGCCTATTATATGATCTTCTAATTAAAACTTCGATATGAATGTTCTACGAAACTAAGTTTGCACAAAACATAAGTATGATGCATTAAAAATAGCTGTTTAAACAAGTTGTTTGTGTTTTTCAAATTTTTTGGCCGCATAAGTGCACATAATTTCATGTAAATTAATATAATTACTCCGAATTATGTCTATTATAAGATTGTCCAATTAACACTTCGATATGAATATCCTACGATACTAATTTTTCATAAAACATAAGTAAGATATATTGGAAGCCGCTGTTTAAACAAGTTGTGTAAGATTTTTAAACACTTTTTGATTCATAACTACACATAATTTCATGAAAATTGATCTAATTACTCCTGATTATGCCTATTAGAAGAATATCCAATCTACACTTCGATATGAACATTGTAAGACACAAATTTTGCACAAAACATAAATAAGATGCATTAAAAACAGTTGTTTAAACAAGTTGTTTGAGTTTTCAAAAATTGTTGGCCGCATAACTACATATAATTTCAAAAAAATTAATATAATTACTCCTAATTATACCTATTATATGATTGTCCAATTAAAACTTAGATATGAATATTCTATGACGCTAATTTTGTACAAAATATAAGTAAGATGCATTAGAAACTGTTGTTTAAACAAGTTGTTTAAGATTTTCAACATTTTTGCATCAAAACTACACATAATTTCGAGCGAATTAATATAATTACTCCTAAATATGTCTATTATAAGATTGTCAAATTAACACTTCGATATGAATATCATAGGACACTATTTTTTCATAACACATAAGTAATATACATTAGAAATTGCTGTTGAAACAAGTTGTTTAAGATTTTTAACATTTATTGCCTCATTACGACACATAATTTTATGAAAATTAATATAATTACTCCTAATTATGCCTATTAGAAGGTTATCCAATTAAAACTATGATATGAACATTCCACGACACGAATTTCGAATAAAAAATAAGTAAGATGCATTAAAAACAGCTGTTTAAACAAGTTATTTTGAGTTTTCAAATTTTTTTGGCTTCATAACTACACATAATTTCGCACAAATTAGTGTAATTACTCCTAATTATGCCTATTATATGACTGTCCAGTTAATACTCCAATATGAATATCGTATGACAGTAATTTTTCATAAAACATAAATAAGATACATTTGAAACTGCTGTTTAAACGAGTTGTTTATGATTTTTAAAATTTATTATCCCATAACTACATATAATTTCGTGAAAACTAATATAATTACTCCTAATTGTGCCTATTAGAAGATTATCCAATTTATTACTTTGATATGAATATTCTACGACACCAAGTTTGCACAAAACATAAGTAAGATGCATTAAAAACAGCAGTTTAAACTAGTTGATTGAGTTTTTCAATCTTTTTGCCGCATAACTACATATAATTTCGTGCAAATTAATATAATTACTCCTAATTATGCCTATTATAAGATTATCAAATTAAAATTTTCATATGAATATTCTATGACGCTAATTTGGCACAAAACATAAGTAAGATGCATTAAAAACTGCTGTTTAAATAAGTTGCTTGACTTTCTAAATTTTTGGCCCCATAAATACGCATAGTTTCGTGCAAATTAATATAATTACTCCTAATTATGCCTATTATGAGATTTTTCAACCAACAGTTCGATATGAATATTCTACGACGCTATTTTCTCCCCAAACGTAAGTAAGGTGCATTAGAAACAGCTATTTAAAAAAGTTATTTGAGTATTTCTTCATTTTTGGCCCCATTTCTACTCATAATTTAGTGAAAATTAAAATAATCACTCCTAGCATGCCTATTATATGATCTTCTAATTAAAACTTCGATATGAATATCTACGACACTAAGTTTGCACAAAACATAAGTATGATGCATTAAAAATAGCTGTTTAACCAAGTTGTTTGTGTTTTTCAAATTTTTTGGCCGCATAAGTGCACATAATTTCGTGCAAATTAATATAATTACAACTAATTATATCTATTATAAGATTGTCCAATTAACAATTCGATATGAATATCCTACGACACTAAATTTTCATAAAACATAAGTAAGATATATTGGAAGCTGCTGTTTAAACAAGTTGTGTAAGATTTTTAAACACTTTTTGACTCATAACTACACATAATTTCATGAAAATTGATCTAATTACTCCTGATTATACCTATTAGAAGAATATCCAATCTATACTTCGATATGAACTTTGTACGACACAAATTTTGCCCAAAACATAAATAAGATGCATTAAAAACAGTTGTTTAAACAAGTTGTTTGAGTTATCAAAAATTGTTGTCCGCATAACTACATATAATTTCAAGAAAATTAATATAATTACTCCTAATTATGCCTATTATATGATTGTCCAATTAAAACTTAGATATGATTATTCTATGACGCTAATTTTGCACAAAATATAAGTAAGACGCATTAGAAACTGTTGTTTAAACAAGTTGTTTAAGATTTTCAACATTTTTGCATCATAACTACATATAATTTCGAGCGAATTAATATAATTACTCCTAAATATGTCTATTATAAGATTTTCAAATTAACACTTCGATATGAATTTCATAGGACACTAATTTTTCATAACACATAAGTAACACACATTAGAAATTGCTGTTGAAACAAGTTGTTTAAGATTTTCAACATTTATTGCCTCATTACGACACATAATTTTATAAAAATTAATATAATTACTCCTAATTATGCCTATTAGAAGATTATCCAATTTATTACTTCGATATGAATATTCTACGACACCAAGTTTGCACAAAACATAAGTAAGATGCATTAAAAAACAGCAATTTAAACTAGTTGATTGAGTTTTTCAAATTTTTTGCCGCATAACTACATATAATTTCGTACAAATTAATATAATTACTCCTAATTATGCCTATTATAATATTATTAAATTAAAATTTACATATGAATATCCTATGATGCAAATTTGGCACAAAACATAAGTAAGATGCATTAAAAACTGCTGTTTAAACCAGTTGCTTGACTTTTTTTTTAAATTTTTGGCCCCATAAATACGCATAGTTTCGTGCAAATTAATATAATTACTGCTAATTATGCCTATTATGAGATTTTTCAATTAACACTTCGATATGAATATTCTACGACACTATTTTCTCCCCAAACGTAAGTAAGATGCATTAGAAACAGCTATTTAAAAAAGTTATTTGAGTATTTCATCATTTTTGGCCCCATTACTACTCATAATTTAGTGAAAATTAAAATAATCACTCCTAAGCATGCCTATTATATGATCTTCTAATTAAAACTTCGATATGAATGTTCTACGAAACTAAGTTTGCACAAAACATAAGTATGATGCATTAAAAATAGCTGTTTAAACAAGTTGTTTGTGTTTTTCAAATTTTTTGGCCGCATAAGTGCACATAATTTCATGTAAATTAATATAATTACTCCGAATTATGTCTATTATAAGATTGTCCAATTAACACTTCGATATGAATATCCTACGATACTAATTTTTCATAAAACATAAGTAAGATATATTGGAAGCCGCTGTTTAAACAAGTTGTGTAAGATTTTTAAACACTTTTTGATTCATAACTACACATAATTTCATGAAAATTGATCTAATTACTCCTGATTATGCCTATTAGAAGAATATCCAATCTACACTTCGATATGAACATTGTAAGACACAAATTTTGCACAAAACATAAATAAGATGCATTAAAAACAGTTGTTTAAACAAGTTGTTTGAGTTTTCAAAAATTGTTGGCCGCATAACTACATATAATTTCAAAAAAATTAATATAATTACTCCTAATTATACCTATTATATGATTGTCCAATTAAAACTTAGATATGAATATTCTATGACGCTAATTTTGTACAAAATATAAGTAAGATGCATTAGAAACTGTTGTTTAAACAAGTTGTTTAAGATTTTCAACATTTTTGCATCAAAACTACACATAATTTCGAGCGAATTAATATAATTACTCCTAAATATGTCTATTATAAGATTGTCAAATTAACACTTCGATATGAATATCATAGGACACTATTTTTTCATAACACATAAGTAATATACATTAGAAATTGCTGTTGAAACAAGTTGTTTAAGATTTTTAACATTTATTGCCTCATTACGACACATAATTTTATGAAAATTAATATAATTACTCCTAATTATGCCTATTAGAAGGTTATCCAATTAAAACTATGATATGAACATTCCACGACACGAATTTCGAATAAAAAATAAGTAAGATGCATTAAAAACAGCTGTTTAAACAAGTTATTTGAGTTTTCAAATTTTTTTTGGCTTCATAACTACACATAATTTCGCACAAATTAGTGTAATTACTCCTAATTATGCCTATTATATGACTGTCCAGTTAATACTCCAATATGAATATCGTATGACAGTAATTTTTCATAAAACATAAATAAGATACATTTGAAACTGCTGTTTAAACGAGTTGTTTATGATTTTTAAAATTTATTATCCCATAACTACATATAATTTCGTGAAAACTAATATAATTACTCCTAATTGTGCCTATTAGAAGATTATCCAATTTATTACTTTGATATGAATATTCTACGACACCAAGTTTGCACAAAACATAAGTAAGATGCATTAAAAACAGCAGTTTAAACTAGTTGATTGAGTTTTTCAATCTTTTTGCCGCATAACTACATATAATTTCGTGCAAATTAATATAATTACTCCTAATTATGCCTATTATAAGATTATCAAATTAAAATTTTCATATGAATATTCTATGACGCTAATTTGGCACAAAACATAAGTAAGATGCATTAAAAACTGCTGTTTAAATAAGTTGCTTGACTTTCTAAATTTTTTGGCCCCATAAATACGCATAGTTTCGTGCAAATTAATATAATTACTCCTAATTATGCCTATTATGAGATTTTTCAACCAACAGTTCGATATGAATATTCTACGACGCTATTTTCTCCCCAAACGTAAGTAAGGTGCATTAGAAACAGCTATTTAAAAAAGTTATTTGAGTATTTCTTCATTTTTGGCCCCATTTCTACTCATAATTTAGTGAAAATTAAAATAATCACTCCTAGCATGCCTATTATATGATCTTCTAATTAAAACTTCGATATGAATATCTACGACACTAAGTTTGCACAAAACATAAGTATGATGCATTAAAAATAGCTGTTTAACCAAGTTGTTTGTGTTTTTCAAATTTTTTGGCCGCATAAGTGCACATAATTTCGTGCAAATTAATATAATTACAACTAATTATATCTATTATAAGATTGTCCAATTAACAATTCGATATGAATATCCTACGACACTAAATTTTCATAAAACATAAGTAAGATATATTGGAAGCTGCTGTTTAAACAAGTTGTGTAAGATTTTTAAACACTTTTTGACTCATAACTACACATAATTTCATGAAAATTGATCTAATTACTCCTGATTATACCTATTAGAAGAATATCCAATCTATACTTCGATATGAACTTTGTACGACACAAATTTTGCCCAAAACATAAATAAGATGCATTAAAAACAGTTGTTTAAACAAGTTGTTTGAGTTATCAAAAATTGTTGTCCGCATAACTACATATAATTTCAAGAAAATTAATATAATTACTCCTAATTATGCCTATTATATGATTGTCCAATTAAAACTTAGATATGATTATTCTATGACGCTAATTTTGCACAAAATATAAGTAAGACGCATTAGAAACTGTTGTTTAAACAAGTTGTTTAAGATTTTCAACATTTTTGCATCATAACTACATATAATTTCGAGCGAATTAATATAATTACTCCTAAATATGTCTATTATAAGATTTTCAAATTAACACTTCGATATGAATTTCATAGGACACTAATTTTTCATAACACATAAGTAACACACATTAGAAATTGCTGTTGAAACAAGTTGTTTAAGATTTTCAACATTTATTGCCTCATTACGACACATAATTTTATAAAAATTAATATAATTACTCCTAATTATGCCTATTAGAAGATTATCCAATTTATTACTTCGATATGAATATTCTACGACACCAAGTTTGCACAAAACATAAGTAAGATGCATTAAAAAACAGCAATTTAAACTAGTTGATTGAGTTTTTCAAATTTTTTGCCGCATAACTACATATAATTTCGTACAAATTAATATAATTACTCCTAATTATGCCTATTATAATATTATTAAATTAAAATTTACATATGAATATCTATGATGCAAATTTGGCACAAAACATAAGTAAGATGCATTAAAAACTGCTGTTTAAACCAGTTGCTTTGACTTTTTTTAAATTTTTGGCCCCATAAATACGCATAGTTTCGTGCAAATTAATATAATTACTGCTAATTATGCCTATTATGAGATTTTTCAATTAACACTTCGATATGAATATTCTACGACACTATTTTCTCCCAAAACGTAAGTAAGATGCATTAGAAACAGCTATTTAAAAAAGTTATTTGAGTATTTCATCATTTTTGGCCCCATTACTACTCATAATTTAGTGAAAATTAAAATAATCACTCCTAAGCATGCCTATTATATGATCTTCTAATTAAAACTTCGATATGAATGTTCTACGAAACTAAGTTTGCACAAAACATAAGTATGATGCATTAAAAATAGCTGTTTAAACAAGTTGTTTGTGTTTTCAAATTTTTAATTTAGTGAAAATTAAAATAATCACTCCTAAGCATAATATGTGCACAAACTAAGTTTGCACAAAACATAAGTATGATGCATTAAAAATATAAACAAGTTGTTTGTGTTTTTCAAATTTTTTGGCCGCATAAGTGCACATAATTTCATGTAAATTAATATAATTACTCCGAATTATGTCTATTATAAGATTGTCCAATTAACACTTCGATATGAATATCCTACGATACTAATTTTTCATAAAACATAAGTAAGATATATTGGAAGCCGCTGTTTAAACAAGTTGTGTAAGATTTTTAAACACTTTTTGATTCATAACTACACATAATTTCATGAAAATTGATCTAATTACTCCTGATTATGCCTATTAGAAGAATATCCAATCTACACTTCGATATGAACATTGTAAGACACAAATTTTGCACAAAACATAAATAAGATGCATTAAAAACAGTTGTTTAAACAAGTTGTTTGAGTTTTCAAAAATTGTTGGCCGCATAACTACATATAATTTCAAAAAAATTAATATAATTACTCCTAATTATACCTATTATATGATTGTCCAATTAAAACTTAGATATGAATATTCTATGACGCTAATTTTGTACAAAATATAAGTAAGATGCATTAGAAACTGTTGTTTAAACAAGTTGTTTAAGATTTTCAACATTTTTGCATCAAAACTACACATAATTTCGAGCGAATTAATATAATTACTCCTAAATATGTCTATTATAAGATTGTCAAATTAACACTTCGATATGAATATCATAGGACACTATTTTTTCATAACACATAAGTAATATACATTAGAAATTGCTGTTGAAACAAGTTGTTTAAGATTTTTAACATTTATTGCCTCATTACGACACATAATTTTATGAAAATTAATATAATTACTCCTAATTATGCCTATTAGAAGGTTATCCAATTAAAACTATGATATGAACATTCCACGACACGAATTTCGAATAAAAAATAAGTAAGATGCATTAAAAACAGTTGTTTAAACAAGTTATTTGAGTTTTCAAATTTTTTTTGGCTTCATAACTACACATAATTTCGCACAAATTAGTGTAATTACTCCTAATTATGCCTATTATATGACTGTCCAGTTAATACTCCAATATGAATATCGTATGACAGTAATTTTTCATAAAACATAAATAAGATACATTTGAAACTGCTGTTTAAACGAGTTGTTTATGATTTTTAAAATTTATTATCCCATAACTACATATAATTTCGTGAAAACTAATATAATTACTCCTAATTGTGCCTATTAGAAGATTATCCAATTTATTACTTTGATATGAATATTCTACGACACCAAGTTTGCACAAAACATAAGTAAGATGCATTAAAAACAGCAGTTTAAACTAGTTGATTGAGTTTTTCAATCTTTTTGCCGCATAACTACATATAATTTCGTGCAAATTAATATAATTACTCCTAATTATGCCTATTATAAGATTATCAAATTAAAATTTTCATATGAATATTCTATGACGCTAATTTGGCACAAAACATAAGTAAGATGCATTAAAAACTGCTGTTTAAATAAGTTGCTTGACTTTCTAAATTTTTTGGCCCCATAAATACGCATAGTTTCGTGCAAATTAATATAATTACTCCTAATTATGCCTATTATGAGATTTTTCAACCAACAGTTCGATATGAATATTCTACGACGCTATTTTCTCCCCAAACGTAAGTAAGGTGCATTAGAAACAGCTATTTAAAAAAGTTATTTGAGTATTTCTTCATTTTTGGCCCCATTTCTACTCATAATTTAGTGAAAATTAAAATAATCACTCCTAGCATGCCTATTATATGATCTTCTAATTAAAACTTCGATATGAATATCTACGACACTAAGTTTGCACAAAACATAAGTATGATGCATTAAAAATAGCTGTTTAACCAAGTTGTTTGTGTTTTTCAAATTTTTTGGCCGCATAAGTGCACATAATTTCGTGCAAATTAATATAATTACAACTAATTATATCTATTATAAGATTGACCAATTAACAATTCGATATGAATATCCTACGACACTAAATTTTCATAAAACATAAGTAAGATATATTGGAAGCTGCTGTTTAAACAAGTTGTGTAAGATTTTTAAACACTTTTTGACTCATAACTACACATAATTTCATGAAAATTGATCTAATTACTCCTGATTATACCTATTAGAAGAATATCCAATCTATACTTTGATATGAACTTTGTACGACACAAATTTTGCCCAAAACATAAATAAGATGCATTAAAAACAGTTGTTTAAACAAGTTGTTTGAGTTATCAAAAATTGTTGTCCGCATAACTACATATAATTTCAAGAAAATTAATATAATTACTCCTAATTATGCCTATTATATGATTGTCCAATTAAAACTTAGATATGATTATTCTATGACGCTAATTTTGCACAAAATATAAGTAAGACGCATTAGAAACTGTTGTTTAAACAAGTTGTTTAAGATTTTCAACATTTTTGCATCATAACTACATATAATTTCGAGCGAATTAATATAATTACTCCTAAATATGTCTATTATAAGATTTTCAAATTAACACTTCGATATGAATTTCATAGGACACTAATTTTTCATAACACATAAGTAACACACATTAGAAATTGCTGTTGAAACAAGTTGTTTAAGATTTTCAACATTTATTGCCTCATTACGACACATAATTTTATAAAAATTAATATAATTACTCCTAATTATGCCTATTAGAAGATTATCCAATTTATTACTTCGATATGAATATTCTACGACACCAAGTTTGCACAAAACATAAGTAAGATGCATTAAAAAACAGCAATTTAAACTAGTTGATTGAGTTTTTCAAATTTTTTGCCGCATAACTACATATAATTTCGTACAAATTAATATAATTATTCCTAATTATGCCTATTATAATATTATTAAATTAAAATTTACATATGAATATCCTATGATGCAAATTTGGCACAAAACATAAGTAAGATGCATTAAAAACTGCTGTTTAAACCAGTTGCTTGACTTTTTTTAAATTTTTGGCCCCATAAATACGCATAGTTTCGTGCAAATTAATATAATTACTGCTAATTATGCCTATTATGAGATTTTTCAATTAACACTTCGATATGAATATTCTACGACACTATTTTCTCCCCAAACGTAAGTAAGATGCATTAGAAACAGCTATTTAAAAAAGTTATTTGAGTATTTCATCATTTTTGGCCCCATTACTACTCATAATTTAGTGAAAATTAAAATAATCACTCCTAAGCATGCCTATTATATGATCTTCTAATTAAAACTTCGATATGAATGTTCTACGAAACTAAGTTTGCACAAAACATAAGTATGATGCATTAAAAATAGCTGTTTAAACAAGTTGTTTGTGTTTTTCAAATTTTTTGGCCGCATAAGTGCACATAATTTCATGTAAATTAATATAATTACTCCGAATTATGTCTATTATAAGATTGTCCAATTAACACTTCGATATGAATATCCTACGATACTAATTTTTCATAAAACATAAGTAAGATATATTGGAAGCCGCTGTTTAAACAAGTTGTGTAAGATTTTTAAACACTTTTTGATTCATAACTACACATAATTTCATGAAAATTGATCTAATTACTCCTGATTATGCCTATTAGAAGAATATCCAATCTACACTTCGATATGAACATTGTAAGACACAAATTTTGCACAAAACATAAATAAGATGCATTAAAAACAGTTGTTTAAACAAGTTGTTTGAGTTTTCAAAAATTGTTGGCCGCATAACTACATATAATTTCAAAAAAATTAATATAATTACTCCTAATTATACCTATTATATGATTGTCCAATTAAAACTTAGATATGAATATTCTATGACGCTAATTTTGTACAAAATATAAGTAAGATGCATTAGAAACTGTTGTTTAAACAAGTTGTTTAAGATTTTCAACATTTTTGCATCAAAACTACACATAATTTCGAGCGAATTAATATAATTACTCCTAAATATGTCTATTATAAGATTGTCAAATTAACACTTCGATATGAATATCATAGGACACTATTTTTTCATAACACATAAGTAATATACATTAGAAATTGCTGTTGAAACAAGTTGTTTAAGATTTTTAACATTTATTGCCTCATTACGACACATAATTTTATGAAAATTAATATAATTACTCCTAATTATGCCTATTAGAAGGTTATCCAATTAAAACTATGATATGAACATTCCACGACCTAATTTCGAATAAAAAATAAGTAAGATGCATTAAAAACAGCTGTTTAAACAAGTTATTTGAGTTTTCAAATTTTTTTGGCTTCATAACTACACATAATTTCGCACAAATTAGTGTAATTACTCCTAATTATGCCTATTATATGACTGTCCAGTTAATACTCCAATATGAATATCGTATGACAGTAATTTTTCATAAAACATAAATAAGATACATTTGAAACTGCTGTTTAAACGAGTTGTTTATGATTTTTAAAATTTATTATCCCATAACTACATATAATTTCGTGAAAACTAATATAATTACTCCTAATTGTGCCTATTAGAAGATTATCCAATTTATTACTTTGATATGAATATTCTACGACACCAAGTTTGCACAAAACATAAGTAAGATGCATTAAAAACAGCAGTTTAAACTAGTTGATTGAGTTTTTCAATATTTTTGCCGCATAACTACATATAATTTCGTGCAAATTAATATAATTACTCCTAATTATGCCTATTATAAGATTATCAAATTAAAATTTTCATATGAATATTCTATGACGCTAATTTGGCACAAAACATAAGTAAGATGCATTAAAAACTGCTGTTTAAATAAGTTGCTTGACTTTCTAAATTTTTTGGCCCCATAAATACGCATAGTTTCGTGCAAATTAATATAATTACTCCTAATTATGCCTATTATGAGATTTTTCAACCAACAGTTCGATATGAATATTCTACGACGCTATTTTCTCCCCAAACGTAAGTAAGGTGCATTAGAAACAGCTATTTAAAAAAGTTATTTGAGTATTTCTTCATTTTTGGCCCCATTTCTACTCATAATTTAGTGAAAATTAAAATAATCACTCCTAGCATGCCTATTATATGATCTTCTAATTAAAACTTCGATATGAATATCTACGACACTAAGTTTGCACAAAACATAAGTATGATGCATTAAAAATAGCTGTTTAACCAAGTTGTTTGTGTTTTTCAAATTTTTTGGCCGCATAAGTGCACATAATTTCGTGCAAATTAATATAATTACAACTAATTATATCTATTATAAGATTGTCCAATTAACAATTCGATATGAATATCCTACGACACTAAATTTTCATAAAACATAAGTAAGATATATTGGAAGCTGCTGTTTAAACAAGTTGTGTAAGATTTTTAAACACTTTTTGACTCATAACTACACATAATTTCATGAAAATTGATCTAATTACTCCTGATTATACCTATTAGAAGAATATCCAATCTATACTTCGATATGAACTTTGTACGACACAAATTTTGCCCAAAACATAAATAAGATGCATTAAAAACAGTTGTTTAAACAAGTTGTTTGAGTTATCAAAAATTGTTGTCCGCATAACTACATATAATTTCAAGAAAATTAATATAATTACTCCTAATTATGCCTATTATATGATTGTCCAATTAAAACTTAGATATGATTATTCTATGACGCTAATTTTGCACAAAATATAAGTAAGACGCATTAGAAACTGTTGTTTAAACAAGTTGTTTAAGATTTTCAACATTTTTGCATCATAACTACATATAATTTCGATGAATTAATATAATTACTCCTAAATATGTCTATTATAAGATTTTCAAATTAACACTTCGATATGAATTTCATAGGACACTAATTTTTCATAACACATAAGTAACACACATTAGAAATTGCTGTTGAAACAAGTTGTTTAAGATTTTCAACATTTATTGCCTCATTACGACACATAATTTTATAAAAATTAATATAATTACTCCTAATTATGCCTATTAGAAGATTATCCAATTTATTACTTCGATATGAATATTCTACGACACCAAGTTTGCACAAAACATAAGTAAGATGCATTAAAAAACAGCAATTTAAACTAGTTGATTGAGTTTTTCAAATTTTTTGCCGCATAACTACATATAATTTCGTACAAATTAATATAATTACTCCTAATTATGCCTATTATAATATTATTAAATTAAAATTTACATATGAATATCCTATGATGCAAATTTGGCACAAAACATAAGTAAGATGCATTAAAAACTGCTGTTTAAACCAGTTGCTTGACTTTTTTTTAAATTTTTGGCCCCATAAATACGCATAGTTTCGTGCAAATTAATATAATTACTGCTAATTATGCCTATTATGAGATTTTTCAATTAACACTTCGATATGAATATTCTACGACACTATTTTCTCCCCAAACGTAAGTAAGATGCATTAGAAACAGCTATTTAAAAAAGTTATTTGAGTATTTCATCATTTTTGGCCCCATTACTACTCATAATTTAGTGAAAATTAAAATAATCACTCCTAAGCATGCCTATTATATGATCTTCTAATTAAAACTTCGATATGAATGTTCTACGAAACTAAGTTTGCACAAAACATAAGTATGATGCATTAAAAATAGCTGTTTAAACAAGTTGTTTGTGTTTTTCAAATTTTTTGGCCGCATAAGTGCACATAATTTCATGTAAATTAATATAATTACTCCGAATTATGTCTATTATAAGATTGTCCAATTAACACTTCGATATGAATATCCTACGATACTAATTTTTCATAAAACATAAGTAAGATATATTGGAAGCATTTGTTTAAACAAGTTGTGTAAGATTTTTAAACACTTTTTGATTCATAACTACACATAATTTCATGAAAATTGATCTAATTACTCCTGATTATGCCTATTAGAAGAATATCCAATCTACACTTCGATATGAACATTGTAAGACACAAATTTTGCACAAAACATAAATAAGATGCATTAAAAACAGTTGTTTAAACAAGTTGTTTGAGTTTTCAAAAATTGTTGGCCGCATAACTACATATAATTTCAAAAAAATTAATATAATTACTCCTAATTATACCTATTATATGATTGTCCAATTAAAACTTAGATATGAATATTCTATGACGCTAATTTTGTACAAAATATAAGTAAGATGCATTAGAAACTGTTGTTTAAACAAGTTGTTTAAGATTTTCAACATTTTTGCATCAAAACTACACATAATTTAAGAGCGAATTAATATAATTACTCCTAAATATGTCTATTATAAGATTGTCAAATTAACACTTCGATATGAATATCATAGGACACTATTTTTTCATAACACATAAGTAATATACATTAGAAATTGCTGTTGAAACAAGTTGTTTAAGATTTTTAACATTTATTGCCTCATTACGACACATAATTTTATGAAAATTAATATAATTACTCCTAATTATGCCTATTAGAAGGTTATCCAATTAAAACTATGATATGAACATTCCACGACACGAATTTCGAATAAAAAATAAGTAAGATGCATTAAAAACAGCTGTTTAAACAAGTTATTTGAGTTTTCAAATTTTTTTTGGCTTCATAACTACACATAATTTCGCACAAATTAGTGTAATTACTCCTAATTATGCCTATTATATGACTGTCCAGTTAATACTCCAATATGAATATCGTATGACAGTAATTTTTCATAAAACATAAATAAGATACATTTGAAACTGCTGTTTAAACGAGTTGTTTATGATTTTTAAAATTTATTATCCCATAACTACATATAATTTCGTGAAAACTAATATAATTACTCCTAATTGTGCCTATTAGAAGATTATCCAATTTATTACTTTGATATGAATATTCTACGACACCAAGTTTGCACAAAACATAAGTAAGATGCATTAAAAACAGCAGTTTAAACTAGTTGATTGAGTTTTTCAATATTTTTGCCGCATAACTACATATAATTTCGTGCAAATTAATATAATTACTCCTAATTATGCCTATTATAAGATTATCAAATTAAAATTTTCATATGAATATTCTATGACGCTAATTTGGCACAAAACATAAGTAAGATGCATTAAAAACTGCTGTTTAAATAAGTTGCTTGACTTTCTAAATTTTTTGGCCCATAAATACGCATAGTTTCGTGCAAATTAATATAATTACTCCTAATTATGCCTATTATGAGATTTTTCAACCAACAGTTCGATATGAATATTCTACGACGCTATTTTCTCCCCAAACGTAAGTAAGGTGCATTAGAAACAGCTATTTAAAAAAGTTATTTGAGTATTTCTTCATTTTTGGCCCCATTTCTACTCATAATTTAGTGAAAATTAAAATAATCACTCCTAGCATGCCTATTATATGATCTTCTAATTAAAACTTCGATATGAATATCTACGACACTAAGTTTGCACAAAACATAAGTATGATGCATTAAAAATAGCTGTTTAACCAAGTTGTTTGTGTTTTTCAAATTTTTTGGCCGCATAAGTGCACATAATTTCGTGCAAATTAATATAATTACAACTAATTATATCTATTATAAGATTGTCCAATTAACAATTCGATATGAATATCCTACGACACTAAATTTTCATAAAACATAAGTAAGATATATTGGAAAACTGCTGTTTAAACAAGTTGTGTAAGATTTTTAAACACTTTTTGACTCATAACTACACATAATTTCATGAAAATTGATCTAATTACTCCTGATTATACCTATTAGAAGAATATCCAATCTATACTTCGATATGAACTTTGTACGACACAAATTTTGCCCAAAACATAAATAAGATGCATTAAAAACAGTTGTTTAAACAAGTTGTTTGAGTTATCAAAAATTGTTGTCCGCATAACTACATATAATTTCAAGAAAATTAATATAATTACTCCTAATTATGCCTATTATATGATTGTCCAATTAAAACTTAGATATGATTATTCTATGACGCTAATTTTGCACAAAATATAAGTAAGACGCATTAGAAACTGTTGTTTAAACAAGTTGTTTAAGATTTTCAACATTTTTGCATCATAACTACATATAATTTCGAGCGAATTAATATAATTACTCCTAAATATGTCTATTATAAGATTTTCAAATTAACACTTCGATATGAATTTCATAGGACACTAATTTTTCATAACACATAAGTAACACACATTAGAAATTGCTGTTGAAACAAGTTGTTTAAGATTTTCAACATTTATTGCCTCATTACGACACATAATTTTATAAAAATTAATATAATAACTACTTCTAATTATGCCTATTAGAATATTATCCAATTTATTACTTCGATATGAATATTCTACGACACCAAGTTTGCACAAAACATAAGTAAGATGCATTAAAAAACAGCAATTTAAACTAGTTGATTGAGTTTTTCAAATTTTTTGCCGCATAACTACATATAATTTCGTACAAATTAATATAATTACTCCTAATTATATTTATTATAATATTATTAAATTAAAATTTACATATGAATATCCTATGATGCAAATTTGGCACAAAACATAAGTAAGATGCATTAAAAACTGCTGTTTAAACCAGTTGCTTGACTTTTTTTAAATTTTTGGCCCCATAAATACGCATAGTTTCATGAAAATTAATATAATTACTCCTAATTATGCCTATTATGAGATTTTTCAATTAACACTTCGATATGAATATTCTACGACACTATTTTCTCCCCAAACGTAAGTAAGATGCATTAAAAACAGCTATTTAAAAAGTTATTTGAGTATTTCATCAAATTTTTGGCCCCATTACTACTCATAATTTAGTGAAAATTAAAATAATCACTCCTAAATATGCCTATTATATGATCTTACAATTAAAACATCGATATGAATGTTCTACGAAACTAATTTTGCACAAAACATAAGTATGATGCATTAAAAATAGCTATTTAAACAAGTTGTTTGTGTTTTTCAAATTTTTTGGCCGCATAAGTGCACATAATTTCATGTAAATTAATATAATTACCCTTAATTATGCCTATTATAAGATTGTCCAATTAACACTTCGATATGAATATTCTACGATACTAATTTTTCATAAAACATAAGTAAGATATATTAGAAATTGCTGTTTAAACAAGTTGTGTAAGATTTTTTAATATTTTTTGATTCATAACTACACATAATTTAATGAAAATTAATCTAATTACTCTTATTATGCCTATTAGAAGAATATCCAATTACACTTCGATATGAACATTGTAAGACACAAATTTTGCACAAAACTAAATAAGATGCATTAAAAACAGTTGTTTAAACAAGTTGTTTGAGTTTTTAAAAATTTTTGGCCGCATAACTATATAATTTCAAAAAAATTAATATAATTACTTCTAAGTATACCTATTATAAGATTGTCCAATCAAAACATAATATGAATATTTTACATCACTAATTTTGTATAAAACATAAGTAAGATGCATTAAAAACTGTTGTTTAAACAAGTTGTTTGACTTTTCAAAATTTTTGCATCAAAACTACACATAATTTCGTACAAATTAATATAATTACTCCTAATTATGTCTATTATAAGATTGTTCAATTAACTCTTTGATTTGAATATCCTAAGACACTAATTTTACATAAAACATAAGTTACATTAGAAATTGCTGTTGAACAAATTGTTTGAGTTTTTAACAAAATTTGGCTCATTACTACACATAATTTCATGTAAATTAATATAATTACTCCTAATCATGTCTATTATAAGATTATTCAATTAAAACTATGATATGAATATTCTACGACACTAATTTTCACAAAAAATAAGTAAGATGCATTAAAAACAGCTATTTAAACAATTGTTTGAATTTTTTAAAATTTTTGGCCTCATAACTACAGATTATTTCATGAAAATTAATATAATTACTCCTAATTATGACTCTTAAATGATTATCCAATTAAAACTTCAATTTGAACATTCTACGATGCTAATTTTTCACAACACCCAAATAATTTGCATTCAAAAACAGCTGTTTAAAAGTTGTTTAATTTCTTAAAATTTATTATCCCATAACTACATATATTTTGTATAAATTTATATAATTACTCCTAAATATGCCTATTGTAAGATTTTTCAATTAAAACTTTGATATGAATATTCTACGACACAAAATTTGCACAAAACATAAGTTAGATGCATTAAAACTATTATTTAAAAAAGTAGTTTGAGTTCTTCAATATATTTGCCTCATAACTATACATAATTTCATCAAATTAATATAATTACTCATAATTATGCCTATTAAAATATTATCTAATTACCACTTCAATATGAATATTCTATGACACTAATTTTGCATAAAAAGATAAGTAAGAGGCATTAAAAACTGCTGTTTAAACAAGTTCTTGAGTTTCTAAAAACTTTTGTCCCATAAATACGCATAATTTCATACAAATTAATATAATTACTCCTAATTATGCCTATTATAAGATTGTTCAATTAATACGTTCGATATGAATATTCTACGATACTATTTTCTCACCAAACGTAAGTAAGGTTAATTAAAAACAGATGGTTAAACAAGTTCTTTAAGATTTTTCAAATTTTCTTGCCACATAACTACACATAATTTATGAAAATTAATATAATTACTCCTAATTATGCCTATCATAAGATTAACTGATTAACACTTCGATATGAATTCTACGACACTAATTTTGCACAAAACTTAACTAAGACACATTAAAACAGCAGTTTAAACAAGTAATTTGAGTTTTTCCATAATTTTGGCCGCATAACTACATACAAAATCTTACAAATTGATATAATTGCTTCTAATTATACCTATTATAAGATTTTCCAATCAAAACAACAATATGAATATTCTACGACGCTAATTTTGCGTAAAATATAAGTAAGATGCATTAAAAACAGCTGCATAAACAAGTTGTTTGAGTTATTCATAATTTTTGGAAGCATAACAACACACAATTTCTTAAAAATTAATATAATTACTCCTAAATATGTCCATTATAAGATTTTCCAATTAAAACATCAATATGAATATACTACGACACTAATTTTGCAGAAAACATTTGTAAGATTAATTAAAAATAGCTATTTAAATACGTTGGTTGAGGTTTTCAAACTTGTTGACCGCATAACTACACATAATTTCATATAAATTAATTAAATTACTCTTAATTGTGCCTATTATAAGGATTATTTAATTAACACTTTGATATGATATATTCTACGACACTAATTTTGCACAAAAAATAAGTAAGAGGCATTAAAAACAGTTGTTTAAACAAGTTCTTTGAGTTTCTTCAAAAAAAATTGCAATAACTACACAAAATTTATGCAAATTAAAATAATTATTCCTAATTATTCCTATTATGAGATTGTCCAATTAACACATTGATATGAATATTCCTCGGACGCTAATTTTTCAAAAACCATAAGTAAGATTAAAATTGGTTAAACACGTTCTTTAAGATTTTCAATATTTTTTATCACATAACTACACATAATTTCTTGAAAATTAATATAATTACTCCTAATTATTCCTATTAGAAGATTATTTGATTAACACTTCGATATGAACATTCTACGACATTAATTTTGTACAAAACTAAAGTAGGATACATTAAAAATAGCCGTTTAAACAAGTAGTTTGAGTTTTTCAAAAATTTTGGCCTGATAACTACATACAAAATCTTGCAAATTGATATAATTGCTTGTAAATATACTTATTATAAGATTGTCCGATCAAAACAACAAAATGAATATACTACGATACTGATTTTGCTTAAAGTATAAGTAAGGTGCATTAAAAACAGCTGTCTAAGCAAGTTTTTTGAGTTTTTCAAAACATTTCAAAGCATAACAACACATAATTTCTTCCAAATTAATATAATTACTCCTAAATATTTCTATTATAAGAATTTTCAATTAAAACATCAATATGAATATTCTACGACACTAATTTGGCACAAAACATATGTAAGATGCAATAAAAACAGCTATTTAAATTGTTGGTTGAGTTTTTCAAACTTGTTGGCCGCATAACTACACATAATTTTGTAAAAATTAATAAATTACTCTTAATTGTGCCTATTATAAGATTGTACAATTAACACTTCGATATAAATATTCTACGACACTAATTTTTCACAAAGCAATAGTCGATTAATTAGAAATTGTTGTTTTAAATAGGTTGTTTAAGATTTTCAATATTTTTTGCCTCATAACTGCACATAATTTCGTGAAAATTAATATAATTACTCCTAATTATGTATATTAGAAGATTATCTAATTAACATTTCGATATGAACATTCTATGACCCTAATATTTCACAAAATATAAGTAAGATTAATTAAAAACAGCTGGTTAAACAAATTAGTTAAGATTGTCAATATTGTTTGGCACATAAATACACATTATTTAGCGAAAATTAATATAATTACTCTTAATTATGCCTATTAGAAGATTATCCAATTAATACTTTGATATGAACATTCTACGACACTAATTTTGCATAAAACTGAAGTAAGATGCTTTTAAAAATAGCTGTTTAAACAAGTTGTTTGATTTTATAAAACAATTTGGCTGCATAACTACATACAATTTCTTGCAAATTGATATAATTGCTTCAAAGTATGCCTATTATAAGATTGTCTAATCAGAACATCAGTATGAATATTGTACGACACTAATTTTACACAAAACATAAGTAAGATGCATTAAAAACAACGGTTTAAACAAGTTGTTTGAGTTTCTCAAAACTTTTGGCCGCATAACAACTCACAATTTCTTGCAAATTAATATAATTACTCCCAAATATGTCTATTATAGGATTTTCCAATTAAAACATCAATATGAATGTTCTACGACACTAACTTTGTACAAAACATAAGTATGATGCATTAAAAACTGCTATTGAAATATGTTGATTGAGTTTTTCAAACTTTTTGGTCGAATAACTAAACGGAATTTGGTACAAATTAATAAAATTACTCTTAATTGTGTCTATTATAAGATTGTCCAATTAACACTTCTCTATGAATATTCTACGACACTACTATTCACAAAACAAAACAAAAGTCAGGTTAATTAGAAACTGCTGTTTAAACAGGTTTTTAAGATTTTCAATATTTTTTACATCATAATTGCACATAAATTCGTAAAAATTAATATAATTAATACCAATTATACCTATTAAAAGATTATCCAATTAACACTCCAATATGAATATTCTACTTTAACACAAAACTTAAGTAAGATGCATTAAAAATAACTGTTTAAATAAGTTGTTTGAGTTTATTTTTTTTTTGCCACATAACTACACATAATTTCTTGCAAATTGATATAATTGCTTCAAAGCATGACTATTATAATATTATTCAATTAAAACATCAATGTGAATATTCTACAACACTAAATTTTGGACAAAACATAAGTATGATGCATTAAAAACAGCTGTTTAAACAAGTTGTTTGAGTTTTTCAAAAATTTTGACCGCATAACTACACATAATTTGATACCGATTAATATTATTACTTCTAATTATATTTATTATAAGGTTGTTCAATTAACACTTCGATATGAATATCCTACGACACTAATTTTCACAAAAACATAAGTAATATGCATTGGAAACTGCTATTTAAACATGTTGCTTGAATTTTTTAAATTTTTGGCCTCGTAACTACAGATTATTTCATGAAAATTAATATAATTACTCCTAATTATTCCTCTTAAAGGATTATCCAATTAAAACATCGATTTGAACATTCTACTATACTAATTTTACACGACACCCAAGTAATATGATTCAAAAACAGCTGTTTCATTAAGTTATATCAGTTTCTTCAAATTTTTGGCAGCATAACAACACACAATTCCTTGCAAATTGATATAACTACTCCTAAATATGCCTATTATTGGATTATACAATTAAAACATCAATATGAATATTCTACGACACTAATTTTTCATAAAACATAAGTAAGATGCATTAAAAACTGCTATTTAAATATGTTGATTGAGTTTTTGAAACATTTTGGTCGCATAACTAAACAGAATTTCGTACAAATTAATAAAATTACCCTTAATTGTGCCTATTATAAGATTGTCCACTTAACACTTCGATATGAATATTCTACGACACTAATTTTTCACAAAACAAAAGTCAGATTAATTAGAAATTGCTGTTTAACCAGGTTGTTTAAGATTTTCAATATTTTTTACCTCATAACTCCACATAATTTAAAAAAAATTAATATAATTACTCTTAATTATGTCTATTAGAATATTTATCCAATTAACACTTCGATAGGAACATTCTACGACACTAATTTTGCACAAAACTTAAATAAGATGCATTAAAAACAGGTATTTAAACAAAATGTTTGAGTTTTTAAAATTTTTTGGCCGCATAACTGTATATAATTTATTGCAAATTTATATAATTGTTTCTAAGTATGTCTATTATAAGATTGTCCAATCAAAACATCAATATGAATATTTTACATCACTAATTTTGCATAAAACATAAGTAAGATGCATTAAAAACAGCTGTTTAAACAAGTTATTTGACTTTTTCAAAAATTTTGGCCGCATAACTACGCATAATTTCGTACAAATTAATATAACTACTCCTAATTATACGTATTATAAGGTTGTTCAATTAACTCTTTGATTTGAATATCCTAAGACACTAATTTTACATAAAACATAAGTTACATTAGAAACAGCTGTTTGGACAAATTCTTTGAGTTTTTACAAAAAATTTGGCCGCATGACTACACATAATCTCATGTAAATTAATATAATTACTCCCAATCATGTCTATTATAAGATTGTTCAATTAACACTTCGATATGAATATTCTATGACACTAATTTTCACAAAAACATAAGTAAGATGCATTGGAAACTGCTATTTAAACATATTGTTTGAATTTTTTAAAATTTTTTGGCCTCATAACTACAGATTATTTCATGAAAATTAATATAATTACTCTTAGTTATGACTCTTAAAGGATTATCCAATTAAAACTTCGATTTGAACATTCTACGATGCTAATTTTGCACAACACCCAAGTAATTTGCTTCAAAAACAGCTGTTTCATTAAGTTATTTGAATTTCTTAAAATATTTGGCCGCATAACTACACATATTTTGTATAAATTTATATAATTACTCCTAAATATGCCTATTGTAAGATTTTTCAATTAAAACTTTGATATGAATATTCTACGACACAAAATTTGCACAAAACATAAGTTAGATGCATTAGAAACTATTATTTAAAAAAGTAGTTTGAGTTCTTCAATATATTTGGCCTCATAACTATACATAATTTCATGAAAATTAATATAATTACTCATAATTATGCCTATTAAAATATTATCTAATTACCACTTCAATATGAATATTCTACGACACTAATTTTGCATAAAAAGATAAGTAAGAGGCATTAAAAACAGCTGTTTAAACAAGTTCTTTGAGTTTTACAAAACTTTTGTCCGAATAACCACACAAAATTTCATACAAATTAATATAATTACTCCTAATTATGTCTATTATAAGATTGTCCAATTAATACGTCGATATGAATATTCTACGATACTAATTTTTCACAGAAGTAAGATTAATTAAAAACAGATGGTTAAACAAGTTCTTTAAGATTTTCAAATTTTCTTGCCACATAACTACACATAATTTCATGAAAATTAATATAATTACTCCTAATTATGCCTATCAGAAGATTAACTGATTAACACTTCGATATGAACGTTCTACGACACTAATTTTGCACAAAACTTAACTAAGACACATTAAAACAGCAGTTTAAACAAGTAATTTGAGTTTTTCCATAATTTTGGCCGCATAACTACATACAAAATCTTACAAATTGATATAATTGCTTCTAATTATACCTATTATAAGATTTTCCAATCAAAACAACAATATGAATATTCTACGACGCTAATTTTGCGTAAAATATAAGTAAGATGCATTAAAAACAGCTGCATAAACAAGTTGTTTGAGTTATTCATAATTTTTGGAAGCATAACAACACACAATTTCTTAAAAATTAATATAATTACTCCTAAATATGTCCATTATAAGATTTTCCAATTAAAACATCAATATGAATATACTACGACACTAATTTTGCAGAAAACATTTGTAAGATTAATTAAAAATAGCTATTTAAATACGTTGGTTGAGGTTTTCAAACTTGTTGACCGCATAACTACACATAATTTCGTATAAATTAATTAAATTACTCTTAATTGTGCCTATTATAAGGATTATTCAATTAACACTTCGATACGATATATTCTACGACACTAATTTTGCACAAAAAATAAGTAAGAGGCATTAAAAACAGCTGTTTAAACAAGTTCTTTGAGTTTCTTAAAAAAAAATTGGCCGAATAACTACACAAAATTTATGCAAATTAAAATAATTATTCCTAATTATTCCTATTATGAGATTGTCCAATTAACACATTGATATGAATATTCCTCGACGCTAATTTTTCAAAAACCATAAGTAAGATTAACTGGTTAAACACGTTCTTTAAGATTTTCAATATTTTTTATCACATAACTACACATAATTTCTTGAAAATTAATATAATTACTCCTAATTATTCCTATTAGAAGATTATTTGATTAACACTTCGATATGAACATTCTACGACATTAATTTTGTACAAAACTAAAGTAGGATACATTAAAAATAGCCGTTTAAACAAGTAGTTTGAGTTTTTCAAAAATTTTGGCCTGATAACTACATACAAAATCTTGCAAATTGATATAATTGCTTGTAAATATACTTATTATAAGATTGTCCGATCAAAACAACAAAATGAATATACTACGATACTGATTTTGCTTAAAGTATAAGTAAGGTGCATTAAAAACAGCTGTCTAAGCAAGTTTTTTGAGTTTTTCAAAACATTTCAAAGCATAACAACACATAATTTCTTCCAAATTAATATAATTACTCCTAAATATTTCTATTATAAGAATTTTCAATTAAAACATCAATATGAATATTCTACGACACTAATTTGGCACAAAACATATGTAAGATGCAATAAAAACGGCTATTTAAATTGTTGGTTGAGTTTTTCAAACTTGTTGGCCGCATAACTACACATAATTTTGTAAAAATTAATAAATTACTCTTAATTGTGCCTATTATAAGATTGTACAATTAACACTTCGATATAAATATTCTACGACACTAATTTTTCACAAAGCAATAGTCAGATTAATTAGAAATTGTTGTTTTAAATAGGTTGTTTAAGATTTTCAATATTTTTTGCCTCATAACTGCACATAATTTCGTGAAAATTAATATAATTACTCCTAATTATGTATATTAGAAGATTATCTAATTAACATTTCGATATGAACATTCTATGACCCTAATATTTCACAAAATATAAGTAAGATTAATTAAAAACAGCTGGTTAAACAAATTAGTTAAGATTGTCAATATTGTTTGGCACATAAATACACATTATTTAGCGAAAATTAATATAATTACTCTTAATTATGCCTATTAGAAGATTATCCAATTAATACTTTGATATGAACATTCTACGACACTAATTTTGCATAAAACTGAAGTAAGATGCTTTTAAAAATAGCTGTTTAAACAAGTTGTTTGATTTTATAAAACAATTTGGCTGCATAACTACATACAATTTCTTGCAAATTGATATAATTGCTTCAAAGTATGCCTATTATAAGATTGTCTAATCAGAACATCAGTATGAATATTGTACGACACTAATTTTACACAAAACATAAGTAAGATGCATTAAAAACAACGGTTTAAACAAGTTGTTTGAGTTTCTCAAAACTTTTGGCCGCATAACAACTCACAATTTCTTGCAAATTAATATAATTACTCCCAAATATGTCTATTATAGGATTTTCCAATTAAAACATCAATATGAATGTTCTACGACACTAACTTTGTACAAAACATAAGTATGATGCATTAAAAACTGCTATTGAAATATGTTGATTGAGTTTTTCAAACTTTTTGGTCGAATAACTAAACGGAATTTGGTACAAATTAATAAAATTACTCTTAATTGTGTCTATTATAAGATTGTCCAATTAACACTTCTCTATGAATATTCTACGACACTACTATTCACAAAACAAAACAAAAGTCAGGTTAATTAGAAACTGCTGTTTAAACAGGTTTTTTAAGATTTTCAACATGTTTTGCCTCATAACTGCACATAATTTCGTAAAAATTAATATAATTACTCCTAATTATTCCTATTAGGAGATTATCCAATTAACACTTCAATGCGAACATTCTACGATACTAATTTTACACAAAACATAAGTAAGATGCATTAAAAATAACTGTTTAAATAAGTTGTTTGAGTTTTTTTTTTGGCCGCATAACTACACAGAATTTCTTGCAAATTGATATAATTGCTTCAAAGCATGACTATTATAATATTATTCAATTAAAACATCAATGTGAATATTCTACAACACTAAATTTTGGACAAAACATAAGTATGATGCATTAAAAACAGCTGTTTAAACAAGTTGTTTGAGTTTTTCAAAAATTTTGACCGCATAACTACACATAATTTGATACCGATTAATATTATTACTTCTAATTATATTTATTATAAGGTTGTTCAATTAACACTTCGATATGAATATCCTACGACACTAATTTTCACAAAAACATAAGTAATATGCATTGGAAACTGCTATTTAAACATGTTGCTTGAATTTTTTAAATTTTTTGGCCTCGTAACTACAGATTATTTCATGAAAATTAATATAATTACTCCTAATTATTCCTCTTAAAGGATTATCCAATTAAAACATCGATTTGAACATTCTACTATACTAATTTTACACGACACCCAAGTAATATGATTCAAAAACAGCTGTTTCATTAAGTTATATCAGTTTCTTCAAATTTTTGGCAGCATAACAACACACAATTCCTTGCAAATTGATATAACTACTCCTAAATATGCCTATTATTGGATTATACAATTAAAACATCAATATGAATATTCTACGACACTAATTTTTCATAAAACATAAGTAAGATGCATTAAAAACTGCTATTTAAATATGTTGATTGAGTTTTTGAAACATTTTGGTCGCATAACTAAACAGAATTTCGTACAAATTAATAAAATTACCCTTAATTGTGCCTATTATAAGATTGTCCACTTAACACTTCGATATGAATATTCTACGACACTAATTTTTCACAAAACAAAAGTCAGATTAATTAGAAATTGCTGTTTAACCAGGTTGTTTAAGATTTTCAATATTTTTTACCTCATAACTCCACATAATTTAAAAAAATTAATATAATTACTCTTAATTATGTCTATTAGAATATTTATCCAATTAACACTTCGATAGGAACATTCTACGACACTAATTTTGCACAAAACTTAAATAAGATGCATTAAAAACAGGTATTTAAACAAAATGTTTGAGTTTTTAAAATTTTTTGGCCGCATAACTGTATATAATTTATTGCAAATTTATATAATTGTTTCTAAGTATGTCTATTATAAGATTGTCCAATCAAAACATCAATATGAATATTTTACATCACTAATTTTGCATAAAACATAAGTAAGATGCATTAAAAACAGCTGTTTAAACAAGTTATTTGACTTTTTCAAAAATTTTGGCCGCATAACTACGCATAATTTCGTACAAATTAATATAACTACTCCTAATTATACGTATTATAAGGTTGTTCAATTAACTCTTTGATTTGAATATCCTAAGACACTAATTTTACATAAAACATAAGTTACATTAGAAACAGCTGTTTGGACAAATTCTTTGAGTTTTTACAAAAAATTTGGCCGCATGACTACACATAATCTCATGTAAATTAATATAATTACTCCCAATCATGTCTATTATAAGATTGTTCAATTAACACTTCGATATGAATATTCTATGACACTAATTTTCACAAAAACATAAGTAAGATGCATTGGAAACTGCTATTTAAACATATTGTTTGAATTTTTTAAAATTTTTGGCCTCATAACTACAGATTATTTCATGAAAATTAATATAATTACTCTTAGTTATGACTCTTAAAGGATTATCCAATTAAAACTTCGATTTGAACATTCTACGATGCTAATTTTGCACAACACCCAAGTAATTTGCTTCAAAAACAGCTGTTTCATTAAGTTATTTGAATTTCTTAAAATATTTGGCCGCATAACTACACATATTTTGTATAAATTTATATAATTACTCCTAAATATGCCTATTGTAAGATTTTTCAATTAAAACTTTGATATGAATATTCTACGACACAAAATTTGCACAAAACATAAGTTAGATGCATTAGAAACTATTATTTAAAAAAGTAGTTTGAGTTCTTCAATATATTTGGCCTCATAACTATACATAATTTCATGAAAATTAATATAATTACTCATAATTATGCCTATTAAAATATTATCTAATTACCACTTCAATATGAATATTCTACGACACTAATTTTGCATAAAAAGATAAGTAAGAGGCATTAAAAACAGCTGTTTAAACAAGTTCTTTGAGTTTTACAAAACTTTTGTCCGAATAACCACACAAAATTTCATACAAATTAATATAATTACTCCTAATTATGTCTATTATAAGATTGTCCAATTAATACGTCGATATGAATATTCTACGATACTAATTTTTCACAGAAGTAAGATTAATTAAAAACAGATGGTTAAACAAGTTCTTTAAGATTTTCAAATTTTCTTGCCACATAACTACACATAATTTCATGAAAATTAATATAATTACTCCTAATTATGCCTATCAGAAGATTAACTGATTAACACTTCGATATGAACGTTCTACGACACTAATTTTGCACAAAACTTAACTAAGACACATTAAAACAGCAGTTTAAACAAGTAATTTGAGTTTTTCCATAATTTTGGCCGCATAACTACATACAAAATCTTACAAATTGATATAATTGCTTCTAATTATACCTATTATAAGATTTTCCAATCAAAACAACAATATGAATATTCTACGACGCTAATTTTGCGTAAAATATAAGTAAGATGCATTAAAAACAGCTGCATAAACAAGTTGTTTGAGTTATTCATAATTTTTGGAAGCATAACAACACACAATTTCTTAAAAATTAATATAATTACTCCTAAATATGTCCATTATAAGATTTTCCAATTAAAACATCAATATGAATATACTACGACACTAATTTTGCAGAAAACATTTGTAAGATTAATTAAAAATAGCTATTTAAATACGTTGGTTGAGGTTTTCAAACTTGTTGACCGCATAACTACACATAATTTCGTATAAATTAATTAAATTACTCTTAATTGTGCCTATTATAAGGATTATTCAATTAACACTTCGATACGATATATTCTACGACACTAATTTTGCACAAAAAATAAGTAAGAGGCATTAAAAACAAATTTGTTTAAACAAGTTCTTTGAGTTTCTTAAAAAAAAATTGGCCGAATAACTACACAAAATTTATGCAAATTAAAATAATTATTCCTAATTATTCCTATTATGAGATTGTCCAATTAACACATTGATATGAATATTCCTCGACGCTAATTTTTCAAAAACCATAAGTAAGATTAACTGGTTAAACACGTTCTTTAAGATTTTCAATATTTTTTATCACATAACTACACATAATTTCTTGAAAATTAATATAATTACTCCTAATTATTCCTATTAGAAGATTATTTGATTAACACTTCGATATGAACATTCTACGACATTAATTTTGTACAAAACTAAAGTAGGATACATTAAAAATAGCCGTTTAAACAAGTAGTTTGAGTTTTTCAAAAATTTTGGCCTGATAACTACATACAAAATCTTGCAAATTGATATAATTGCTTGTAAATATACTTATTATAAGATTGTCCGATCAAAACAACAAAATGAATATACTACGATACTGATTTTGCTTAAAGTATAAGTAAGGTGCATTAAAAACAGCTGTCTAAGCAAGTTTTTTGAGTTTTTCAAAACATTTCAAAGCATAACAACACATAATTTCTTCCAAATTAATATAATTACTCCTAAATATTTCTATTATAAGAATTTTCAATTAAAACATCAATATGAATATTCTACGACACTAATTTGGCACAAAACATATGTAAGATGCAATAAAAACGGCTATTTAAATTGTTGGTTGAGTTTTTCAAACTTGTTGGCCGCATAACTACACATAATTTTGTAAAAATTAATAAATTACTCTTAATTGTGCCTATTATAAGATTGTACAATTAACACTTCGATATAAATATTCTACGACACTAATTTTTCACAAAGCAATAGTCAGATTAATTAGAAATTGTTGTTTTAAATAGGTTGTTTAAGATTTTCAATATTTTTTGCCTCATAACTGCACATAATTTCGTGAAAATTAATATAATTACTCCTAATTATGTATATTAGAAGATTATCTAATTAACATTTCGATATGAACATTCTATGACCCTAATATTTCACAAAATATAAGTAAGATTAATTAAAAACAGCTGGTTAAACAAATTAGTTAAGATTGTCAATATTGTTTGGCACATAAATACACATTATTTAGCGAAAATTAATATAATTACTCTTAATTATGCCTATTAGAAGATTATCCAATTAATACTTTGATATGAACATTCTACGACACTAATTTTGCATAAAACTGAAGTAAGATGCTTTTAAAAATAGCTGTTTAAACAAGTTGTTTGATTTTATAAAACAATTTGGCTGCATAACTACATACAATTTCTTGCAAATTGATATAATTGCTTCAAAGTATGCCTATTATAAGATTGTCTAATCAGAACATCAGTATGAATATTGTACGACACTAATTTTACACAAAACATAAGTAAGATGCATTAAAAACAACGGTTTAAACAAGTTGTTTGAGTTTCTCAAAACTTTTGGCCGCATAACAACTCACAATTTCTTGCAAATTAATATAATTACTCCCAAATATGTCTATTATAGGATTTTCCAATTAAAACATCAATATGAATGTTCTACGACACTAACTTTGTACAAAACATAAGTATGATGCATTAAAAACTGCTATTGAAATATGTTGATTGAGTTTTTCAAACTTTTTGGTCGAATAACTAAACGGAATTTGGTACAAATTAATAAAATTACTCTTAATTGTGTCTATTATAAGATTGTCCAATTAACACTTCTCTATGAATATTCTACGACACTACTATTCACAAAACAAAACAAAAGTCAGGTTAATTAGAAACTGCTGTTTAAACAGGTTTTTTAAGATTTTCAACATGTTTTGCCTCATAACTGCACATAATTTCGTAAAAATTAATATAATTACTCCTAATTATTCCTATTAGGAGATTATCCAATTAACACTTCAATGCGAACATTCTACGATACTAATTTTACACAAAACATAAGTAAGATGCATTAAAAATAACTGTTTAAATAAGTTGTTTGAGTTTTTTTTTTGGCCGCATAACTACACAGAATTTCTTGCAAATTGATATAATTGCTTCAAAGCATGACTATTATAATATTATTCAATTAAAACATCAATGTGAATATTCTACAACACTAAATTTTGGACAAAACATAAGTATGATGCATTAAAAACAGCTGTTTAAACAAGTTGTTTGAGTTTTTCAAAAATTTTGACCGCATAACTACACATAATTTGATACCGATTAATATTATTACTTCTAATTATATTTATTATAAGGTTGTTCAATTAACACTTCGATATGAATATCCTACGACACTAATTTTCACAAAAACATAAGTAATATGCATTGGAAACTGCTATTTAAACATGTTGCTTGAATTTTTAAATTTTTTGGCCTCGTAACTACAGATTATTTCATGAAAATTAATATAATTACTCCTAATTATTCCTCTTAAAGGATTATCCAATTAAAACATCGATTTGAACATTCTACTATACTAATTTTACACGACACCCAAGTAATATGATTCAAAAACAGCTGTTTCATTAAGTTATATCAGTTTCTTCAAATTTTTGGCAGCATAACAACACACAATTCCTTGCAAATTGATATAACTACTCCTAAATATGCCTATTATTGGATTATACAATTAAAACATCAATATGAATATTCTACGACACTAATTTTTCATAAAACATAAGTAAGATGCATTAAAAACTGCTATTTAAATATGTTGATTGAGTTTTTGAAACATTTTGGTCGCATAACTAAACAGAATTTCGTACAAATTAATAAAATTACCCTTAATTGTGCCTATTATAAGATTGTCCACTTAACACTTCGATATGAATATTCTACGACACTAATTTTTCACAAAACAAAAGTCAGATTAATTAGAAATTGCTGTTTAACCAGGTTGTTTAAGATTTTCAATATTTTTTACCTCATAACTCCACATAATTTAAAAAAAATTAATATAATTACTCTTAATTATGTCTATTAGAATATTTATCCAATTAACACTTCGATAGGAACATTCTACGACACTAATTTTGCACAAAACTTAAATAAGATGCATTAAAAACAGGTATTTAAACAAAATGTTTGAGTTTTTAAAATTTTTTGGCCGCATAACTGTATATAATTTATTGCAAATTTATATAATTGTTTCTAAGTATGTCTATTATAAGATTGTCCAATCAAAACATCAATATGAATATTTTACATCACTAATTTTGCATAAAACATAAGTAAGATGCATTAAAAACAGCTGTTTAAACAAGTTATTTGACTTTTTCAAAAATTTTGGCCGCATAACTACGCATAATTTCGTACAAATTAATATAACTACTCCTAATTATACGTATTATAAGGTTGTTCAATTAACTCTTTGATTTGAATATCCTAAGACACTAATTTTACATAAAACATAAGTTACATTAGAAACAGCTGTTTGGACAAATTCTTTGAGTTTTTACAAAAAATTTGGCCGCATGACTACACATAATCTCATGTAAATTAATATAATTACTCCCAATCATGTCTATTATAAGATTGTTCAATTAACACTTCGATATGAATATTCTATGACACTAATTTTCACAAAAACATAAGTAAGATGCATTGGAAACTGCTATTTAAACATATTGTTTGAATTTTTTAAAATTTTTGGCCTCATAACTACAGATTATTTCATGAAAATTAATATAATTACTCTTAGTTATGACTCTTAAAGGATTATCCAATTAAAACTTCGATTTGAACATTCTACGATGCTAATTTTGCACAACACCCAAGTAATTTGCTTCAAAAACAGCTGTTTCATTAAGTTATTTGAATTTCTTAAAATATTTGGCCGCATAACTACACATATTTTGTATAAATTTATATAATTACTCCTAAATATGCCTATTGTAAGATTTTTCAATTAAAACTTTGATATGAATATTCTACGACACAAAATTTGCACAAAACATAAGTTAGATGCATTAGAAACTATTATTTAAAAAAGTAGTTTGAGTTCTTCAATATATTTGGCCTCATAACTATACATAATTTCATGAAAATTAATATAATTACTCATAATTATGCCTATTAAAATATTATCTAATTACCACTTCAATATGAATATTCTACGACACTAATTTTGCATAAAAAGATAAGTAAGAGGCATTAAAAACAGCTGTTTAAACAAGTTCTTTGAGTTTTACAAAACTTTTGTCCGAATAACCACACAAAATTTCATACAAATTAATATAATTACTCCTAATTATGTCTATTATAAGATTGTCCAATTAATACGTCGATATGAATATTCTACGATACTAATTTTTCACAGAAGTAAGATTAATTAAAAACAGATGGTTAAACAAGTTCTTTAAGATTTTCAAATTTTCTTGCCACATAACTACACATAATTTCATGAAAATTAATATAATTACTCCTAATTATGCCTATCAGAAGATTAACTGATTAACACTTCGATATGAACGTTCTACGACACTAATTTTGCACAAAACTTAACTAAGACACATTAAAACAGCAGTTTAAACAAATAATTTGAGTTTTTCCATAATTTTGGCCGCATAACTACATACAAAATCTTACAAATTGATATAATTGCTTCTAATTATACCTATTATAAGATTTTCCAATCAAAACAACAATATGAATATTCTACGACGCTAATTTTGCGTAAAATATAAGTAAGATGCATTAAAAACAGCTGCATAAACAAGTTGTTTGAGTTATTCATAATTTTTGGAAGCATAACAACACACAATTTCTTAAAAATTAATATAATTACTCCTAAATATGTCCATTATAAGATTTTCCAATTAAAACATCAATATGAATATACTACGACACTAATTTTGCAGAAAACATTTGTAAGATTAATTAAAAATAGCTATTTAAATACGTTGGTTGAGGTTTTCAAACTTGTTGACCGCATAACTACACATAATTTCGTATAAATTAATTAAATTACTCTTAATTGTGCCTATTATAAGGATTATTCAATTAACACTTCGATACGATATATTCTACGACACTAATTTTGCACAAAAAATAAGTAAGAGGCATTAAAAACAATTGTTTAAACAAGTTCTTTGAGTTTCTTAAAAAAAAATTGGCCGAATAACTACACAAAATTTATGCAAATTAAAATAATTATTCCTAATTATTCCTATTATGAGATTGTCCAATTAACACATTGATATGAATATTCCTCGACGCTAATTTTTCAAAAACCATAAGTAAGATTAAGCGGTTAAACACGTTCTTTAAGATTTTCAATATTTTTTATCACATAACTACACATAATTTCTTGAAAATTAATATAATTACTCCTAATTATTCCTATTAGAAGATTATTTGATTAACACTTCGATATGAACATTCTACGACATTAATTTTGTACAAAACTAAAGTAGGATACATTAAAAATAGCCGTTTAAACAAGTAGTTTGAGTTTTTCAAAAATTTTGGCCTGATAACTACATACAAAATCTTGCAAATTGATATAATTGCTTGTAAATATACTTATTATAAGATTGTCCGATCAAAACAACAAAATGAATATACTACGATACTGATTTTGCTTAAAGTATAAGTAAGGTGCATTAAAAACAGCTGTCTAAGCAAGTTTTTTTGAGTTTTTCAAAACATTTCAAAGCATAACAACACATAATTTCTTCCAAATTAATATAATTACTCCTAAATATTTCTATTATAAGAATTTTCAATTAAAACATCAATATGAATATTCTACGACACTAATTTGGCACAAAACATATGTAAGATGCAATAAAAACGGCTATTTAAATTGTTGGTTGAGTTTTTCAAACTTGTTGGCCGCATAACTACACATAATTTTGTAAAAATTAATAAATTACTCTTAATTGTGCCTATTATAAGATTGTACAATTAACACTTCGATATAAATATTCTACGACACTAATTTTTCACAAAGCAATAGTCGATTAATTAGAAATTGTTGTTTTAAATAGGTTGTTTAAGATTTTCAATATTTTTTGCCTCATAACTGCACATAATTTCGTGAAAATTAATATAATTACTCCTAATTATGTATATTAGAAGATTATCTAATTAACATTTCGATATGAACATTCTATGACCCTAATATTTCACAAAATATAAGTAAGATTAATTAAAAACAGCTGGTTAAACAAATTAGTTAAGATTGTCAATATTGTTTGGCACATAAATACACATTATTTAGCGAAAATTAATATAATTACTTTTAATTATGCCTATTAGAAGATTATCCAATTAATACTTTGATATGAACATTCTACGACACTAATTTTGCATAAAACTGAAGTAAGATGCTTTTAAAAATAGCTGTTTAAACAAGTTGTTTGATTTTATAAAACAATTTGGCTGCATAACTACATACAATTTCTTGCAAATTGATATAATTGCTTCAAAGTATGCCTATTATAAGATTGTCTAATCGAACATCAGTATGAATATTGTACGACACTAATTTTACACAAAACATAAGTAAGATGCATTAAAAACAACGGTTTAAACAAGTTGTTTGAGTTTCTCAAAACTTTTGGCCGCATAACAACTCACAATTTCTTGCAAATTAATATAATTACTCCCAAATATGTCTATTATAGGATTTTCCAATTAAAACATCAATATGAATGTTCTACGACACTAACTTTGTACAAAACATAAGTATGATGCATTAAAAACTGCTATTGAAATATGTTGATTGAGTTTTTCAAACTTTTTGGTCGAATAACTAAACGGAATTTGGTACAAATTAATAAAATTACTCTTAATTGTGTCTATTATAAGATTGTCCAATTAACACTTCTCTATGAATATTCTACGACACTACTATTCACAAAACAAAACAAAAGTCAGGTTAATTAGAAACTGCTATTGTTTAAACAGGTTTTTAAGATTTTCAACATGTTTTGCCTCATAACTGCACATAATTTCGTAAAAATTAATATAATTACTCCTAATTATTCCTATTAGGAGATTATCCAATTAACACTTCAATGCGAACATTCTACGATACTAATTTTACACAAAACATAAGTAAGATGCATTAAAAATAACTGTTTAAATAAGTTGTTTGAGTTTTTTTTTTGGCCGCATAACTACACAGAATTTCTTGCAAATTGATATAATTGCTTCAAAGCATGACTATTATAATATTATTCAATTAAAACATCAATGTGAATATTCTACAACACTAAATTTTGGACAAAACATAAGTATGATGCATTAAAAACAAATTTGTTTAAACAAGTTGTTTGAGTTTTTCAAAAATTTTGACCGCATAACTACACATAATTTGATACCGATTAATATTATTACTTCTAATTATATTTATTATAAGGTTGTTCAATTAACACTTCGATATGAATATCCTACGACACTAATTTTCACAAAAACATAAGTAATATGCATTGGAAACTGCTATTTAAACATGTTGCTTGAATTTTTTAAATTTTTTGGCCTCGTAACTACAGATTATTTCATGAAAATTAATATAATTACTCCTAATTATTCCTCTTAAAGGATTATCCAATTAAAACATCGATTTGAACATTCTACTATACTAATTTTACACGACACCCAAGTAATATGATTCAAAAACAGCTGTTTCATTAAGTTATATCAGTTTCTTCAAATTTTTGGCAGCATAACAACACACAATTCCTTGAAAATTGATATAACTACTCCTAAATATGCCTATTATTGGATTATACAATTAAAACATCAATATGAATATTCTACGACACTAATTTTTCATAAAACATAAGTAAGATGCATTAAAAACTGCTATTTAAATATGTTGATTGAGTTTTTGAAACATTTTGGTCGCATAACTAAACAGAATTTCGTACAAATTAATAAAATTACCCTTAATTGTGCCTATTATAAGATTGTCCACTTAACACTTCGATATGAATATTCTACGACACTAATTTTTCACAAAACAAAAGTCAGATTAATTAGAAATTGCTGTTTAACCAGGTTGTTTAAGATTTTCAATATTTTTTACCTCATAACTCCACATAATTTAAAAAAAATTAATATAATTACTCTTAATTATGTCTATTAGAATATTTATCCAATTAACACTTCGATAGGAACATTCTACGACACTAATTTTGCACAAAACTTAAATAAGATGCATTAAAAACAGGTATTTAAACAAAATGTTTGAGTTTTTAAAATTTTTTGGCCGCATAACTGTATATAATTTATTGCAAATTTATATAATTGTTTCTAAGTATGTCTATTATAAGATTGTCCAATCAAAACATCAATATGAATATTTTACATCACTAATTTTGCATAAAACATAAGTAAGATGCATTAAAAACAGCTGTTTAAACAAGTTATTTGACTTTTTCAAAAATTTTGGCCGCATAACTACGCATAATTTCGTACAAATTAATATAACTACTCCTAATTATACGTATTATAAGGTTGTTCAATTAACTCTTTGATTTGAATATCCTAAGACACTAATTTTACATAAAACATAAGTTACATTAGAAACAATTGTTTGGACAAATTCTTTGAGTTTTTACAAAAAATTTGGCCGCATGACTACACATAATCTCATGTAAATTAATATAATTACTCCCAATCATGTCTATTATAAGATTGTTCAATTAACACTTCGATATGAATATTCTATGACACTAATTTTCACAAAAACATAAGTAAGATGCATTGAAACTGCTATTTAAACATATTGTTTGAATTTTTTAAAATTTTTTGGCCTCATAACTACAGATTATTTCATGAAAATTAATATAATTACTCTTAGTTATGACTCTTAAAGGATTATCCAATTAAAACTTCGATTTGAACATTCTACGATGCTAATTTTGCACAACACCCAAGTAATTTGCTTCAAAAACAGCTGTTTCATTAAGTTATTTGAATTTCTTAAAATATTTGGCCGCATAACTACACATATTTTGTATAAATTTATATAATTACTCCTAAATATGCCTATTGTAAGATTTTTCAATTAAAACTTTGATATGAATATTCTACGACACAAAATTTGCACAAAACATAAGTTAGATGCATTAGAAACTATTATTTAAAAAAGTAGTTTGAGTTCTTCAATATATTTGGCCTCATAACTATACATAATTTCATGAAAATTAATATAATTACTCATAATTATGCCTATTAAAATATTATCTAATTACCACTTCAATATGAATATTCTACGACACTAATTTTGCATAAAAAGATAAGTAAGAGGCATTAAAAACAGCTGTTTAAACAAGTTCTTTGAGTTTTACAAAACTTTTGTCCGAATAACCACACAAAATTTCATACAAATTAATATAATTACTCCTAATTATGTCTATTATAAGATTGTCCAATTAATACGTCGATATGAATATTCTACGATACTAATTTTTCACAGAAGTAAGATTAATTAAAAACAGATGGTTAAACAAGTTCTTTAAGATTTTCAAATTTTCTTGCCACATAACTACACATAATTTCATGAAAATTAATATAATTACTCCTAATTATGCCTATCAGAAGATTAACTGATTAACACTTCGATATGAACGTTCTACGACACTAATTTTGCACAAAACTTAACTAAGACACATTAAAACAGCAGTTTAAACAAATAATTTGAGTTTTTCCATAATTTTGGCCGCATAACTACATACAAAATCTTACAAATTGATATAATTGCTTCTAATTATACCTATTATAAGATTTTCCAATCAAAACAACAATATGAATATTCTACGACGCTAATTTTGCGTAAAATATAAGTAAGATGCATTAAAAACAATTGCATAAACAAGTTGTTTGAGTTATTCATAATTTTTGGAAGCATAACAACACACAATTTCTTAAAAATTAATATAATTACTCCTAAATATGTCCATTATAAGATTTTCCAATTAAAACATCAATATGAATATACTACGACACTAATTTTGCAGAAAACATTTGTAAGATTAATTAAAAATAGCTATTTAAATACGTTGGTTGAGGTTTTCAAACTTGTTGACCGCATAACTACACATAATTTCGTATAAATTAATTAAATTACTCTTAATTGTGCCTATTATAAGGATTATTCAATTAACACTTCGATACGATATATTCTACGACACTAATTTTGCACAAAAAATAAGTAAGAGGCATTAAAAACAAATTGTTTAAACAAGTTCTTTGAGTTTCTTAAAAAAAAATTGGCCGAATAACTACACAAAATTTATGCAAATTAAAATAATTATTCCTAATTATTCCTATTATGAGATTGTCCAATTAACACATTGATATGAATATTCCTCGACGCTAATTTTTCAAAAACCATAAGTAAGATTAACTGGTTAAACACGTTCTTTAAGATTTTCAATATTTTTTATCACATAACTACACATAATTTCTTGAAAATTAATATAATTACTCCTAATTATTCCTATTAGAAGATTATTTGATTAACACTTCGATATGAACATTCTACGACATTAATTTTGTACAAAACTAAAGTAGGATACATTAAAAATAGCCGTTTAAACAAGTAGTTTGAGTTTTTCAAAAATTTTGGCCTGATAACTACATACAAAATCTTGCAAATTGATATAATTGCTTGTAAATATACTTATTATAAGATTGTCCGATCAAAACAACAAAATGAATATACTACGATACTGATTTTGCTTAAAGTATAAGTAAGGTGCATTAAAAACAAATTGTCTAAGCAAGTTTTTTTGAGTTTTTCAAAACATTTCAAAGCATAACAACACATAATTTCTTCCAAATTAATATAATTACTCCTAAATATTTCTATTATAAGAATTTTCAATTAAAACATCAATATGAATATTCTACGACACTAATTTGGCACAAAACATATGTAAGATGCAATAAAAACGGCTATTTAAATTGTTGGTTGAGTTTTTCAAACTTGTTGGCCGCATAACTACACATAATTTTGTAAAAATTAATAAATTACTCTTAATTGTGCCTATTATAAGATTGTACAATTAACACTTCGATATAAATATTCTACGACACTAATTTTTCACAAAGCAATAGTCAGATTAATTAGAAATTGTTGTTTTAAATAGGTTGTTTAAGATTTTCAATATTTTTTGCCTCATAACTGCACATAATTTCGTGAAAATTAATATAATTACTCCTAATTATGTATATTAGAAGATTATCTAATTAACATTTCGATATGAACATTCTATGACCCTAATATTTCACAAAATATAAGTAAGATTAATTAAAAACAGCTTTGGTTAAACAAATTAGTTAAGATTGTCAATATTGTTTGGCACATAAATACACATTATTTAGCGAAAATTAATATAATTACTCTTAATTATGCCTATTAGAAGATTATCCAATTAATACTTTGATATGAACATTCTACGACACTAATTTTGCATAAAACTGAAGTAAGATGCTTTTAAAAATAGCATTTAAACAAGTTGTTTGATTTTATAAAACAATTTGGCTGCATAACTACATACAATTTCTTGCAAATTGATATAATTGCTTCAAAGTATGCCTATTATAAGATTGTCTAATCGAACATCAGTATGAATATTGTACGACACTAATTTTACACAAAACATAAGTAAGATGCATTAAAAACAACGGTTTAAACAAGTTGTTTGAGTTTCTCAAAACTTTTGGCCGCATAACAACTCACAATTTCTTGCAAATTAATATAATTACTCCCAAATATGTCTATTATAGGATTTTCCAATTAAAACATCAATATGAATGTTCTACGACACTAACTTTGTACAAAACATAAGTATGATGCATTAAAAACTGCTATTGAAATATGTTGATTGAGTTTTTCAAACTTTTTGGTCGAATAACTAAACGGAATTTGGTACAAATTAATAAAATTACTCTTAATTGTGTCTATTATAAGATTGTCCAATTAACACTTCTCTATGAATATTCTACGACACTACTATTCACAAAACAAAACAAAAGTCAGTTTAATTAGAAACTGCTTTTTAAACAGGTTTTTTAAGATTTTCAACATGTTTTGCCTCATAACTGCACATAATTTCGTAAAAATTAATATAATTACTCCTAATTATTCCTATTAGGAGATTATCCAATTAACACTTCAATGCGAACATTCTACGATACTAATTTTACACAAAACATAAGTAAGATGCATTAAAAATAACTTTTTAAATAAGTTGTTTGAGTTTTTTTTTTTGGCCGCATAACTACACAAATTTCTTGCAAATTGATATAATTGCTTCAAAGCATGACTATTATAATATTATTCAATTAAAACATCAATGTGAATATTCTACAACACTAAATTTTGGACAAAACATAAGTATGATGCATTAAAAACAATTTGTTTAAACAAGTTGTTTGAGTTTTTCAAAAATTTTGACCGCATAACTACACATAATTTGATACCGATTAATATTATTACTTCTAATTATATTTATTATAAGGTTGTTCAATTAACACTTCGATATGAATATCCTACGACACTAATTTTCACAAAAACATAAGTAATATGCATTGGAAACTGCTATTTAAACATGTTGCTTGAATTTTTTAAATTTTTTGGCCTCGTAACTACAGATTATTTCATGAAAATTAATATAATTACTCCTAATTATTCCTCTTAAAGGATTATCCAATTAAAACATCGATTTGAACATTCTACTATACTAATTTTACACGACACCCAAGTAATATGATTCAAAAACAATTTGTTTCATTAAGTTATATCAGTTTCTTCAAATTTTTGGCAGCATAACAACACACAATTCCTTGCAAATTGATATAACTACTCCTAAATATGCCTATTATTGGATTATACAATTAAAACATCAATATGAATATTCTACGACACTAATTTTTCATAAAACATAAGTAAGATGCATTAAAAACTGCTATTTAAATATGTTGATTGAGTTTTTGAAACATTTTGGTCGCATAACTAAACAGAATTTCGTACAAATTAATAAAATTACCCTTAATTGTGCCTATTATAAGATTGTCCACTTAACACTTCGATATGAATATTCTACGACACTAATTTTTCACAAAACAAAAGTCAGATTAATTAGAAATTGCTTTGTTTAACCAGGTTGTTTAAGATTTTCAATATTTTTTACCTCATAACTCCACATAATTTAAAAAAATTAATATAATTACTCTTAATTATGTCTATTAGAATATTTATCCAATTAACACTTCGATAGGAACATTCTACGACACTAATTTTGCACAAAACTTAAATAAGATGCATTAAAAACAGGTATTTAAACAAAATGTTTGAGTTTTTAAAATTTTTTGGCCGCATAACTGTATATAATTTATTGCAAATTTATATAATTGTTTCTAAGTATGTCTATTATAAGATTGTCCAATCAAAACATCAATATGAATATTTTACATCACTAATTTTGCATAAAACATAAGTAAGATGCATTAAAAACAATTTGTTTAAACAAGTTATTTGACTTTTTCAAAAATTTTGGCCGCATAACTACGCATAATTTCGTACAAATTAATATAACTACTCCTAATTATACGTATTATAAGGTTGTTCAATTAACTCTTTGATTTGAATATCCTAAGACACTAATTTTACATAAAACATAAGTTACATTAGAAACAATTTGTTTGGACAAATTCTTTGAGTTTTTACAAAAAATTTGGCCGCATGACTACACATAATCTCATGTAAATTAATATAATTACTCCCAATCATGTCTATTATAAGATTGTTCAATTAACACTTCGATATGAATATTCTATGACACTAATTTTCACAAAAACATAAGTAAGATGCATTGGAAACTGCTATTTAAACATATTGTTTGAATTTTTTAAAATTTTTTGGCCTCATAACTACAGATTATTTCATGAAAATTAATATAATTACTCTTAGTTATGACTCTTAAAGGATTATCCAATTAAAACTTCGATTTGAACATTCTACGATGCTAATTTTGCACAACACCCAAGTAATTTGCTTCAAAAACAATTTGTTTCATTAAGTTATTTGAATTTCTTAAAATATTTGGCCGCATAACTACACATATTTTGTATAAATTTATATAATTACTCCTAAATATGCCTATTGTAAGATTTTTCAATTAAAACTTTGATATGAATATTCTACGACACAAAATTTGCACAAAACATAAGTTAGATGCATTAGAAACTATTATTTAAAAAAGTAGTTTGAGTTCTTCAATATATTTGGCCTCATAACTATACATAATTTCATGAAAATTAATATAATTACTCATAATTATGCCTATTAAAATATTATCTAATTACCACTTCAATATGAATATTCTACGACACTAATTTTGCATAAAAAGATAAGTAAGAGGCATTAAAAACAAATTTGTTTAAACAAGTTCTTTGAGTTTTACAAAACTTTTGTCCGAATAACCACACAAAATTTCATACAAATTAATATAATTACTCCTAATTATGTCTATTATAAGATTGTCCAATTAATACGTCGATATGAATATTCTACGATACTAATTTTTCACGAAGTAAGATTAATTAAAAACAGATGGTTAAACAAGTTCTTTAAGATTTTCAAATTTTCTTGCCACATAACTACACATAATTTCATGAAAATTAATATAATTACTCCTAATTATGCCTATCAGAAGATTAACTGATTAACACTTCGATATGAACGTTCTACGACACTAATTTTGCACAAAACTTAACTAAGACACATTAAAAAAGCAGTTTAAACAAGTAATTTGAGTTTTTCCATAATTTTGGCCGCATAACTACATACAAAATCTTACAAATTGATATAATTGCTTCTAATTATACCTATTATAAGATTTTCCAATCAAAACAACAATATGAATATTCTACGACGCTAATTTTGCGTAAAATATAAGTAAGATGCATTAAAAACAATTTGCATAAACAAGTTGTTTGAGTTATTCATAATTTTTGGAAGCATAACAACACACAATTTCTTAAAAATTAATATAATTACTCCTAAATATGTCCATTATAAGATTTTCCAATTAAAACATCAATATGAATATATTACGACACTAATTTTGCAGAAAACATTTGTAAGATTAATTAAAAATAGCTATTTAAATACGTTGGTTGAGGTTTTCAAACTTGTTGACCGCATAACTACACATAATTTCGTATAAATTAATTAAATTACTCTTAATTGTGCCTATTATAAGGATTATTCAATTAACACTTCGATACGATATATTCTACGACACTAATTTTGCACAAAAAATAAGTAAGAGGCATTAAAAACAAATTGTTTAAACAAGTTCTTTGAGTTTCTTAAAAAAAAATTGGCCGAATAACTACACAAAATTTATGCAAATTAAAATAATTATTCCTAATTATTCCTATTATGAGATTGTCCAATTAACACATTGATATGAATATTCCTCGACGCTAATTTTTCAAAAACCATAAGTAAGATTAACTGGTTAAACACGTTCTTTAAGATTTTCAATATTTTTTATCACATAACTACACATAATTTCTTGAAAATTAATATAATTACTCCTAATTATTCCTATTAGAAGATTATTTGATTAACACTTCGATATGAACATTCTACGACATTAATTTTGTACAAAACTAAAGTAGGATACATTAAAAATAGCCGTTTAAACAAGTAGTTTGAGTTTTTCAAAAATTTTGGCCTCGATAACTACATACAAAATCTTGCAAATTGATATAATTGCTTGTAAATATACTTATTATAAGATTGTCCGATCAAAACAACAAAATGAATATACTACGATACTGATTTTGCTTAAAGTATAAGTAAGGTGCATTAAAAACAAATTGCCTAAGCAAGTTTTTTGAGTTTTTCAAAACATTTCAAAGCATAACAACACATAATTTCTTCCAAATTAATATAATTACTCCTAAATATTTCTATTATAAGAATTTTCAATTAAAACATCAATATGAATATTCTACGACACTAATTTGGCACAAAACATATGTAAGATGCAATAAAAACGGCTATTTAAATTGTTGGTTGAGTTTTTCAAACTTGTTGGCCGCATAACTACACATAATTTTGTAAAAATTAATAAATTACTCTTAATTGTGCCTATTATAAGATTGTACAATTAACACTTCGATATAAATATTCTACGACACTAATTTTTCACAAAGCAATAGTCGATTAATTAGAAATTGTTGTTTTAAATAGGTTGTTTAAGATTTTCAATATTTTTTGCCTCATAACTGCACATAATTTCGTGAAAATTAATATAATTACTCCTAATTATGTATATTAGAAGATTATCTAATTAACATTTCGATATGAACATTCTATGACCCTAATATTTCACAAAATATAAGTAAGATTAATTAAAAACAAATTTGGTTAAACAAATTAGTTAAGATTGTCAATATTGTTTGGCACATAAATACACATTATTTAGCGAAAATTAATATAATTACTCTTAATTATGCCTATTAGAAGATTATCCAATTAATACTTTGATATGAACATTCTACGACACTAATTTTGCATAAAACTGAAGTAAGATGCTTTTAAAAATAGTTGTTTAAACAAGTTGTTTGATTTTATAAAACAATTTGGTCGCATAACTACATACAATTTCTTGCAAATTGATATAATTGCTTCAAAGTATGCCTATTATAAGATTGTCTAATCGAACATCGGTATGAATATTTACGACACTAATTTTACACAAAACATAAGTAAGATGCATTAAAAACAACGGTTTAAACAAGTTGTTTGAGTTTCTCAAAACTTTTGGCCGCATAACAACTCACAATTTCTTGCAAATTAATATAATTACTCCCAAATATGTCTATTATAGGATTTTCCAATTAAAACATCAATATGAATGTTCTACGACACTAACTTTGTACAAAACATAAGTATGATGCATTAAAAACTGCTATTGAAATATGTTGATTGAGTTTTTCAAACTTTTTGGTCGAATAACTAAACGGAATTTGGTACAAATTAATAAAATTACTCTTAATTGTGTCTATTATAAGATTGTCCAATTAACACTTCTCTATGAATATTCTACGACACTACTATTCACAAAACAAAACAAAAGTCGGTTAATTAGAAACTCATTGTTTAAACAGGTTTTTTAAGATTTTCAACATGTTTTGCCTCATAACTTTACACATAATTTCGTAAAAATTAATATAATTACTCCTAATTATTCCTATTAGGAGATTATCCAATTAACACTTCAATGCGAACATTCTACGATACTAATTTTACACAAAACATAAGTAAGATGCATTAAAAATAACTGTTTAAATAAGTTGTTTGAGTTTTTTTTTTGGCCGCATAACTACACAAATTTCTTGCAAATTGATATAATTGCTTCAAAGCATGACTATTATAATATTATTCAATTAAAACATCAATGTGAATATTCTACAACACTAAATTTTGGACAAAACATAAGTATGATGCATTAAAAACAATTTGTTAAACAAGTTGTTTGAGTTTTTCAAAAATTTTGACCGCATAACTACACATAATTTGATACCGATTAATATTATTACTTCTAATTATATTTATTATAAGGTTGTTCAATTAACACTTCGATATGAATATCCTACGACACTAATTTTCACAAAAACATAAGTAATATGCATTGGAAACTGCTATTTAAACATGTTGCTTGAATTTTTAAAATTTTTGGCCTCGTAACTACAGATTATTTCATGAAAATTAATATAATTACTCCTAATTATTCCTCTTAAAGGATTATCCAATTAAAACATCGATTTGAACATTCTACTATACTAATTTTACACGACACCCAAGTAATATGATTCAAAAACAATTTGTTTCATTAAGTTATATCAGTTTCTTCAAATTTTTGGCAAGATAACAACACACAATTCCTTGCAAATTGATATAACTACTCCTAAATATGCCTATTATTGGATTATACAATTAAAACATCAATATGAATATTCTACGACACTAATTTTTCATAAAACATAAGTAAGATGCATTAAAAACTGCTATTTAAATATGTTGATTGAGTTTTTGAAACATTTTGGTCGCATAACTAAACAAATAATTTCGTACAAATTAATAAAATTACCCTTAATTGTGCCTATTATAAGATTGTCCACTTAACACTTCGATATGAATATTCTACGACACTAATTTTTCACAAAACAAAAGTCGATTAATTAGAAATTGCATTGTTTAACCAGGTTGTTTAAGATTTTCAATATTTTTTACCTCATAACTCCACATAATTTAAAAAAAATTAATATAATTACTCTTAATTATGTCTATTAGAATATTTATCCAATTAACACTTCGATAGGAACATTCTACGACACTAATTTTGCACAAAACTTAAATAAGATGCATTAAAAACAGTATTTAAACAAAATGTTTGAGTTTTTAAAATTTTTTGGCCGCATAACTTGTATATAATTTATTGCAAATTTATATAATTGTTTCTAAGTATGTCTATTATAAGATTGTCCAATCAAAACATCAATATGAATATTTTACATCACTAATTTTGCATAAAACATAAGTAAGATGCATTAAAAACAGCTGTTTAAACAAGTTATTTGACTTTTTCAAAAATTTTGGCCGCATAACTACGCATATGTGCGACCCTTTTTCGCGCGCTCCGCACCGCCGCCGGGCGATGGGTTGCGGAAGAAGGACACGGAGATCCCTCTCGAGCGTGCATCTGCTGGGTGTCGGCCGATTCTGCCGTTTAGAGATATTTGTATGCACATTCAGGGGGTTTTTAGTGATTGTGAGTTCTTGTAGATTCCGGTGGGCGCAAGCCCCCACCGTTAATTACCCTGGGCTACGAACCTCGAGGCACCTCTGGATCTTTGAAAGAGAGAAGCAAATAGTATAGTTAAGAGATAGTCAAGTGGTCGTCTAAGTTTATAAAAGGGGTCTACGGAAGATGAACCTACAAACAGATCGGTTCAATCTAGGGAAAGACAAACCTACAAACGGATCGGTTTTGTCCTATGGGGGACGAACCTACAAACGATCGGTTCGGTCCATGCCACCTCGAGATGTAACCTTACCAACGGACCGGTTAATCTCTTCATAGGGGGCTTGAGGTGAGTCTACATACGAGGCCGACTCGACCTCCGTTGATCTAGAAGATAAACCTACAAACAGACCGGTTCAATCTTAACTAGTCAACAACCAATCACACAAAATACAACTCGAAGCACTGAGCCGGTTGATCTTGAGGTTGGTGAATCAGGAGAAGGGTGGCTATGGCCCACGTATTTCTTCTCACCGATCTTCTAGATCATGAATTCGTAGCACTAGGCCGATTCATAAACCTAGGAAACACAATTGCACACAATGTCAAACATGAAGCGGACGGGCGGTTCAACATTGAGGCATGTGTTAGTGAAGGAACCTACCTACGAACGGTTCACATTCACATTTTGTGGATGAATCTACCAACAGACCGATTCAATCTCACATTCTCGGGAAATGAGCCAGGAGACAAACTCATCGACGGACGAGTTCAGTCTTGCCAGCTCAAATGGTCATGAATTACTTGTTCATGACACCGAGTCATTAAGATGTCACTTCGCTAGGACATCGTAATGTTCTTCATCTTCAAAGTCGACATATCTCTCCATGCGATGTCGTAGCTTTGGTCAATCTTCAACGAACGTCAAGATGTTCTTGTCTCGACTAATCATCCTACGTGTTGCATTACTTGTGCAAAATTACTATGTAGCCCTACACCCCTTGTGTGAGCGTATTCAATCATGAGTTACTTGCTCATGGGCGAGTCATTAAGATGTCACCTCTCTAGGACATCGTAATGTTCTTCTTCTTGAGTCGACGTATATCTTCATGTTAGTGTCGTAGCTCGGTTATTCTTCATCGGTGTCAAGATGTTCTGTCTCAACATACTTCTTCATGCTTTGCTATTAAAGCCTTATTCATCTCACGTCAAGATGTTCTGTCTCAACGTATCTTGTTGTTCTTCATCAAGTGTCAAGATGTTCTTGTCTCGACATATCTTTTCATATTGCTATTGAAGCCTTAATCATCCCACGTCAAGATGTTCTTGTCTTGACTAATCACTTTAAATGTCATGTCATGTGTGCAAATATTCATATGTGGCTCTACACTCCTTATGTGAGCATATTTATTCATTTCTTAAAATGCACAAAGTCTATTATAATATCTTCCATTATTATAAGGATGCATTTATTATTATTATTATTATTACTATTATTATTATTATTATTATTACAATTATTATATTACTATTATTATTTTTATTATTATTATTTTTATTTCTTAAACCCTATTTGTCTATGTAGAAAATTATTTACAAAAATAGGAAAAGGGGTAGCTATTAATATTTTTGGGATTTTTTATAATGGCTAAAATAGTAGGATTTTATTTTCATTATTTCTAAACTCTATTTATTTTGTAGAAAATCACTTACAAAAATAATAGAAAGTAAGATAGCTATGTTTTATTTATATTTTTTTAAAAATGCTTATAATAGCTAAAGTAATAGAATTGTGTTATTATATTCTATTATATTGTAATACTATTCATTATGTAAGAATTATTTACAAAATCAAAAGATGGTTAGCTATACTATTTTACTATTATCATTATTATTATTATTATTATTATTTTATTATTATATTTTTTTTTAATATCTATAATAGCTAAAAGAAATCATTACTAATATTCTATTCTATTTATTATACTATTCATTATATCTATTTTTATTATCTCTATTTATTATCTATAGAAAGGTATAAGATTTTATTATTAGTCATAAGGGATGAAATTCATTATGTTTTTATTAAAACTATTATTTTTATCACATTTTATTTATCAAAAGTATATTTTTGTATATTTGTATAGAAATAACAAAAGAAACACAATTCACATTATAAAACTATAATGCATTTTACTATTTATTACCATAGTAGTATATTTTTGTTTATTTTGTGCTATTTATTTTTATTATTATTTTTTTTACAGAAAATATCAATATAATATCTATTATTATTATTATTATATTTTTTATTTATCAAAGAATATAGCTAATCTCATCATTTATTATAGTATATTACTATCACTATTATTATTTCATAGAAAATCACTTTGAAAAATCACTAAAATATATCTAGTTGTTATTTATGATTTTTATTTGTATTTTTGGAATTTTTATAGTATTTAAAATGACAAGTCAAAGCTAAGTCAAATATACCAATATATGTGATGTATTTTGCTTTTAAAATGTTTTACTATGATTATATTTTTAAAACTGGAATATTATTGTATAGAAAAATAGTATGAAAAATAAGAAAATTTTAGAAACAAATTTGAGTTAATTTGGAGTTCAGGAGCATTTTCAAATCATTTATTTATTCTATATTATTACTATTCTTTATTATTTAATTACTGGGCCTAATCTGGGCCGTTGGATCTGCTCCAAGATTAGCGCTCATCTTTCATTTAACTTCGTTCTTATTTGGGCCGCTGGATTCACCTCAAGATTAAACCGTATGCGATGTAAGGCCCAGATCCATTCTGGATCTTTATTTAAAAACACCATCTTATCCCAAGCGTCCGATTTATTCCAAGATTTGCACTAACATCAATACTCGTGCCTATGCGCTAATATTCGTGCGCACCGTTTCTTTGATTGTTCGTTGACCACCTTGCCGAGATTCGCGCTAGCGACTATTGCCGGCGACCGGAGCCTTGTCCTTCCGATCAGATGAACCCAGTAGCATCGTCTCGTTGCCAAGAAACTCTCTGCCACTCCTGATCGAAGATCAATGCGGTGCTTCATCGCGTACAAGGGTACCGTTTTCCGATCTGATCCGGTTTGATATTGATCGAGTTTCTAATCGGAAATTCAACCTAATCAATCCATGATTCTTGCGATTAACCTTCCGGTATTGATCGCCTAGGCCTTCTAATCATGTTTGCAAGTTCAATTCTTTACGAATTCATCGTGTGTAGCCCTATCAACCTTAGTCTTTGCTCGATGCAGTCTGAAGCCATGTTTGTCTCGAGTGTTATACATCCGATTACCTCCAACTATGGTGCTTTCTTGCATCTTGAATCAATCGTATGCCTTCGGATCATCGTTCAAATAATGGAATCGAGAGGGTTAAGTAGCCCTTCTATCGATTCAATGCGAACATGTCGATTGAATCGGTGAATGGGAGAATTGAATAATTCTACTACCAATCCCGTTATTCAATCGGTTACACAAAGAGAAATGCAACAAGATATAGAAACGATTATATGAAACTTAAGCTAAAGCTCAAGTCTTTGTTTATTTAGTATTCACGGTTTATTCAAAGATAATATTGTTAATTCGAGAATTCAACCAAAAAAATAGAAATTAAGGAACGAAGTGCAAGAGAAGTATGAAAATCGAATTATAGCGTTTGAATCAAATGGAAAATAGAAAATTACTATACGGTTCATATGCAAGAACCAAGCTTGTTATACAATTTCATAGAATCATTCTCAAATACACTTTGAATTTTTTAACGATACCTAATCAAGCTTGTAGGTGATGAATGAATCTCTTGGAAGGCTTTGTGAATGAATTGAATTGAGAGACTAAGTCTACTATCAATTAATTCAATTGCCTTTTTCTTGCTCCTTTTTGCTATCTCTCTCTTCTTCTTACGCTAATTGCTTCTTTCTTTCTTGCTCTTAATTGTCTAGCCTTCAAAACTTGCTTCTGTGTTCTCCAATTCGGTTTATATAAGCTAAGAGTGTGTAATTTGCTAAATGGTGATTGGTTGGGTAATTAGCACTTGGATCACGGCTTGGATTCAATCTCCACCTTTGGTTCGAGTTTAGATCAATGGTTAGGATGTATTTGTGCTTTCTAATTACTCAATTGAGTTGGTACATCGATGGTTAAGCCGTTTGAGTTAGTTACAAAGGTTCTTTTATTCACTCTTTTGCCACTCTCCATATTAACTAACCATCACTCACTTCGGGACATTCTAGAACCTTCTCCACTCCTGCGATCACCGAGAGAGCTCTACGAAACACTATAAAAGCCTCGTATAATGAGAGATCTCCATTTCTCCATTTGAGCCCGATTTTTTACTCAATTACCATTGCCATCACCTTCTTCATCAATTCATCCAATTGCAAGCTCCTTTAGTCTCTTCTTAGCTCCAGAAGTTGATCTGTCTCACCTCTTGGATCATTCTCATGCTTCACATTGAGTTTGAGTTAGCTATTTTCTTCCCAGATTGGTGACTTGGTGAATTACTATTTCTGAGCTTCAAAATCATCATCTTTGCATTTGAACAGCGTCGCCTTGGTGAGAGGAGGCTCTTTGTGCAATTAATTTCAACTTTGCAAGTGTACAAAGGTTAGTCCCAATTTTGATCTCATTGATTTGCCTCAACTCAATTCCTTTTATTCTTTCCATGTTCCTTGAAATTCATGTTTGATACATGTTCTAATCAATGAAATACACCTTTCTATCGAATGAATTTGAAGGATTCTGTCATCTCTAGTCCACTCGGCCATGGCGCCTCTCGGCCAGTCGCGCGGAAGAAAGAGGAGAAGAGGAAGAAGAGAAGAAGAAAGCGCCCGGGGAGGCGGTCTCGGCGCATGTGAGCCGCGACGGAGCGGGGCCCACGGTCGGAGGATGGTGTGCGTGAGCCAGGTACGCCTTTCCTTTCTTTCTCTTTTATTTAAATTCCAGTTGTATTTGAATGAGATTGGCTTACCTAGTGGCTTATGCACCCCTGACTCATAATCCTGACAATATGGTCCCACCTGTAAGATTACAGAGTCTAGGCTTACGGCAATTGATTAGTATACGTATTAGGGCTAATTAGGCTGAGTTGGCATGTCCTGATTGGCTGCTATATTAATCACTCCCCTTTAGCATTAATGATCTGCTTAACATCTGCTGAGGTGGCCTTGTAGTATTATGCCATGTGGCATTAACAGAGTGAGGTGGCCCTGTGGTATTATGCCATGTGGCATAGGCTGAATGAGGTGGCCTTGTAGTATTATGCCATGTGGCATTAACAGAGTGAGGTGGGCTTCCCTGGTTATGCCGTGTGGCATGTGCTGGGGTGAGGTGGACCTGTCATAGCCTGCCACGTGGCATGCTGGTGGGGCCCACATGTCAGGTCAGTGTGGTGGTGGGGCCCACCTGGCTGAGGTGGACCAATGGGGTGCTGACACGTGGCATGAGGTGGCCCAATGAGAAGCTGCCACGTGTCATATCCTTTCCCTTCTCTGATTCTGCGTGTATGTGTCTGGGGTCCCCGGTTGCACCCGGATGAGTCTCGTCCCAGTTGTACCCGAAGCTTGCTTTGATCAAATCCCAGCCTTTGATTAATCCATTTATTCTGCCTTTATCTTCCCTGAATTTATTTTAATAGCTCCACTTATCCAAAAATCATGAAAATTTCACCAAAAATCCCTAAATTCATGATGATCATCCCTGTAATTTTTAATTCCATTTTTGCCCCTCCTTCTCTGAGTTAAAAATTCTTTATCAAATAAACCACATTATTATTACATACGAATTAATCCACGATCTCAATTGTAGCCACATGTCTCTGCGAATTATCTCTCTCTTGCAGAAACCACCCTAACTAAATATCAATTAGACTTATATTGACATTCATTAGGGCTTGATTTGATCAAATGCTGGACTACTTATCGGCATTAATACAAATCTAGACTTGATCAGGTGGTTGCTCTCGACTTTGGCACTTTGATCAGTCTTGTGAAATTGACTTTCAATCCCTTAACATGAGGGTGACTTGGTCAAATAACGACTACTTATCGATCGTAATTGACACAAATCAAAGCATAGTTAGGTGGTTGCTCACGACTTTGGCACCGGAGTCGACCTTGAAAGTAAAATCACATTTGGAATTTCTTATGATTAATTGCATCAAAATGCTAGCTTGGCTTTGACATCATTTCATGTAGCATAGGGATTATCTTGCTTGAGTTCTTAGGGTTTGCTCAGAGTAGATTCTTAGGGTTCACTTCGACTCTCTTGATATTCTAGTCAACGAGGTGTGGGGTCCACTGTCGGTGAAAAATGATTAGATGGATGACCCCTCTAGAGATCTCTCTCTTGAATCTCTGAGGGTCATCCATCTCGAATGAATAGGAGATGACGGGGTATTTATATCCTTGCTTTGCACTTAGGATTTCCTTGTGGGATTAATGTTTAACCCTTACTCGGATTGATTAGACTTATCGGATAGACTAGGTTCATCTTTGTCAAAGTTTGCTTGCGAGTGATTTGTCATGTGGGTCCCACTTGTCGGAAAAATGTGATCGGATGGGCGACCCATCGGGAGATTTTCTCTCTCGAAATCTCGATGGTCGGCCACCTCGAATGAGTAGGAGGTGGTGGAGTATTTATATCCTTGTCTCTCACCCGACATTTCCTTGTGGGATTAATCGATTTGTTCGGGGTTATGCGGCGACCTTTCTGATCGGTGGGCCACCTTTCTCTTGCTCCCTTTCTTCTTCCCCTTTCTTATGATTCATCATTAATCATCGATTTATTTCATTTATTCATCTATTCATCCTTGAAACTTTTCAAGGGTAAACAAAGAAACCCACCAAGACGAGCCTTGAACGCTCGAAAGGCTTGTCTTGGTGCATTATTCCTTATTATTCATCACTTCATTTCTCATGACGTCTTCTCCTCTTTGGGTATTGTAGTTTCATCTCATGACGCCATTCCGCGTCGCCCCTTGAGTCATTATCATTCTTTTTACGAGGATCCTAGCGATTGGACTCCTCTCGTCTCAGCCATCCGAGCGACTCCTGTCTACCCGCGAGGCGGCGGTTTATTCTTTAGAGATGATCGACCTCGTGATATCATGCCCCTTCGACCTTTAGGCGTTGCCTCTCGACTCCTTTGACACATCTCCTGGGCAAGGAGATTATTGACGAGGAGAGGCCTCTCGGTGGTCTTCCGCTTCTTTCATGGCTCCTTTAGAGTGCCACGGTTACCAGCTGGAGTGGACTCGATATATACTCATGCGGGAGAGGACTATACTTGAGCGTCTTGGGATATACGACCGATCTTTACGTCGATGTTTCGCTATCACATCGACACACCCTGGCTGTGGGCCTTTTGCGAGAGGTGGAACTATTCCACCAACACTTTGTTCATCGATGACCGGGAGCTGACTCCGACCCTCCTGGAGATACAGCAGTTGACAGGGTTGCCGATCTTTGGCTGGTTTTACGACGAGTTCATAGTCTCGCCTGCTGACTTGAGAGATTCATCTCGATTCCCGTCATCTTTACAGAGGGTGTATGATGTATACCACCATTTGAGAGGGGGTCACTCCGGAGTCCCCTTCAGACATTGGATTGCCTATTTCACAGATCGAGTTCATACTCGTCCCGAGGGCTTAGCCTCTATTCGAGATCCTTTTGGTACAGGTCGGCTCGAGATTCACTATGACGGCCCTACCCCTTCTCAGGATGCATTGTGCTCTCACGATATAGATCGGGAGACTTATTTGACCGCATTCATTTCCTGGTGGATCATTACTTTCTACTACCCGGCTCCCAGCATACACCATCCGGCCTTCGTATTTGTCATGGCGAGTTTGATTGCGCGCGGCGGCGGATTTCCTTAGCGGTGCTGTGTTGGCCAACATTTACGGGGGTCTCCGCGGTCTAGTATCATCTCGTAGTCTTCGAGATGTAGGGAGGCGATTCCATGGCATTTGGTTAGCGGTGGCTTCATATGCATTGGTCGGGTTCTTATGATCCTGGTATGGTTTGCTTCATTGAGAGACCATTTACCTCTGTTGGGCGATTTAGCGGAGTGCGACCCACTTCTTTGACTCCCACGGATGCCGGATACGATTTTATAGGAGTCGCGATCATCGAGGTTCGCTCGAGATAGGCGATGACTCGCGGGATAGCCGGGGCGTGGAGCGGTCGGTGGTTGATAGTAGGGTTCCTTCTTCGACCCTTCCAGGTATTCGGGATAGGCGGCGACTTGGAGTACCTTGTTAGCATCCGCCGAGTTTCCTTCCTTTTAGATCGGGTGATCACATATTCATTGAGCCCTATTCACCTCATCGGTGTGCACGTCGGTTTGGGCTAGATCGGGATATCCCGGCGCCTCTTCTTCGTCTGAGTTTTTGGCAGCTGACTTGGAGGGTGTCGGGTGGTGTTACACTCACCTCTTCCGACTAGGTACAGGTGTTCGTTGCCAGATGGTTCCCACTTCTCGAGTTCCCACTTTCTCGAGACGTTATCAGCAGTGGTATCATGATGCCATCCGCTCTTATCAGTCATACACTCCTCCTGTAGTTGCACGTGTCACTTGCCCTCGTGACGGATATGTATTTTCTAGCGGCGATATCTCATACGGCCGCTCTCTTTTCCCAGACATCGCTGTAGAGCCTATTGATTTCCAGGGTTTAGACAGCCGGTTTTCTCGTGCTCCTGTTAGGACTACTCTTACAGGTACACTTCATTATTCCTTTTAGGTTACTTTCCCTTTTGATAAGCCTCGTCTCATTTCAACCAATTCTTTTTTGATTCAGAGTTGGCTTACGAATATGATCATGCGGAGCCCGGGTTCTCGGTCCCTCGTCCACGAGTGGTCGACGTTCATTCTCAGCCACATGTTGAGCCACCGCTCCGGCCATGTGGGGAGAGATCGAGACGGCGCCTCTCGGCGCCTTCCCCGTCTTCTTTTCCTTCTCCCACTCCGGGTGATTTTCTTTCTTGACTCGCCTATCCTTATTCGGGCGCACTTCATTTTCATTTCGATTAAGGTTTATTTTTCAGCTCGCGGGACATCTCCCGTGGAGGCGGCCGAGACGACATCGTAACGATTCGTCGACGCCGGCGAGCACCTTTATTTCGGGGTTTTGCACCGACCTTGCCGTCGCAGGTTCGTGTGCTTCATTTAATACCTAGTTGCCAGCATGCACTAGTATTTTCATTCTTACATGTAGATTTTACAGACCCTGAGGCCGATGACATGGCATCTCCTCATCGCTCGGAGTCTTTTTTCTACGACGGTCCTGCCTCACCGTCGATCTTATTGGTGCCTACCGGGGATGGCGACTCCTTTGACGTGGTTCTGGGGCCAGTGCTCACTCTTGCACTACCGAGAGGAGGCTTCTTTAGAGCGGGGAGTCCATTGGGCGTCGAGCCGCGGGCGACGAGCCACTGCCGATCGAGGGAGGGCCATCTCATACTTCTTCATCTCCCGACGGGCGCCTCTCATGGCCACGGATGACGAGTTTCGGCGAGCAGGTTGCAGTCGACTACGACTCAGAGTTGGATGAGAGCTGGCTGGTGGAGCAGCTATTCCACAGCCCAGAGACGGGGGTTCCGGCTAGCGAGGGTCTCGCCGATCCTCATGCTTCTCCCGGTACCTTATATTTCCTTTATCATTTGCCCGTATTTCACTTTTCTATGTACTTATGCTTCTTATTTTATTTTGTAGCCGAGTCTAGTGCACCTGTAGGTCCTCCTGAGGCGACCGACATCCCTATTCCTGACTCAGTCCCGCCTGTCTCAGGCGACGAGGCGATAGGTTAGATCTTTTCTTCCTTCTATTTCTTCTTTGGTTATAACAATTCGTCTAACCCATTTATTTTACTTGCAGATGTTTCATCGAGGGATGTGCAGCTCGCCTTGGCCGCGCTGGCGGATGCGCTCCGGGATACCTTCTTCGGAGGCTATCCGCTAGATTTCGAGATCTTGGACTCTCTGCCCAGTAGATTCTCTTTTGATTGGTATAGGCTGATGCGGGATATCATCGCGCCAGCTCTACTCATTGCACCTCGTCTCGAGAGCACTTTCATTTCTAGGAGGTGTGAGGAGCTGCTCAGGGCTTACCAGGATGCGAGCTCTCTCGTATACCAGCACGAGTTGGAGATCCATGAGCTACGCAGGCATTTGGAGGCTGCTCGACTCCATTATCTTCAGCGGCTCTCTTCTTGTGCTACTCTCCGCTCTATGGGAGTCAGTGGTGGGCCCGCTCGACTGCTCGTGCAGGAGCTAGAGGACCACAGATTGTCGGTGGAGGGCTTCTCTCGACATTTGGCGGGACGTCTCCCAGAGCTGCAGATTCACACGAGCGTCCGGGATAGTGCCTTCACTCAGTTCTTGGACTTCGAGGCAGCTTCGGAGGAGGATAGGCACTCCCTCCATACTCATTTAGAGACTATTAGTACTGTGCTATTAGAGTTGGAGTCCCGCTTTTTGGGCCCATAGACTGCACTTTCATTTTTTCTTTTCTCCTTTTCTTTTGCTATACTTGATATAGGATGCATTGACATTTATCATTTTGATCTCTTGTTGTGGATGATGCTTGCCTTTATTATTATTATCCCTTCATCGCTTCCTCTGCAGCGCGAGGAAATATTTCATCCATTCATGCTGTGCACCTCTAATCTTATTTGCAAAAGCGCCCTATTACAACTGCTTCATTCTTTCGCAGCGTCTAAACATAATAAAAGGAAAATCTTACAACATCCTATTACATTCATTCTATACATCATTTCTTTTTATTCATGGCAATACAAAATTCAAGTAACCGGGGTATTTTACGGATACCGTACCTGTCTGTATTGACCTCTAGGCCGGGTACAGAATAAACCCGTTTATCCCTTTATTACTGATGGATAAACTTACCAGTATCAATTGAATTATGGATGCAATTGATAACACCATTTTGTGGATGCTCCTTGTATATTTAATTGACATTTATTTTGTGGAAGCTCACCCACTCTCCCCTCATTTGTGCACCGTTGCGTGCCAAAGTGGAAACTCACATTCACTCATCTCCACTCAATTTGTTTTGTGGGGGCACTACCCTCAAACATCCATCACGCATCCCTGCGAGACAGGCTTTCATCGGGTAGGTCCGCTCTCCATAACCTGAGTCACTTCTTTAAGCGAATTACTTTATTTGACACTGAATGTCGGGCAAAAGCATAAACCCTTAATCTGACCCCTCCATGATCTACTTTGGGATTAGAAACAGATCACCTCCTTGGGCGTGTGGTACTTTTGCGGATGAATGTACCCAACCTGGTTTTTTTTTTATTTTAGCTACCCTCAAACATCCATCACGCATCCTTGCGAGACAGGCTTTCATCGGGTAGGTTCACTCTCCATGACCTGAGTCACTTCTTTAAGCGAGCCGCTTTGTTTAACATGAAATGTCGGGTACAAGCGTAAACCCTTGGTCTGACCCCTCCATGATATGTCGTGGGATTATGACACACCATTTCTTCGGGCGTGTGGTGCTTTTACGGATGAATGCACCCAACCTGGCTTTGTATAACACTCGTGGTGTCGGGGACAAAGGTGGCAACCCCTTATTGAAAATGTTTTATTATTTTTATTTATTTTTATTTTTTATTTTTATGAGCAGGAAAGTAGGTTTTTATTGTTTTACATATATATCCTTTTATTTTATCAGAAGGGGGCAAATTTTTGTTATTAGTGATATATGCTACTAATAATACGAGAGTTATTTATTTACATGCCCTCAGAAGCGACTATTTGCTAGCCACCAATTTGCTCGACCTATCCCTTGACTTGCGCCGCGGGCGACCAATATGAGCAACTTTCGTCATTGGGCAACAGATAGTTTGAGGGACAAACTGCAAACCCTGCCCATTTTTGTGTTTATTCTGTATCAAATGGACAAACCCAGTGGTATTTGTATTGTGAGCCCAAACACCAAAGCTCTCGCCTTACATTCTCGCGTGGTTTTGGCTTTGAATTCTCTTATTCTATATATTTTTTTATAGGGCTAAATGTATTTGTGTGGTTTTGGATTTTTAGATGCATTCTATTTACAGATGCACAAATAGGGTTTTTGGGATTTTTATGCAAAAGTGGAGGTTAGACATGGGTTTGTGTTTCGTGCACGTGTGTGTAAGCGAACACTTATCCCCTCCTTATTTATTTACAATAGATACTACTCGGTTGGCCCCTCTCTGGGCTAGGTGTAGTACTTCTTCAGATATCGCCCATTAATCGGTGGCATGGGCCTTTCACCTTCATGGTCTATGAGTTGGTATGCGCCGCCCCCGTATACCTTCTCAATTACGTATGGCCCTTCCCAATTCGGGGAGAATTTTGGGCGATGTGCCGCCAATAATTGGCCTCTTAAGGACAAGAACAAGCTCCCCTTGTTGAAATGCCCTGACTCGCGCCATCTTATCATATGCCCTTGCCATTTTTGCCTGATATATTTCAAGGTTCTGCTGGGCTATCAGTCTCTTCTCGTCCATGGCATCCAACTCGTCCGCCTAAGTTGTTGGCATTCGTCCATGGTCATATCATTTTGCATAGCCACCCGCAATGACGGTAGTTCCACCTCAAGAGGAGAACGGCTTCAACCCCAAAAGCCAGAGAATACGGGGTAGCTTGCGTAGGTGTTCGGTACGTGGTCCGATAAGCCCATAATGCCTCCTGTAGACGATTATCCCAGTCTCGTTGGTTGCCGTCTACGGTCTTTTTCCATGATATTGATCGGGGTTTTGTTAAAGGCTTCGGCCAGGCCATTGGCTCTCGGATTATAAATGGACGAGAATCTCCAATCAATGTTAAATTGCTCCGCCAGGGCATAGACTTTGGAGCTCTTGAAGGCCGTCCCGTTATCGGATATTATTCGTTGTGGGGTACCGAATCGGTAGAGGATGTGCGTCTTAAAGAATTTAACCACATCGGATGCTTTGACTTCTTTGAGTGGAACGGCTTCAGCCCATTTGGTAAAGTAATCCGTTGCCGCCAAGATGAACCGGTGACCTCTCGACGTAGGAGGGTCTATGGGCCCTACTATATCTGTGCCCCACATATTAAATGGCCAGGATGCTACCGTGGGGTGCAACGGGTTTGGCGCTTGATGTATAAAAGGGCCATGTATCTGGCACATGCGGCATTTCTTCGCGTGCTCTTCACAATCAGCCACCATCGTGGGCCAATAATACCCCATTCGCTTAATCTTTAGCTTCATTTTTGGCCCAGACTGATGTGCTCCGCATAGTCCGGAATGAACTTCTTTCATAACCTGCCCGGCTTCAGGCCCTGATACACATCTCAGCCACAACTGATCATAAGACCTACGGTATAGCGTATTGCCCACATATGCATACCGTAGTACCCGTTTTCTTAGTTGATCAGCTATCCTTTTATCCTTGGGGAGGGTGCCATGCCGGAAATATTCGATGAACGGTTGTCTCCAATCATCGTCTTCTTCAGTTATCATTGTCTCTTGGCATTCCATCTTTTCTAGCCCAGTATTTTCATTATTCACATTGTCTGTCGTCTGACACAATGATAATGGTCTTCTATTGCGGACGATGATGTGGATTTCCGGCTCTGTTGGTTCACCCAGCTCTTTAGCGAGTTTGGCCAACGCATCTGCTTCACCGTTCACAGCCCTCGTGACCTTCTCGATGGACACGTACGGGATTTTCTTCATTAATTCCATGGCCTTTCGGTGATATTGTATTAGTTCCGCTTTAAAACTTTATATTCGCCAATTATTTGATTTATTATCAGCTGTGAATCCCCAAAGATACGCACAGCCTTGATCTCTAGTTCCAGTGATAGCTCTAGTCCGGCGATGAGTGCCTCATACTCGCTTCATTATTTGTACATGGTTCAGTTAAAGCCCAGAGAATGCCGTATTATCCCGCCTTCCGGAGTTACGAAGACTAGTCCTGCGCCAGCTCGCACAGTTGGGACTCCTGGGCCCGCGATCGGCTTGATCGACGAGGCGCCGTCAAAGTACATCTCCCAAATAGGACTTCCTTCTTCAACATGTAGGGTTTCCTCGTCAGGAAAGTCACATTTTAATGGGGAGTCTTCTTGGATCGGGTGTGCAGCCAGGAAATCTGCTAGCGCCTGCCCCTTTATCGCCTTTTGCGGTGTATAGGTGATGTCGAACTCGGTAAGAATGATAGCCCACTTGGCCAGCCTCCCCGTTAGCATTGGCCGAGTCATCAGATATTTGAGAGGGTCCACCTTGGATATTAATATGATTTTGTGGGCTAGCATGTAATGCCTCAATTTCTTCACCGCGAAGATTAGGGCTAGGCAATGCTTCTCGATTGGTGAATACCCATGTTCTGCCCCTACCATCATGCGACTTAAGTAATATAGCGCATTTTGATTACCATCCTGGTTTTCTTGTGCCAATAGGGCTCCCAAGGATCCATCCAAGGCGGTTGTATATAGAATGAGTTCCTTCCGGGTATGGGCGCGCCAATCTTTGGAGGGTTGAGCGATATGCCTTGATTTCTTCAAAGGCTCGGCGGCACTCGCCATCCCATTTAAACGGGATATTCTTCTTAGTCAGCCGGGTGAAGGGTTGGATTTTACCCGATAGGTTGGCTATAAACCGCCTAATGTACGCCAATTGCCCTTGCAAAGATCGCAATTGTTTTAAATTCTTTGGCGGGGATAGTTCGGTTATTGCTTTGATTTTGCCCGGTCTATTTCAATTCCCCGTGACGTACCACAAACCCCGAAAATTTACCGGATGATACCATGAATGCGCATTTCAACGGGTTTAATTTGAGCGCATGTTCTCTCGAAGGTTGAAAACGACCTCAAGATATTGGAGGTGTTCTTCATATGACATGGCTTTGATGACCGGATCATCCACATAGCATTCAACTATCTTGTGGATTAAATCGTCGAATATTTTCGTCATCGCGTTGGTAGGTGGCACTGCATTTTTCAGCCCAAACGGCATGACTTTGTAACAATATATGCCAATCGGCGTGCGGAATGCCGTGTGCCTCTCATCTTCGGCGCCATTTTAATTTGATTATAACCCGCATAACCGTCCATGAAGGAGAAGACTTCATAGGAGGATGTATGATCGATTATGATTTCGATTCACGGGAGCGGAAATCATCCTTAGGGCACGCCTTGTTTAAGTCCCGAAAATCTACACAGATGCGAATCTGCCCATTTTTCTTCTTAACCGGGACAATGCTAGCCACCCATTCTGGGTGTCTCTTCTTCCCGTATGAAGCCGGCGTCGATGAGTTTCTTTGTCTCCTCCACGACCTTTTCTTCGAGTTCTATTCTCATCCGCCTCGGCGCTTGTTTAATCGGCTTGAAGGTTGGATCAATTTTTAAGTAATGAACTGCTACGTTAGGATCTAATCCAGGCATCTCTTTATAACTCCAAGCGAAGCAGTCCATATAGCTTCTAAGGAATGTCTTCAACCTGTCAGCCACCTCTTCTGGCAATGACGTGCTTATGAAAGTTGGTCGTGGGTCTTCTTCCGTCCCCAGATTGATTTCCGCTAACTCATCGACCGTATTAGGCTCCTTTTCTAGCTGCTTTAAAGCATTTTTCAGGACCGGGGTATTGTCCTCTTCTGTTTCATTATCCGGCATCTCAACAGAAGTCATGCAACAGCTTTCTTTCATACGGTACTCGTTGAGAGACCCCTCGAAGCATGCTGCGTCATCGCAGTTATACCCTAATCCCCGGGTGTATTTTATTTTACCATCCAGGCCCAGGACTTTATTCGGGCCGCCATTCCAGAGTTCATCAAAGCGCTTGGCCTCGGCCTTGGATATGTCTCTCAGACATTTTGCCCTTTTCGCCAATTTATATAGCTCCTTTCCAAAGGGATGAGATGCAGCGTCACCGCTCGTTGCATTCTCTGATTCTTGTTCTATCACCCATTTCTTCCAAGTGTTGTGATCAGGGTTCTTCAGAGACTGGGTTGAATCGCTCTGATAGAAAATTATGGCCTTGTGAATGATAGTTTTCCCTTTGATGCGTTCCACCTTTGCCGGCACAATAAAGGTTTTCAGGGTTTGGATGTGGTTCACTTCCCTTGGCATGAGGTCTTTAAAATGCCTTTCGGGAACCACAGTAATCTCTAGCGCTGCCATCTCCTCTTCTATTTCAATATTCATGACTGAGTTGGAGCGGTAGATTTCTTTGATCGGCTTTCGTCTCGCAACCTTAGGTTCACTAGGTACGGGAGTGTGCGAGATCGTATAAGCCACCCCTCTGCCCTTGTTATTCAGGTTATGCGGAGCTGGGTCTTGTTGAAAGCTCTTCGGGAGTTGGATCGTCCCATTTCTGTGCCCTTCTTCTATAAGGTCCTTGAATACCCAACATTCTTCAATTGTATGGCCCAATATGCGATGATAAGGGCAGAATTCGCCTTCGCCGGCTCTTTCTATGTCTGCGGGTCTTTTACAGACGGGAAGTGTTAACCCACTCTTTAAGGCCTGCTCAAATATCCGAGCTGTTTTATTTTTCAGGAAAGAGTATGGTTTACTCTTCTTGACCTTGAGGGTTTGCATGACGGTCGATTGTTTGGCTTTCGTTTCTTCCCCCTTTGATTCATCTACTATGACAATTACCCGTTTGCCGCTATCGGGTGCTTGCCTTTCGGGGGTCCCGGAACGGGGTTCGCTCGTCACCTCCTTGAGTAGCTCGGAGTTATAGATCGCGGTTTGCAGGTTTTCAATCATTATCATGATTTCATTGTGTTGCACTTTAATATCCTGCATCACTTCCCATTGTTCAGACACCTCTCTTCTATTATTTTCAACTTGGTGCCTTATTTCATCGATCGCATTCCAGACGCGACCTTCGAAATTTTCCCGCCATGAGCGTTCTTCATTTATAGGCCTCGGCCTAACCGGGTTGTCCCTTCCGCTACCGGGTCCCGTGTTGATCATATATGATTCCTCACTTTCATTGTCTGTCTCGGGCCCTTTATATGGCTTCTTGAGGATGTGATAGATGATCTCTTCGTCAGACTCCTCTTCCCAGGGTTGACGATCATGGCCAGACTCTTCTCCCGAGGTAATATCGCCCGAGTTGTTAGAATCTTCGGAGTCTTCTCCCGAAGTTGCCTCTGTGATCTGGATTTGAGGGTGTTGGCGGGTTTAAAATTGAAAATGACCTCCTCTTCGAATCACTTGCATTGATTTCGTTCGGTTTTATTTGGGCCTTATACGCGACCACTTTGTTTGAAGCGGAAGGTTGCTTCTTCACCCGACTTTCTTCCGGGTCTTTGGGCTCGAGCACCTCGGGGTTTAATATTAAATTTGACCTCTTCTTCTTCTCCCATGAGGTATCAAATTTAGGGCCTTTGTTGAAGGGTTTCGACTGCTTTTGTCATTGGCGGCTTGGCGCCACGGCGGATTTAGGCGAGAAAATATTGGGCGTCATTGAATTTAATCTCAGCACCCCGAATGGTTTGACATCTCCGTCAATTCTCTTTTGCTTACCATTCTCAATGTATTTCGGGCATTGGTGCGAGTAGAGGGTATGACCCGATTACTATGAAAGCCACGGCGACCCAATGACGCCCGATAAGAGGTTTCGGCGTCAATGACATAGAATTTAGTAGGCGCTCTTAGGCTTCCGCATTGCGGGTTCGAGTTATAGCTCCCGGGGCCTTTTGGGAGTTTTGATTGAAGCCATGAATAATCACCTTTTCATCGATAGGTTCTTCACGTCTAAGGTGATGGTCTTCGGGGTTTTGAGCGGCATGATATTGATCGAAGACCCCGCGTCGACCAAGATGCGGCCAATCTTTTGCCCTCCGCAGCTTCCGGTGATATATAGCGGGCGGTTATGGTCAACGGTGCCTATCAGGAGGTCATCGTCTGTAAAGTTTATACAGGCGGCCCGCTTGGCGGTGAATAGGGCCTCCTGCATATTTTGCTCGATGAAGTATGACTTGTACTTCTCGGGATCTTGCAAGGCCTGGATTAGTACCTCCCTTAGGTCTTGTGACATCATCAACGCATCAAATATGCTTAATAGTGCTGGAATCTTACGCAGATGTGCCAACACATTATATTCTTCGCCCGTCGACCGGGTCCTTTCTGGGTTCTTGCTTGGATTCTCGACCTCTTTACCTTTATTCTGGACCTTGTCCTTTCCTTTATCGGAATCCTTGGGAGCCTGTCTCTCGGGTACGTAAGTCCCGGACCGGAGCACGGCTTTGCATTCTTCATTTTTTGTCCCAGAGGTGCTTGCCTCCCCTTCATCATTTGGGAAGAACATCTCTTCTAAAGTTGGCATATCTTCATCATGAGAAGAATATACCATGTTGCACGAAGCACCCCAGATTTCTTCGCTTTCTTCTTTATTTATTTCTTCATCTGCATCTTCTCTCTTCTGACCTAGGGTTAGCTTCTCCCAGTCTTCTTTGGAGATGAAGTGCTGGAGGGTGATCACCTCGGGACTGCCTTGCTCGCATTCTTCAATTTTATTCTTTCTGGACTTGTTATTTCTATGCTTCTTTCTCTTCTTAAGAACCTGGTCTTGGCTCTGGTCCACCTTATAATATATCCTGGGTTTTGGTGGGACCACTGGCGTGATGTCGTCCTTCCATTTCATGTCAGGTTCTTTCTTAAGGGCTTTAAGCATTTTAATTGATTTCTTCGATAGGTGCGTAGTCCATTGTTCTTCTTGGTCTTCGCTTGAGCCGGCCCGGACTTTCTCTTCCTCATGAGAGATCGTGTTGGCCTGCTCATGGGCTGATGGGCTTTGCAAGAACCCTTTTGGTAAAGTAATTTCACCATTTTTATATGCCTTCTCGACCCAATCTTTGAAGACCCAGCAATCTTCAATTGAGTGCCCTATTATTCTGTGGTATGGGCAGAAGTTGGGTTCGTCCGATTTATCGGCATCTTCCGGGCGTTTACTGGCCGGTAGGGTTAGGCCGTTCTTCAGTGCCCCTCTGAAGATTTGGGCAACTTTATCTTTTCTGAAAGAGTATGGTCTAGATTTCTTTTGTTTAAGAGATTCAAAACTCCGTGAACTCCCTCCTGGATTGGGCCTGGGTCCCTTATTGTAATTGTTGCCATTTGTGCTACTGCTGCCGCCTTGGGTGTCTGTATTGGCAACCATCTTATCTTTCAACGAGGTGAATGCCACTTTAGTCTCGGCTCGGGCTCCTCGTTGCGGCCTATTATTCATAAAGCTTGGCACGGTATGCGGTGACATCCTTTCCATGTTGGATACCGATCTGAGCAAGTCTTTAAATGTGTTGACCTTTGTCACACCAAGAAGCATGCCCATCCACCCGTCAATGTTCTTCATGATTAGGTTGACGGCCTCATCTTCGGTTAATGTGCGGTCGCATTTGATGCTGAGGTTCCGCCATCTATTGATAAAATCTGTCATTGACTCCCCTTTCTTGGGTTTAGTACTTGCCAGATCGGCTATGTTTATCTTGTCAGACACCATGACAAATCGCGCCCTGAACGAGTCTGCCATCTCGTCCCAGTCCCGATGCTCTGTTGTTTTCCAGCGAATAATACCATTGGAAGGCGGTTCCCACTAGGCTTTGAGGGAATTGTCTTAACAACAGTGCATCATTGCCACCTGTGTTGCCGCACGAGGCTACAAAGTGGGCCAGGTGTTGTTCGGGGTTCAGGTCTTTGTTGCCTTCCCCGGAGAAGGTCCTGAAGCGGGGGATCACATACCCTTTAGGATATTCTTCTAAGTCATATATGGCAGGGTATGGATGTCCACAGTTTTTTACGGGAGGGATAGCGTATCCACCTCCAGCTATTTGCATTTGCTGGGCAATCATGGCTTGAATCTCTTTCCGGGATATTCCCGTTGGTTCAGCCTCCACATCTATGGTTCTATGTGGATGGGGTTTAGAATCGACGGGTTGTTTTCCCTTATGATTGCTTTTGGTACTTGTGGACCCCTTCTTGACGGAACTACCGGCTTTGAAATTGGCGTCTTGTGATTCTTGCAATGACTTGACCGCCTTGATCGGTTCTTCGTTTTGTTTCGGCATGGTAGCGATTAGCTCCGTTGCCTAATCGCCTCTTCATCCCGTGCCTCGATGTGGCCTTTTAGTATTTCAATTTCATCGATAGGCACTTCGGGACGTGTTTCGACGTCATCTTCATTATCGAAGAAATCAGGGTTTTCGTTGTGGTCTTCCCCTTCCTCTGCTATTGCCCTCGGGGTTGACTCTCTTGGGAGGTCTCCCTTTTCTACCATTATTTTTGTTGGTATTGGTGACGTGAGCTTGATTAGGCGGGGACTGGTCATCCTGGGTCATATTCACCTCAGCATCAGTGTCCGGATCAGTATCGTAGCTTATGCTGATGGTGTTGACTGAGAAGTGCTCTTCATAGCGAGCGGTTCTTCTCTTCTTCTTTGTTTGGTCAGGGGCAGTTATTTTCAAACTATTGAGTGGTATTCTCGAGCCTAATCGGTTGAACACACTCTTTTGACCTAAGCGGTTGAATACGCTCTCGGACGGAGCGTTGGACCTGCCGGCCTTGTTGGGCTGGGCTTGAGATTGGGATCTTGTTGGCTGGGAACCCTTTGGGACCCACACCTGCTGGGTGCTAGGTGTTGCCTTTGGTGTAAACCTCCTCGGGTTCGGAGTGGAGGCAATGACTTGCGGCCGACCCATGCCTTGAGATTGATTGGGGCGGAAGACGTATCGTCTCGACTTAGCGTTCTTGACGCTCTTCCTCTGTTTGAGGGCCCTGTGAGCCTTATAGATGGCTTCCGCAGGGGTTTGAGACTTATCCTGGCGGCGCTGAGGCCTTTGAGATGGGCGAGGTGTGGGCTTAGGCACCTCCCATGCACAGCGGAGGCGGCTGGGCCGAGTTCTTGGCCACTATGCGGAGGCCGTGAATTTGTTGGAGACTGGGATGGCTGGCCTAGCCACCAGCTGGTTTTGGTATGCATCCAGGGCCCTCTTCCTGGATGCTTGAGAGTTACGGGCAGTTTGGGCTGCGACCTTTGGAACTGTCTTCTTAGACGGTCGCCTTCTCCTCTTTGGGGAGGTAGTAGGAGAGGCCATTACGTTGTTGGAGATCCCCTTGGGAGTCAGGGTGATCGATTCTTCCTCCTCGTCCGGAATAGAGATCTGGACGGTCGCGGGAGTGAAGGCGGCCACTGGAGCTGGGCTATAGACAGTCAGTTCTTGTGGGATGGTCCCAAAGAACATGAATAGTTTGCCTTCTGGGGCTCTTTGCGGGAGTGACGGTGTAGGGAGCGAGGTTGAAATTTCCAAAGTATGCCATTTCTGCAAAAACAAAAACACTTGAAAATTATTAGTCATTTTAGCACATAGAAGACCACTTGTATCTCTTAACTATTCTATTTGACTCTCTCTTTCAGAGATAAGAGGAGAATCTAGGTCCCACCGGGCGTGCCAGATCCTGTGCGACCCTTTTTCGCGCGCTCCGCACCGCCGCCGGGCGATGGGTTGCGGAAGAAGGACACGGAGATCCCTTCCGAGCGTGCATCTGCAGGGTGTCGGCCGATTCTGCCGTTTAGAGATGTTTGGATGCACATTCGGGGGTTTTTTTTTTAGTGATTGTGAGTTCTTGTAGATTCCGGTGGGCGCAAGCCCCCACCGTTAATTACCCTGGGCTACGAACCTCGAGGCACCTCTGGATCTTTGAAAGAGAGAAGCAAATAGTATAGTTAAGAGATAGTCAAGTGGTCGTCTAGGTTTATAAAAGGGGTCTACGGAAGATGAACCTACAAACAGATCGGTTCAATCTAGGGAAAGACAAACCTACAAACAGATCGGTTTTGTCCTATGGGGGACGAACCTACAAACAGATCGGTTCAGTCCATGCCACCTCGAGATGTAACCTTACCAACAGACCAGGTTAATCTCTTCATAGGGGCTTGAGGTGAGTCTACATACAGACCGACTCGACCTCCGTTGATCTAGAAGATAAACCTACAAACAGACCGGTTCAATCTTAACTAGTCAACAACCAATCACACAAAATACAACTCGAAGCACTGAGCCGGTTGATCTTGAGGTTGGTGAATCAGGAGAAGGGTGGCTATGGCCCACGTATTTCTTCTCACCGATCTTCTAGATCATGAATTCGTAGCACTAGGCCGATTCATAAACCTAGGAAACACAATTGCACACAATGTCAAACATGAAGCGCTGGGCCAGTTCAACATTGAGGCATGTGTTAGTGAAGGAACCTACCTACAGAACGGTTCACATTCACTGTTTTGTGGATGAATCTACCAACAGACCGATTCAATCTCACATTCTCGGGAAATGAGCCAGGAGACAAACTCATCGACGGACGAGTTCGATCTTGCCGGGCTCAAATGGTCATGAATTACTTGTTCATGACACCGAGTCATTAAGATGTCACTTCGCTAGGACATCGTAATGTTCTTCATCTTCAAAGTCGACATATCTCTCCATGCTGATGTCGTAGCTTTGGTCAATCTTCAACGAACGTCAAGATGTTCTTGTCTCGACTAATCATCCTACGTGTTGCATTACTTGTGCAAAATTACTATGTAGCCCTACACCCCTTGTGTGAGCGTATTCAATCATGAGTTACTTGCTCATGGCAGCGAGTCATTAAGATGTCACCTCTCTAGGACATCGTAATGTTCTTCTTCTTCAGAGTCGACGTATATCTTCATGTTAGTGTCGTAGCTCTGGTTATTCTTCATCAGGTGTCAAGATGTTCCTGTCTCAACATACTTCTTCATGCTGCTATTAAAGCCTTATTCATCTCACGTCAAGATGTTCCTGTCTCAACGTATCTTGTTGTTCTTCATCAAGTGTCAAGATGTTCTTGTCTCGACATATCTTTTCATATTGCTATTGAAGCCTTAATCATCCCACGTCAAGATGTTCTTGTCTTGACTAATCACTTTAAATGTCATGTCATGTGTGCAAATATTCATATGTGGCTCTACACTCCTTATGTGAGCATATTTATTCATTTCTTAAAATGCACAAAGTCTATTATAATATCTTCCATTATTATAAGGATGCATTTATTATTATTATTATTATTACTATTATTATTATTATTATTATTACAATTATTATATTACTATTATTATTTTTATTATTATTATTTTTATTTCTTAAACCCTATTTGTCTATGTAGAAAATTATTTACAAAAATAGGAAAAGGGGTAGCTATTAATATTTTTGGGATTTTTTATAATGGCTAAAATAGTAGGATTTTATTTTCATTATTTCTAAACTCTATTTATTTTGTAGAAAATCACTTACAAAAATAATAGAAAGTAAGATAGCTATGTTTTATTTATATTTTTTTAAAAATGCTTATAATAGCTAAAGTAATAGAATTGTGTTATTATATTCTATTATATTGTAATACTATTCATTATGTAAGAATTATTTACAAAATCAAAAGATGGTTAGCTATACTATTTTACTATTATCATTATTATTATTATTATTATTATTTTATTATTATATTTTTTTTTAATATCTATAATAGCTAAAAGAAATCATTACTAATATTCTATTCTATTTATTATACTATTCATTATATCTATTTTTATTATCTCTATTTATTATCTATAGAAAGGTATAAGATTTTATTATTAGTCATAAGGGATGAAATTCATTATGTTTTTATTAAAACTATTATTTTTATCACATTTTATTTATCAAAAGTATATTTTTGTATATTTGTATAGAAATAACAAAAGAAACACAATTCACATTATAAAACTATAATGCATTTTACTATTTATTACCATAGTAGTATATTTTTGTTTATTTTGTGCTATTTATTTTTATTATTATTTTTTTTACAGAAAATATCAATATAATATCTATTATTATTATTATTATATTTTTTATTTATCAAAGAATATAGCTAATCTCATCATTTATTATAGTATATTACTATCACTATTATTATTTCATAGAAAATCACTTTGAAAATCACTAAAATATATCTAGTTGTTATTTATGATTTTTATTTGTATTTTTGGAATTTTTATAGTATTTAAAATGACAAGTCAAAGCTAAGTCAAATATACCAATATATGTGATGTATTTTGCTTTTAAAATGTTTTACTATGATTATATTTTTAAAACTGGAATATTATTGTATAGAAAAATAGTATGAAAAATAAGAAAATTTTAGAAACAAATTTGAGTTAATTTGGAGTTCAGAGCATTTTCAAATCATTTATTTATTCTATATTATTACTATTCTGTTATTATTTAATTACTGGGCCTAATCTGGGCCGTTGGATCTGCTCCAAGATTAGCGCTCATCTTTCATTTAACTTCGTTCTTATTTGGGCAGCTGGATTCACCTCAAGATTAAACCGTATGCGATGTAAGGCCCAGATCCATTCTGGATCTTTATTTAAAAACACCATCTTATCCCAAGCGTCCGATTTATTCCAAGATTTGCACTAACATCAATACTCGTGCCTATGCGCTAATATTCGTGCGCACCCGTTTCTTTGACTGTTCTGTTGACCACCTTGCCGAGATTCGCGCTAGCAGCTATTGCCGGCGACCGGAGCCTTGTCCTTCCGATCGATGAACCCAAGAAGATCGTCTCGTTGCCAAGAAACTCTCTCGCCACTCCCGATCGAAGATCAATGCGGTGCTTCATCGCGTACAAGGGTACCGTTTTCCGATCTGATCCGGTTTGATATTGATCGAGTTTCTAATCGGAAATTCAACCTAATCAATCCATGATTCTTGCAATTAACCTTCCAAAGATTGATCGCCTAGGCCTTCTAATCATGTTTGCAAGTTCAATTCTTTCGAATTCATCGTGTGTAGCCCTATCAACCTTAGTCTTTGCTCGATGCACGGCACGCCATGTTTGTCTCGAGTGTTATACATCCGATTACCTCCAACTATGGTGCTTTCTTGCATCTTGAATCAATCGTATGCCTTCGGATCATCGTTCAAATAATGGAATCGAGAGGGTTAAGTAGCCCTTCTATCGATTCAATATCGAATGATCGTCGATTGAATCGATGAATGGGAGAATTGAATAATTCTACTACCAATCCCGTTATTCAATCAGTTACACAAAGAGAAATGCAACAAGATATAGAAACGATTATATGAAACTTAAGCTAAAGCTCAAGTCTTTGTTTATTTAGTATTCACGGTTTATTCAAAGATAATATTGTTAATTCAGAGAATTCAACCAAAAAAATAGAAATTAAGGAACAGAAGTGCAAGAGAAGTATGAAAATCAGAATTATAGCGTTTGAATCAAATGGAAAATAGAAAATTACTATACGGTTCAATGCAAGAACCAAGCTTGTTATACAATTTCATAGAATCATTCTCAAATACACTTTGAATTTTTTAACAGTACCTAATCAAGCTTGTAGGTGATGAATGAATCTCTTGGAAGCTGTGAATGAATTGAATTGAGAGACTAAGTCTACTATCAATTAATTCAATTGCCTTTTTCTTGCTCCTTTTTGCTATCTCTCTCTTCTTCTGCTAATTGCTTCTTTCTTTCACTGCTCTTAATTGTCTAGCCTTCAAAACTTGCTTCTGTGTTCTCCAATTCGGTTTATATAAGCTAAGAGTGTGTAATTTGCTAAATGGTGATTGGTTGGGTAATTAGCACTTGGATCACGGCTTGGATTCAATCTCCACCTTTGGTTCAGTTTAGATCAATGGTTAGGATGTATTTGTGCTTTCTAATTACTCAATTGAGTTGGCTGTCAGTGGTTAAGCCGTTTGAGTTAGTTACAAAGGTTCTTTTATTCACTCTTTTGCCACTCTCCATATTAACTAACCATCACTCACTTCTGGACTGTTCTAGAACCTTCTCCACTCCTGGCAATCACCAGAGAGCTCTCTGAAACACTATAAAAGCCTCTGTATAATGAGAGATCTCCATTTCTCCATTTGAGCCCGATTTTTTACTCAATTACCATTGCCATCACCTTCTTCATCAATTCATCCAATTGCAAGCTCCTTTAGTCTCTTCTTAGCTCCAGAAGTTGATCTGTCTCACCTCTTGGATCATTCTCATGCTTCAACATTGAGTTTGAGTTAGCTATTTTCTTCCCGATTGGTGACTTGGTGAATTACTATTTCGAGCTTCAAAATCATCATCTTTGCATTTGAACAATCGTCGCCTTGGTGAGAGGAGGCTCTTTGTGCAATTAATTTCAACTTTGCAAGTGTACAAAGGTTAGTCCCAATTTTGATCTCATTGACTGCCTCAACTCAATTCCTTTTATTCTTTCCATGTTCCTTGAAATTCATGTTTGATACATGTTCTAATCAATGAAATACACCTTTCTATCGAATGAATTTGAAGGATTCATCATCTCTAGTCCACTCGGCCATGGCGCCTCTCGGCCAGTCGCGCGGAAGAAAGAGGAGAAGAGGAAGAAGAGAAGAAGAAAGCGCCCCCGGGGAGGCCGGTCTCGGCGCATGTGAGCCGCAGCAGAGCGGGGCCCACAGTCAGAGGGATGGTGTGCGTGAGCCAGGTACGCCTTTCCTTTCTTTCTCTTTTATTTAAATTCCAGTTGTATTTGAATGAGATTGGCTTACCTAGTGGCTTATGCACCCCTGACTCATAATCCTGACAATATGGTCCCACCTGTAAGATTACAGAGTCTAGGCTTACAGCAATTGATTAGTATACGTATTAGGGCTAATTAGGCTTGAGTTGGCATGTCCTGATTGGCTGCTATATTAATCACTCCCCTTTAGCATTAATGATCTGCTTAACATCTGCTGAGGTGGCCTTGTAGTATTATGCCATGTGGCATTAACAGAGTGAGGTGGCCCTGTGGTATTATGCCATGTGGCATAGGCTGAATGAGGTGGCCTTGTAGTATTATGCCATGTGGCATTAACAGAGTGAGGTGGGCTTCCCTGGTTATGCCGTGTGGCATGTGCTGGGGTGAGGTGGACCTGTCATAGCCTGCCACGTGGCATGCTTCGTGGGGGGCACATGTCGGTCGGTGTGGTGGTGGGGCCCACCCGGCCGAGAGGTGGACCATGGGGTGCGACACGTGGCATGAGGTGGCCCATGAGAAGCGCCACGTGTCATATCCTTTCCCTTCTCTGATTCTGCGTGTATGTGTCTGGGGTCCCCAGTTTGCACCCAGATGAGTCTCTGTCCCCAGATTGTACCCAGAACTGCTTTGATCAAATCCCAGCCTTTGATTAATCCATTTATTCTGCCTTTATCTTCCCTGAATTTATTTTAATAGCTCCACTTATCCAAAAATCATGAAAATTTCACCAAAAATCCCTAAATTCATGATGATCATCCCTGTAATTTTTAATTCCATTTTTGCCCCTCCTTCTCTGAGTTAAAAATTCTTTATCAAATAAACCCTGTTATTCCTTCTGAATTAATCCCTGATCTCAATTGTAGCCACATGTGTCTCGCGAATTATCTCTCTCTTGCAGAAACCACCCTAACTAAATATCAATTAGACTTATATTGACATTCATTAGGGCTTGATTTGATCAAATGCTTGACTACTTATCGCCAATTAATACAAATCTAGACTTGATCGGTGGTTGCTCTCGACTTTGGCACTGATCGGTCTTGTGAAATTGACTTTCAATCCCTTAACATGAGGGTGACTTGGTCAAATAACGACTACTTATCGATAATTGACACAAATCAAAGCATAGTTAGGTGGTTGCTCACGACTTTGGCACCAGTCGACCTTGAAAGTAAAATCACATTTGGAATTTCTTATGATTAATTGCATCAAAATGCTAGCTTGGCTTTGACATCATTTCATGTAGCATAGGGATTATCTTGCTTCGAGTTCTTAGGGTTTGCTCAGAGTAGATTCTTAGGGTTCACTTCGACTCTCTTGATATTCTAGTCAACGAGGTGTGGGGTCCTTTGTCGGTGAAAAATGATTAGATGGATGACCCCTCTAGAGATCTCTCTCTTCGAATCTCCCGAGGTCATCCATCTCGAATGAATAGGAGATGACAGGGTATTTATATCCTTGCTTTGCACTTAGGATTTCCTTGTGGGATTAATGTTTAACCCTTACTCCGGATTGATTAGACTTATCAGATAGACTAGGTTCATGCTGTCAAGCTGCTTGCGAGTGACTGTCATGTGGGTCCCACTTGTCAGAGAAAATGTGATCAGATGGCTGACCCATCAGGAGATTTTCTCTCTCTGAAATCTCCTGATGGTCAGCCACCTCGAATGAGTAGGAGGTGGTGGAGTATTTATATCCTTGTCTCTCACCCTGACATTTCCTTGTGGGATTAATCGATTTGTTCCGGGGTTATGCAGCGACCTTTCCTGATCAGTGGGCCACCTTTCTACTGCTCCCTTTCTTCTTCCCCTTTCTTATGATTCATCATTAATCATCAGTTTATTTCATTTATTCATCTATTCATCCTTGAAACTTTTCAAGGGTAAACAGCATAATTTCGTACAAATTAATATAACTACTCCTAATTATACGTATTATAAGGTTGTTCAATTAACTCTTTGATTTGAATATCCTAAGACACTAATTTTACATAAAACATAAGTTACATTAGAAACAATTGTTTACAAATTCTTTGAGTTTTTACAAAAAATTTGGCCGCATGACTACACATAATCTCATGTAAATTAATATAATTACTCCCAATCATGTCTATTATAAGATTGTTCAATTAACACTTCGATATGAATATTCTATGACACTAATTTTCACAAAAACATAAGTAAGATGCATTGGAAAATAGCTATTTAAACATATTGTTTGAATTTTTTAAAATTTTTTGGCCTCATAACTACAGATTATTTCATGAAAATTAATATAATTACTCTTAGTTATGACTCTTAAAGATTATCCAATTAAAACTTCGATTTGAACATTCTACGATGCTAATTTTGCACAACACCCAAAGTAATTTGCTTAAAAACAATTTTGTTTCATTAAGTTATTTGAATTTCTTAAAATATTTGGCCGCATAACTACACATATTTTGTATAAATTTATATAATTACTCCTAAATATGCCTATTGTAAGATTTTTCAATTAAAACTTTGATATGAATATTCTACGACACAAAATTTGCACAAAACATAAGTTAGATGCATTAGAAACTATTATTTAAAAAAGTAGTTTGAGTTCTTCAATATATTTGGCCTCATAACTATACATAATTTCATGAAAATTAATATAATTACTCATAATTATGCCTATTAAAACATTATCTAATTATCACTTCAATATGTACATTCTACGATGCTAATTTTACATAAAAAAATAAGTAAGAGGCATTAAAAACATTGTTGTTTAAACAAGTTCTTTGAGTTTTACAAAACTTTTGGCCGAATAACCACACAAAATTTCATACAAATTAATATAATTACTCCTAATTATGTCTATTATAAGATTGTCCAATTAATACGTCGATATGAATATTCTACGATACTAATTTTCACAAAATATAAGTAAGATTAATTAAAAACAGATGGTTAAACAAGTTCTTTAAGATTTTCAAATTTTCTTGCCACATAACTACACATAATTTCATGAAAATTAATATAATTACTCCTAATTATGCCTATCGAAGATTAACCAATTAACACTTTGATATGAACGTTCTACGACACTAATTTTGCACAAAACTTAACTAAGACACATTAAAAAATAGTTAGTTTAAACAAGTAATTTGAGTTTTTCCATAATTTTGGCCGCATAACTACATACAAAATCTTACAAATTGATATAATTGCTTCTAATTATACCTATTATAAGATTTTCCAATCAAAACAACAATATGAATATTCTACGACGCTAATTTTACGTAAAATATAAGTAAGATGCATTAAAAACAACGGTTTAAACAAGTTGTTTGAGTTATTCATAATTTTTGGAAGCATAACAACACACAATTTCTTAAAAATTAATATAATTACTCCTAAATATGTCCATTATAAGATTTTCCAATTAAAACATCAATATGAATATACTATGACACTAATTTTGCGAGAAAACTTATTTGTAAGATTAATTAAAAATAGCTATTTAAATACGTTGGTTGAGGTTTTCAAACTTGTTGACCGTCGATAACTACACATAATTTCATATAAATTAATTAAATTACTCTTAATTGTGCCTATTATAAGGATTATTCAATTAACACTTCGATACGATATATTCTACGACACTAATTTTGCACAAAAAAATAAGTAAGAGGCATTAAAAACAATTTGTTTAAACAAGTTCTTTGAGTTTCTTAAAAAAAAATTGGCCGAATAACTACACAAAATTTATGCAAATTAAAATAATTATTCCTAATTATTCCTATTATGAGATTGTCCAATTAACACATTGATATGAATATTCCTCGACGCTAATTTTTCAAAAACCATAAGTAAGATTAACTGGTTAAACACGTTCTTTAAGATTTTCAATATTTTTTATCACATAACTACACATAATTTCTTGAAAATTAATATAATTACTCCTAATTATTCCTATTAGAAGATTATTTGATTAACACTTTCGATATGAACATTCTACGACATTAATTTTGTACAAAACTAAAGTAGGATACATTAAAAATAGCCGTTTAAACAAGTAGTTTGAGTTTTTCAAAATTTTTGGCCGCGATAACTACATACAAAATCTTGCAAATTGATATAATTGCTTGTAAATATACTTATTATAAGATTGTCCGATCAAAACAACAAAATGAATATACTACGATCTTAATTTTGCTTAAAGTATAAGTAAGGTGCATTAAAAACAATTTTGTTAAGCAAGTTTTTTGAGTTTTTCAAAACATTTCAAAGCATAACAACACATAATTTCTTCCAAATTAATATAATTACTCCTAAATATTTCTATTATAAGAATTTTCAATTAAAACATCAATATGAATATTCTACGACACTAATTTGGCACAAAACATATGTAAGATGCAATAAAAACGGTTATTTAAATTGTTGGTTGTGTTTTTCAAACTTGTTGGCCGCATAACTACACATAATTTTGTAAAAATTAATAAATTACTCTTAATTGTGCCTATTATAAGATTGTACAATTAACACTTCGATATGAACATTCTACGACCCTAATATTTCACAAAATATAAGTAAGATTAATTAAAAACAGCTGGTTAAACAAATTAGTTAAGATTGTCAATATTGTTTGGCACATAAATACACATTATTTAGCGAAAATTAATATAATTACTCTTAATTATGCCTATTAGAAGATTATCCAATTAATACTTTGATATGAACATTCTACGACACTAATTTTGCATAAAACTCAAGTAAGATGCTTTTAAAAATAGTCATGTTTAAACAAGTTGTTTGATTTTATAAAACAATTTGGTCGCATAACTACATACAATTTCTTGCAAATTGATATAATTGCTTCAAATTATGCCTATTATAACGATTGTCCAATCAGAACATCAGTATGAATATTGTATGACACTAATTTTACACAAAACATAAGTAAGATGCATTAAAAACAACGGTTTAAACAAGTTGTTTGAGTTTCACAAAACTTTTGGCCGCGTACCAACTCACAATTTCTTGCAAATTAATATAATTACTCCCAAATATGTCTATTATAGGATTGTCCAATTAAAACAACAATATGAATGTTCTTCGACACTAACTTTGTACAAAACATATGTAAGATGCATTAAAAACTGCTGTTGAAATATGTTGATTGAGTTTTTCAAACTTTTTGGTCGAATAACTAAACATAATTTGGTACAAATTAATAAAATTACTCTTAATTGTGTCTATTATAAGATTGTCCAATTAACACTTTTCTATGAATATTCTACGACACTACTATTCACAAAACAAAAGTCGTTTAATTAGAAAGCTCTTTAAAACAGTTTTTGAAGATTTTCAACATGTTTTGCCTCATAACTGCACATAATTTCGTAAAAATTAATATAATTACTCCTAATTATTCCTATTAGGAGATTATCCAATTAACACTTCAATGCGAACATTCTACGATACTAATTTTACACAAAACATAAGTAAGATGCATTAAAAATAACTGTTTAAACAAGTTGTTTGAGTTTTTTTTGGCCGCATAACTACACAGAATTTCTTGCAAATTGTTATAATTGCTTCAAAGCATGACTATTATAATATTATGCAATTAAAACATCAATATGAATATTCTACGACACTAAATTTTGCACAAAACATCAGTATTATGCATTAAAAACAGCTGTTTAAACAAGTTGTTTGAGTTTTACAAAATTTTTGACCGCATAACTACACATAATTTCATACCGATTAATATTATTACTTCTAATTATATTTATTATAAAGTTGTTCAATTAACACTTCGATATGAATATCCTACGACACTAATTTTCACAAAAACATAAGTAATATGCATTGGAAACTGCTATTTAAACATGTTGCTTGAATTTTTTAAATTTTTTGGCCTCGTAACTACAGATTATTTCATGAAAATTAATATAATTACTCATAATTATTCCTCTTAAAGGATTATCCAATTAAAACATCGATTTGAACATTCTACTATACTAATTTTACACGACACCCAAGTAATATGATTCAAAAACAAATGTTTCATTAAGTTATATCAGCTTCTTAAAATTTTTGGCAGCATAACAACACATAATTCCTTGCAAATTGATATAACTACTCCTAAATATGCCTATTATTGGATTATACAATTAAAACATCAATATGAATATTCTATGACACTAATTTTTCATAAAACATAAGTAAGATACATTAAAAACTACTATTTAAATATGTTGATTGAGTTTTTGAAACATTTTGGTCGCATAACTAAACAGAATTTCGTACAAATTAATAAAATTACCCTTAATTGTGCCTATTATAAGATTGTCCACTTAACACTTCGATATGAATATTCTACGACACTAATTTTTCACAAAACAAAAGTCAGATTAATTAGAAATTACTGTTTAACCAGGTTGTTTAAGATTTTCAATATTTTTTACCTCATAACTCCACATAATTTAGCAAAAATTATTATAATTACTCTTAATTATGTCTATTAGAATATTTATCCAATTAACACTTCGATAGGAACATTCTACGACACTAATTTTGCACAAAACTTAAATAAGATGCATTAAAAACAGGTATTTAAACAAAATGTTTGAGTTTTTAAAATATTTTGGCTGCATAACTATACATAATTTCTTGCAAATTAATATAATTGTTCTCAATCATGCCTATTATAATATTATTTAATTAAAACTTCGATATGAATATTCTACGACACTAATTTTCACAAAAACATAAGTAAGATGTATTAGAAACTACTATTTTAACATGTTGTTTGTATTTTTTAATTTTTTTGACCTCATAACTACATATTTTTTTCATGATAATTAATATAATTATTTCTAATTATGTTTCTTAAAGGATTATCTAATTAAAACTTTGATTTGAATATTCTACATGCTAATTTTGCACAACACCTAGGTGATATGGTTCAAAAATAGCTATTTTATTAAGTTATTTGAGTTTTTTAAAAATTTTGGCCGCATAACTACACATAATTTCTTATAAATTAATATAATTACTCCTAAAAATGTCTATTATAAGATTTTCTGATTAAAACTTTGATATGAATATTCTATGAAATAAAACTTGCACAAAACATAAGTAAGACGCATTAGAAACTATTATTTAAAAATTAGTTTGAGTTTTTTAATATATTTGACCTCATAATTACACATAATTTCATAAAAATTAATATAATTACTCATAATTATTCCTATTAGAATATTATCTAATTATCTCTTCGATATGAACTTTCTACGACACTAATTTTGCACAAAAAATAAGTAAGAGACATTAAAAAGAGTTGTTTAAACAAGTTTTTTGAGTTTTTAAAAAAAATTGGCTAAATAACTACCCAAAATTTCATATCAGCCATGCATCAACTATTTTCCAACCTAGCAATTAATCCATTATAATCTCAATCCATAGAAGCTCATATCAACACGGATACACACTAATCATAACAAAGCAAATAAAAAACTTAATAGAAGAATATTCTTATGTCATCCAATAAAGGCACCTCCAAATAATAAAATTTAAGAATGAACCAGCGGCGGAACTAAATCATTAATTTCAGCTTAAATATTTTGTTTTAGAAAATGAATAACCTGCATTCTGCATGTTTTTCCCTTCAGTTTACCCATGCATTAAACTTGTACTTGTACCAATACCAATATATTATGCCTCATGAAAAACCCTAAGCGAGTTTTACAAAGATCATCAAGGCATCAACCAGCAATTCCAGATCAACAAGAAAAATGATCCAATCCTGTGGCTATTGTACAGGCTTCAATCTCATCCAATTATACTTTATGGGTTATGTTGTATCTTGCCTTTGGGCTTTCACTTGTTATGGGCCACTAATATCTAACACACAACCCGAGAAAACTGAACATAAAATAAATTAAAATAAATAAACGGCGCTAAACCTGCTTTGCCCTCCGTTCACACTTCGGTGACTTCACTCTAGGCTGTAAATGGATATCTATAATTTAAAAATTCGATCCAAATTTGCACACATGAATTCGTATATGAATCGTTAAAATATATTCGTTAGTTTATTGAATCTGCATATGAATTATAGAAAATGATCAATCTAATATAATGGATTCATATTTGAATTTTATAAGATTTGAGTTCGAATCGGCCATGAATTCGATAAATAAATAAAATTATATCATATGTCAATTAATAAAATAGACATGTTCAATATAGTTTAAATTGAAGAGCAATATTTATGTTTCACTCTGTATTGATTCATAATAAATTTGAATAGTAATTATTATATTAATTAGATAGATTTTATTATATTATTTAATGTTTATTGTATGTTTTGAAAGTTGAAATAAATATTTATAATTGTTACTACGTTTATAGTTTATAATCGAAATAAATAATTTTAAGATTACTATAGTAATAAATATGAATTATGATTGTAGTTAAGTTTGAAATAATTTTAAAATAATATGATTATTTTTCTTTTATCATATATTAATTATGTTATTTTTAATATTATTATGACATAATATCTGATATATAATTAATCCGATTCAAAATATAAATTGGTATTTAAATTCTCAAAATTTTATTAAATACGTACTTTAATGAATTGACATTTAAATCCTTCCGATTCGAATCCGATCGATCCATTGACAGCCCTACTTCACTCAGCTTCTCCTTGGTTCTCCCTCTCCGTACGCTCTCGGATGGATATGCTTCGATTTGGATGCCTATGGGGGATTTTCCCCCCAAATGGAGATGGAAAGAAGAAGAAGAAGAGGAACTCAAAGCGTCGCAACTCGTCGTCGTCTTCGTCGGATTCAATAAATCTCGGGAGAGAAGAGTTCCGGTTTCCGTACAAGCAGCCGCCACCGCCGCCTCTCTCACCTTGACCGGCGACACCATTGCCCAGTTCCGTGATAAATTTTCCAGGTGGCGTGAAAGGAGCGATGAGGAGTCCGATGGCAAGTTTGCCTGTTTAATGTTTGTTAATTAATTAAATTTTATTTTTTGTGCTGTAGGGTGGGTGGGGTAAAGGATTTGTTGTTGGATTGGGTTTCATTTCTAGCCTACCCGAATTTGTTTGGGATTAAAGACTTTGTTGTTGTCGTCGTCGACGTTGTTGTTATTGTAGGGTAGGGTAAATGGGACTGATAAGTGTTGATACCGAAAGCTTATGTGTCTACCTGCAGAGTCGATGTATTTGACAGTGTTCTCTATCTTATCCAAAATAGGGGCAGAATTCCATGCGTACCCTTGCAGAACTTCAATATTTCATGCATATTCTTACATTTACCAAAACGGATTTATCATTGAGATGTCAAAATTCCAAGACGTTAACTTTGACTTCAAACCAAAAGGATATCTCAAATTATTTGTTAAATGAGATCACTAGTCTTATGTGTTATCTCATTTATATTTGTTAGTATTTGAAATTAATTAAATTGTCTTCAATTAAGAATTAGATACGTTTTTTTCAATAGAGGCATAGACAGGTTGCGGCAGAGCTGGGTCAGAGATTAGATAGAGTGGGGCAATAGTGCACTACTGGTTTTTGAGTGTAGCAGAGTAATTTATGAGTTAGTCTTTTATAAGAGAGAGTTAATGGATGGACAATTTTTGAAGTTAACTTTTATTTTTGGAATGGTAATATGATGATTTTTAGTCTTCGAGAGACGAATATGTAATTGTAGAATTCAGAGTTGTTACCTTTGTAACTAAAATTAAGTCCTTTTCTTATGACTCATGTTTTGTATAAAGTAATTTGTTTGATCATTTAGTTTTATTTACCGAAATAAAACGAGCTTATGCTTCAGGTTATAAATTATATAATAGTATACACTGCTAAGTTAGTCAAAAGGGATATAATATGACATGAAGGCTTGAATAAATATTTCTCATGGTTTATTGTTATATTAGATTTGACTGACATTCTCATGTTGCAGGATGCACCCACTAATTGGGGTTATTTGCTAATGGTGTGCTTAACTAAAGACAAAAATAACTAATCTTATATTTACTTCAATGCAATCAGATTTATTTCTCAGAAATTTGGTATAATGTGATGATAAATTCAGTATTCTTGTTTAGACTAGTCTTCAAATCAAGAAATTGTCAATATCTTCCTAAACATTACAATCAATGTTAGGTTGGAATCTATTTGCAAATATTCAAAAGTGTCAGGTGCAATCTCCTTTGCACGACCACACAAACAAAACAAACCTCCGATAGAAACTTTTGAATATGTTTAGATTTTGGAAGTTGGATATAGTTCTGTACATCTGTGTATGATATTTTATTTGACAATTAGGTCTTCTTCTTACCTACTTTTTTAATTTCCAACATCACAGGAGTTAGTTTCAATTCTCTTGTCAGACCATGATTGGCTCTGCGCCTTGCAAATGGCATCATATGGGTATTTTCTCTATGGACCTGGTTCCTATGCCTGGTACCAGTTTCTTGACTGATGCATGCCCCAGCCTTCAATTATTAACCTCTCAGCAAAGGTAAAAAACCTCTATTTTGGATTAACTAAGGGGCTTCTGCAACTGACAAACGTTGAGTTATTGTATTTGCAAAATGTACCAATTCTTATGGCAGTGTAATACCAACATTTTGTCTTTTGGAGCTATTCAATTTGTGGTACCGTTATGCCATTATGTTAATGTGTTTGGAGAGGTTTATCTATGCTTGTTGCCGATTATAAGATCTTATTTTTTTCTTGTGACCCCCACTTTAACATTAATTGAATGATAAAGCGATAATAAGGATTACTTGTTTGCTCTAACTTTACATATAAGAGTTACGAGCAAGTGAGGGTTTTGGTGTGGGGGGGGGGGTGGATGATGCTTAGTAGATTAATAACTAGTAGGCATGGATAACAGCATTGATCCTTTAATATATTAGTTTTCGTTCAATCTATTCTCTAAACAAAAATTATATAATACTTCGAGTGGAATAATCAATAGCTTCAACAGTAAGCTAGAGTATTTGACGCCATTAAGCAAGTTACAAGTCCTTTCAGATCTCTTAAATTACTCTTTTAAGCTAGCAGGACTTTGAAATTGTGAAAAACATGTTTCACCAGGAAATTCTTCTAATATAAGAGGGATTTATCTAAATTATTATTTTTTACTGCTGCAAAATATGTGCCAATTGATATGATAAAATTTGGGGTCATGTTAGTTTTTTTTTCTTGAAGTAATCATGATCTAATTTATTTGGTTTTCATAAATATTAGACTTATGATGGTGTTGATTCGAAATAAATATTCTAATTCAGGAATTGTTCTAAGTTAGTGTACTTTTATTCTCAGGTTATATTAAACCAGATTGTGCTTGGTCCATGTGTGATTGCGGTTATTTTTGCATGGAATAACTTGTGGCTTGGGATATTGTCCCAATTACCCTCCAAGTATCAGAAGGATGCACTTCCTACACTTCTTTATGGTAACCTCTTTTGAAAATATATTGGCAGTGGACTGTGAAAGAGAAACTTGCTTACATGATTAACTTTTGATGTGCTTCTGTAGGTTATAGGTTTTGGATCCCAGTTTTGATGCTAAACTTTGGGTAATTGCTCATTCTGATTTCAAATTGAGATTTTTTTGTTCTACTATTTCTACTAAAATATACAGATCATATCTAATTGTATTTAGTAGTTTACTATTTTACCTACAGTTTCTTGTAAAATCACAACAAAAATGTGCTTAATGGAATTTCTATATTAGTGTTAGTGATCTGTTTGGTAACTTGCTTGTACAAACATAAGTGTAAACATTTATACAAAAAGAGGGAACAATTTTTAATTTCTTTCTTCACAAATGCCAATTAGTAGTAGTGCTTATTTGTAATTTTTTTAATGAACATATTACAAATCTGTACCACTAGGCTCTTGGATTAGTCTGGTTATATTGCTTAGGATTGATCTTCTGTACCTTCTTTTATATATTTTATAAATATTACTTAATCAAATAATGTCAATCTCTTCATTTCGAGCATATTTATAAGTACGTCAAACTGAAGGGAGCTGTGAAAAAAATAGTACAAATGTTGTATCGTTTCATAGGATGTATTGTATTATTAAACCTTACATGCTAATGCGATTGTTATATTGTTAAATGTTTCAGGGTAGTCCCGCCGTCTGCACGAGTTGCTTTTATGTCATCGTGCTCCATATTCTGGAACTTTTATTTGTCCTCAACCATGAGCAAATAATACAGCTGCCACTTGGTTTAATTATTATTGTTGATATTTGCTTCTACTCCTTTTCAGGTATAAATCCTACATTTCATTTTTTAACTTCTCTTTCAATAAATTTGTCCTGCTTGAGTCCCTCTAGTTTTTGTTTGTCAAAAACAGCTCAGAATCCATCGTCCATCTAAAAATTGTTATAATACCATGAGCAAAATTATCACTGGAGTGACTCGAAATCAACTTTCGCAGAAGTTTGGTGAGTGTTCCTAGTGAAAACATTGCAAATGCATTGAATATTCACTTTGTTACTGTTTTAGCATGGCATGTCAAGGGACTCAAATCTTGGTGAGTATCGTTCCTAATTTGCACATAACAGAAGTTTCACCCTTGGCAAGACAAATTGAATTTGGTTAACCTTCCATAAACATGGGTTATAATTAAATGAAGTCCACTAAAGTTTACCTTTTTGTTTAGAAGGAAAAATGTAGGTTCCAACAATACCCTTGCAAATAAGGCTTGGAGTCTCTGTTACAAGTTCCTTAGTCCCTCTTATATATCATTGAAAAATTTACAAGGTTTTTAGTATTTATGATGTCTGCTTTAATTGATGTAGCGACCATCATGCAAGTGACTTGTGACCAGGACTCTGCTAGGATATGTATTAGGGAATTTGCATTTCCATGAATGAGAGATATTTGTTTGCACTTGTAAGACAGTAAGAGTTAGTTTTGGAATGTTTCGGGAAAATAATTCCAGGTATTTTAAAAGAGTAATTTTCCTACTTGTTAGATAAAATGTAATATCTCGTGTTGTAAAGATCATGGTAGATATTTATCATTTTGAAGCGGCTAACGAGATATATTTAGGTATTATATACACAAATATTCAGGTATTAAATTAACAGGTTTAAAGTTATAACTGTATATAATTTAAAATTAACAGGTTTTGTCAGCAAGCAATGAACCAGGTATTGAAAGAGAATGGAACATGGAGTTCCTATCAAAGGCGGTTGACTAAGCAATTTTTATATTTTTAATCAAAAAATCTATTACTATTATTTTTTTTTCTGGGGAGATTATTCTTTCTTGTATATGTGGTTGGGAGATACGGTTTCGTTAAAAGGTAATTTTTAAAATTGAAACATCTATCAAGGGAAATATTATATGTGATCTTGTAACCGAAAATATCATCTTGACTTGGTGTGGATATATTGTTCAAAAAAAGGTTCTTGCACTTGATACACCACGGGAGTTGCACAATGGTATCTTAATACTGCCTTTCACTTGATGTAAATTGAAAAAGAGGATTAGACTGATCCCTTAAATGCTGGTGGCTACTGAGAGTAATCACTAGTTAAATAATCAGTTTTGGATTCTGAACCGAAAGAAAAAAGGAAAAAGAATGGAGGCAATTTGACAGAACAGACTATGAAGTGCATCTTATTGTACTTTATCACTGTTTTCTGTTAATAATACCATTGGTTACTTAACAGACTGTTTTCTGCTAATAATACTGTGTCCCTAAAGAGAGAGTACCTTTATTCATTTTCTCATCTAATGATACCTTATTCTGCTTTGGATATATTTTGATGCTTTTCTTTATTATAGTTGTCAATTCATTGAAAAGGATATTTTACTGGTGAATGGTCTGAACCTGTAATTAGTCAATGACATATTTTCCTAGCTTGTGGGTTATTTCGTTATTTCCTTCTAGATGCTCTATCCCAATTTTCCTTGGGTAGTCTTCCTAGAAGACTAATCAACTGTTCCTTGAATAAAGAATCTGAACTGAAAATCCGTATAAAACCAAGAGCATTGATCATGAATTGTGAAAAGCTTAAATTATCTTGAACTATCTGGATGTCTCTAATCTCATACGAATCTAAGCAACTGCTAGAATAAAAGAATAATTGTCTTTTTTTTTAATATCAATCACAGCTTCAAATGAAAAATAGACATAATATGGGGCAGATGGAAGAATTATGGGAAGAGGGGCTGACAAGTCGTTCTCTAACGTATGTAGATCTCGATGCAGGTTTCAAAATATTTTTATAATTGTTATATTAAAAATTTAAATGTCAAATTCACGACAAACCAGAAGAAATCCATGTGAATATTACTTGTTCGTAGGAGCTTTACTTTCCTTTTGCTCCTTTATATAAGCATAATATATCAAATGAGGCAAAGTTCTTATCCATGTTACAAATTGAAATCAGCTTAAGAAAAGCGAACCATCTTTTGAGTGAAGAACATTATTCATTCAAAAATGATGAAAGAAAATCTTTTGATTTTTGAGTGAAGGATATTATTTTTTTCGAGAAAAAAGCATTGTTTAATCAAATGAAAATAGAATTCTGAAACAAGTAATAGCAGTAGACCGTAGCTTTTTTGTTTAATCATACATCATGTGTTAACATGTTGTACAAATAGAAATGTCCCTTAATTATGAGGTACAAACTCCAACATCTTAGTAGGAACTACTAAGTGGAACAATCATGAACCCATGATTGCATTATGGATAATGGGCAAGACATGCACGGATATTCTCTCAAGCATATTAAGCAGGGATGATATAATATTATTGGGTTGGCTCGTTTATCTCACCAGTGATGATATGTTGAAGCACAGAAATTAAGAATCGGTTTCACCAATTTGTTTACATCAAGAGTTATGTCTTCAACTAATTTTCACATAGGATTATGGAAATGATGTAATATGGATTCACATCGTTTAAAGTATATTTTTTGTGCCCGACAATGATCACGTTCAATCAAGATTGAAGGGCGCAAGCCAACTTACACCTTTCAGTTCAAATTTGAAGACCGTAAATCCGATTAACGTCCTTCAACTGAGCTAGCTCACATAGATTTTTCATGAGTTTTTCAAATTATATTTAAATTTTCCAATGATAGTTTCTTATCAAAATTTTTATATATATTTAAAGATCAAATTTTTAGTTGAACAACACAAATTTAGAATTTCTACAGCTCACTACTCATTATATTTTTAAATATAATTTTAATTAATTTTAATCATTTACATATATATATATATAAATAAAATTATATTTAAACTTTTAATTAAAAATATAAATATAATTTTAATTATTTGTTATATATAATGAGTAGTGGATTGAAGAATTTCTAAATCTGTGTTGATGAGCTTAAAATTTAATCTTTAAATGTTTATAATCTTTGATAGAAAAATCTGATAGAAACGTTTAAATATAATTCAGAAATCTTGCGAAAAGGTGTATCTGCTAGCTAAATTGAAGGGCATGAGTTAGACTTGTGCCCTTCAATTTTTGTTGAATGCGGTCAGCTGTTAAACACAAAAAATATATTTTGAAGGGCGTGAGCTCAAATTGCACTCTTCCTATAATTCTCTATGAAAATAAATTTAGAGTGTGACCCTTTAACGTAAATTAGTTTATGTTTAAGGTTATTTAAGAAAAAAATCCTTTCATTGATTCCTATGATCTAATTATATATATTCATCCTTCCTCCAGCATCTTATATTTTTCTTCTCAGTAAGGATATATTAGCTAGTTGCCTCAAGTTCATTAAAATAGAAGTAACTCAAAAAATAATTATTATAAAAAGATATGCGAGCTGGTACTATTGGTATTTTGAACAATTCAAGCGAATTTCATGATATGAATTATTTAGATTTACTAAATAAACTTTTTTTTTGTTGTAGGGCGGTTTTATTAATAAATAAACTTGATATTAAAATATTCGGAATTGGGACCTACTAAGCAAACGTGATGACAAGATTAGTACCTCTTCAAACCATCTCTTTCATTAGATGAGAATCACATTAATGAGGGTAAAATATCTGATCACAACTGCGACTGATTCTTTCTCCTTTGTTTTATTGGATGTTCTAATTAAGCTCCCAAATATATATAAAAAAAAAGAAATTAACAAACTCAATGAGCTATAACCATTTTAAATTTTAAAGGGAAAAAGAAGAAAAAAAAACATAAAAACTGTCTTATGTACGTTAAGCACCAAACTAGGGTAAAAACCGAAAAACGAGATCGAAAATTGAAGTAATTTCAAATTCTCAATGCACAATAAAATTAATTAATGAAATCCTCTTCTATTTGCTCAATAACCTGTGCTCTCTGTTGCTAGCCCATAGCTGCCACGCCTGAAAACCATGGCACACTCAGGCAGCTCTCCCAGCCCGGCAAAAAGTGCATCATCCTCACCATTGCCACCGAGACATCCCTCTCCTTCTGGCGGTAAAATCATCGTGACATCATCGACGGATACACTAATCAAAGACCCAAACAAGAATTCATCCGATTCAACTGTTGGTGATGTGGATGTAGGGGGTGCTGTAACATTAGAGAACCAGCCGAAGTCATCACCCATGAGATCAGTGAACTTCAACTCAGGCTCAGTCAGGGCGGGTTCAGGTGGTCGGGCTGCTGGTTCCTCCTTAGGCCGGGCTTGGTTTTTTGGACCTTTTGGTAGAGGCCATGCGTGATTGTGCTCGAAGGAATAGGTAACAACTAGTGTGGAAGGATCAGTGCGGCTCCGCTCCACCTGTTTACGTGCTGGGCATCCTTTTGAGCTGCTACACCTGTAATATCCCCTGCAAATTTGGACAGTAAAGTTGCTCTAGTTAGAAGTTAAAACACATTATATTGCTCCTTTGGGATGTCTCGTGTTCCGAACAATTATTTAAGTGATCCTTACATCCAAATTCATTAACTGATTATCAGTTGAAACAAAAATCAAAGACTAGTAACATGCTTACCGAGGGTATGGAGATCCCTTGATCGGCTTCTGCCCATACTTCCTCCAAGACCATGAATCTGATGGTGGTGCACCTTCTCCAACAATCGGCACTGAGAACACCCTCTTTTGCATGGATCGCCGACTATTATCAATTCCAAAGTGCAAATGAGAAATAAATGTCGATTATAATATATCGGTAAAGAATGAGCTTGGCACATGCAATAAACCTTCTCTTTGCAGATGGTGAAGGAGGTGCTGGAAGTGAGTGTGTTGGTTTCTTCTCAGTTGGTGTCTCTGGTGGTGAGGCCCCACCTTGGCTCATTTCACTCTCCTGGGCCGGGAGTCGTTGCTACAATAGCCATCCATGACCTTTCAATAGATATGTTATCTTGTTGTGTTTGTCTAGCAGTATCTCTGATGTATATCCAACAAAAGTACATACAATTTTGTGGAACTAGACAAGATCCATTAGTGACAACAAAAGGGAATGTAAGAGATGGTACAGCAACTTTGCTTTTTAAGAGAGGGGGAGTGGGGCTAACAGGGACAAGATCAAGTTCAATTTATTAGTTCTAATTAAGAGTCATTGTTCCCAAGTATACAACTCAATCTAGAAAAAAATACATGACATGGGAATTTTTTAAGAATATTAAATCAATAGTGATGGTAGTATGTGTTCGTAAATGGGCATGCTGACAATGACCTCATTAGAGTAAATTTATTCTATCCAGAATTTTCTGCAAAAATGACGACCAAGAACATGAAAATCATCATTTTTAATTAATCTCAGGCTAATTTTGTTTCTAATAAAAAACATTTGTATTTTAGTGTCGTAGATAATAATTTTGAAGTTTGGTTTATGTGGTATTTTGAAGAAAAAGGAAAGGAAAGAATAGTTGCTCAGGGTTTAAAAAAAAAAGAGTTGCTCAAGAGGCTATGTACCAGAATTAATGATTGCAAGTTTGCCACTCCCTTTAGTTTAATTAAATTCGAAAACTTTAAGCCTCTGCGTTGTAATTCCTTGTACATATATATCACTTTTTTATACTCGACCATTATTATTATTTTTTTGAACAGATGATAATTTTTGCGATCATCCTAATTAGTTATCACTTGAACTGTCAAGTTATTTGTTATTACTCAGCGAATATTGATCTCATCTAGCTTCAGTTTCAGAATATATGCATACTTTTTAATTTGTTTTTACTTTTTGGTCGGAATAATTACTCTAAAAATCGATTTGTGGGCTTAAAATGGTTGCGATGAGTGAATTTGATCCTCCAAATTCTGGAATTGGCAGCTTGTTACATGCGCGTTGCTTCTAGAATAGCAGCCTGTTGCGCGTTTGAGAGTGGAGAGGGGAAGGAAGGGACGTGGCTGAAAAAAAAAATCAATGTTACATTATAGAAGAAAAAAATCCCAAAATATGGATTAGGGGGTGAAATTCAGAAAATCGATATAGACAGGAGAGGATCCGCTAAGCTCCGGCTTCTCGGATCAACTGATCCTTGAATTTTAAAAAATAGTGTTTTTAGATTATATTTTCATTAATTTAATTCTTTTGAATTTAATTTTTTAACTTTTTTAAATTATCTGATTAATTTTCATTGAGAATTTTTTTTTAATAACATTGACAATAAAAGAATTATATAAACAAATTTAAATATAAAATCTCATAAAAATTAATTTCTTTATCAACATAATTATTTATTATTTTCAATTTTATTTCTATTATTTTTAATATATAAAAATCTTACATCCTTCTCTGAATATAGAATAACACGAGGTTTTTTATTAAATAAATAAAAAGATAAAAGGCAGATTTGATACACGAGAGTGACATCTACCCCACCTTCCCTCCATTTCTGTTCTGATGCTGTAGACAGATTTGAATACTGCGTTAGCGAGTAGGTTTCGTTAACTTTTTAAGTTATACCCTCATCAAACTAAGATTTGTAGAACTAACCAAGCACCCTTTTGTCTTTGTTTTTCCTAGTTTGTTTATGTTTGAAATGAGATATCAAAAGAGAAGTTAACACCCATTTATTTAATATATTTGTATTATCGAACCTCGGCAATTAAATACACAATTTGTTCTGTACTTAGGTTCCATGCAATAATTTATTTTTTTTCCCATTATCAGATAGTTTTAAAGAAATTATTTTTTTCCCTTCAAAACTAATCAAAAGCAAGAATGTTCATGAAGTTGATTACATATGGACAAACCGAAAAAAAGAAAAGAAATTTAAAGTAGTTTGGAGGTGGATTGAGAAAATTAAAAATGAGAACTTCAAGGTCAAATAAGTAAAACCCAAATACTAAAGAAATAATTGGAGAAGTAGTAGAGTATTTCTATAATTGTCATTTTTGGCTAAGATGGGAGAAGAGAGGGGTATCTTAATTTGTTCTCTCCAATTACATGAACATTTTTGTGATATTTTATATTGCCATGAAAGTTGTGCTCCTCACATCTATCTATCATGTGTGTAAGTGTGTTGTGTTTAAATATTAAGAATTATTCTCATGTGCTAGCCAGATGTTTAATTAATCTATCTTTTCTTTTTGTTATGTGTAACCCATCTGCACTTTTCTTGAACAATGATGTGTCAAATATGACTTCACATCCCCTGAATTACTTCACCAAGTGAAGTGGTCACGGATAGAGGTAGCAATAGTGCGAATTGGGTTTGAATTCGGCAAAATCAGGTTAATTATATATTGATTTTTTTATATTTTAAATTAATTTTGATTAGATCTTATCAAATCAGAATTATTTTATTTTGAGATTAAATAATATATAATTTAATTAAAATTAATTTAATCTCTAAAAAATATTAATATACAAATTGATTCAACTTGATCATAACCAATTTGATCTAATTTCTTCTTACAAAAATTAAACTAACTTAACCTGATACATACGAATCCGAACTCAACTTGATCTGAACCGCCCCACCCCACAATAGCACCTCTACGTTCCTAAGCATTTTCTGACAATTAGTAAGGATAATTCTATTTTTTATTTTTAAACTAGATCAAAACTAGTCTCACTGGTCCCACAGGGAAAAGACCCAAACATAGTGGATATTGAATATTAGTCGAGATATTTTAAATGAATATGAAATAATCATAATTCTAATAATAAATATTAATTAATTAAAATTTTATTAATAGACATTGCAGTGCGTCAATTCTACTGGCGTGTTTACAACACGTCAGTCATATTGATATTTTTTCTCAAACGCACTAGTGAGATTGGAGTCTTTCACCAAAATCTACAACGCGACAGTTACATTGACATATTTTCTCAAACGCACTAGTAGGATTGGGGTCTTCCATCAAAAGCAATGAGCCGGTCACAGTGAAATCTTTTCTCAAACGCACTAGTGAGACCGAGGTATTTCACCAAAAGCGTCAATGAAATTGGATCTTTTCTACAAGCACACCGGTGAGAATAGCGTGTTTAGGAGTTTTATAATCTCTCCCGAACTCACAAATTTCACTTACGCATTTGAAGAAAAACGTCACTACGACTAACACTTTTACAACGTGTCGGAGGACTAGAGAGTTGTCATGTCTATTATTAAAATTTTAATTAATTCATATATATTATTAAATTATAATTATTTCATATTCATTTAAAAAATGTCGAGAATATTAGTGATCATGCTGCTCTTTGAACGCGTTTTTGTTCCAATAGATATGCCTTTTCTTTTTAATAAAAAAATAAATAATACATACATACCTATTAGAAAATACTTTAAACAAGATTACCACTTGAAACATACATATTTTAAAAACTTCCAATTAGAAAACATGTAGTTACCAAATTTTAATCTAGTTATTTTCTTCCTGAAAAAAAAAAGTTAATCTATTTCAAGTGGACGAACAACATGCAAAACGTACCACTCACAAATAATTCCATATTTTTATTTATGGTGACAAGTTTGAGCAGCAATATATAATTAAAAAATCAATTTTTTTGGCGTTACTTCTAGAACAGGAATTGCAGTTATATGGCATCATCAATTCATCGTCTTGCCTTTTGCTTCCTGAAAACAAAAACAGGATTTACTATTGACTTGTTCAGGATATTCCAAGAATTGAATGGTTCAAGCTTGTTTGAGGCTGCATCATGATCTGCTTGTTCAATTTAGGTCTGTGTTGTGCAACTGTGTAATTAAGCCTCACAAAGGTCTTAATTTTGTCACCGAGCTCCTTTAAAACCATTTAATTCGTTTAATACTTTTCCTAGAAGGATTGATATTTCGAAATTTAATTTCTCATTAATTAACTATATGAAACTTGGAACGGCTCCTTTTGTTCTCTCTCTCTCTTCGACTTCTTGATTTTTCTGTTTGGGATTTTTTGTGGCGGAAGACTCCATAAACAATCATATGGCGGATCAACTACGGAGAAAACATGGGTACATATTTCCTTCGTTTCGTCTTCCATGGTTAGGAACTTAGGATTGCCTAAGAATATTTTAATAAATTAAATTTCTCCTAAGGTAACCATGTAAACATCTTAGCTAGATCTGAACAAGTTTTCCAATATAAACACCAAACATGAAGAGTAATTGACATCACATTGTACGGATAGCGAGAAACCTTGTATTCGTATCAGTTCGATACAAAGAATTTAGACTGATAAGATTTCATCTCCTTTAATTAATTAATTAATCATACTTGCTTAATACAGTTCAATTTTGCTCACCAGACAACTTGATAATACTGATGTCAATAAACCTAATTATTATTTATCTGATGAAATATTTGTAAGCAGAATCACAGTTTTCAGTTGACTGTACCGAGCCAACCATTACTAATAATCTTACATACCTTAAGTTTGGGATTTTCAAAATTTCATGTGATAACACTTCTAACTAGGAAAAACAAAGAAATAACACTTTATTTTGGTAAATAGGAATAAGGAACAGGAAAAATATGGGACCATGTTGACACAGTAGGACAGGGATTTGAACTAATTTATAGAGAGAAAATTGAAATCAAGAACAGTTCTTATATACTTATAGATGTAAAACCTCAATGCTGATCCAACAAACTTTCCAAATGTGTGAGGCTAAATGGCAGGGCAATTCTCCTTTGGCAAGATTAACAGCCAACCTCGGCATCCTTCCTGCCAGAGGAGAAATGCACTGTTATTCCTAGACCTCACAAAATCCTCTAAATATTTTCGGAAGGCGATGTTAATTGTTGAGTCTGTTGTGCAATGTCTGATGGTTTTATAGAATGCATAGATGCTTACTAATTTGGATATACCATAGAACATGCGTAGTAGCAAATACTATTCCTTTTGTACATTTCTTTCTAGATATGGTTCCTTTATCTACCTTTTTGCTTTTCCTTTGTGGAACAGAGAATGTTTCCTTTCTCTAATTTCCACAACTATATACATAAAGTAAATCTCCTTTTTTAATGTAATATGCAATCAGGCAGATTTTTGTAACCATAAGCTAACTTAACTAACCAATGGAATCTTTTCAGTACCTAGCCGGCCCGAATGCTCAGACACTGATATCTTAATGCGAACTGCTCAATTTTGGATCTGAGATTTACTTCTTTTTTTCCATTATCAGTTCAGATTAGTAACAACTAATGATACTGAACTGCAAAAGTTCTCAAGTACAAGCCATTTTGGTAGCAGGTATCTATTCAAGTGGGAAAGATTGTATTATTGTTGTGGACATGATTCTTATGTAAGCCTTTGAGGAATCAATTAGAGAAATAATCGAAGTATTGCATTTTCTAACTATTGGCTCCAATTTGAGTAATAATGAATTTTGGAGTTTTTTTTATTTTACTTTTTCAATATGGCTTTTGAAGTCAGAAAAGGGCAAATACAAGACAAGAAACTTATCTTTTTGTCAGAATTGGGATTATAGAACATTCTCTAGGATCTTCCAACTTTCTATGCTTTGCTTGATTTTGTGGCCAGGGGACAAAATCTAGCAAGTTGTTTCCACTTGAGAAATGATGCATGTGGTGGATATCAGAGAAAATGCCAAGGAATACTAAATTAAGCTTCATGCAGTTTTTGACACTACAAAAGTTGGCACCACTGGCTGCCAAAAACATTGTATGCTAATTAAAACATGATTGACGAACAAGTGCAACAGAAATTCTAGACTCAATTAGATCAATCTTTCAGAAAAAAATTTAGAAATTTTCTGAAAGTACTCTTGTCTATTAAGCTAAAAAAAATCTAAAACAGTTTATACCCCGATTGTGCATCAAATCAAGTAATATTCTACATGGAGATGCTAAGTAATAAAGGAGTAGCTGTAGTACATGCCATATAAAAGAAGATTATATGCTGGGGTCATGATCAAATGTGTACGGTTACTACCTGCTACAAATTAATTATAGAATATTTGGTGCATCAACAGGCTAGCTTTTTATACATCTATGGACAACAAGAGATATCATCTGACTTCTATAAATAAGGAGCATTTAACTTGATTTAACTATCGAGACAAGATATCTGGATTTCAAGCAAACCAAAGAAGGTGACACGCAAGAATGCATTACCGGGCATGATCTCTTCTGGCAGAGACTGATAATACATGAATGCGCCTATCTTTTCACGCATTTTGTTTGAGAAGTCGCTGCCAAAGGAGATTTGCCCAGCAATGCTTGTTCTTTGCATCTATCATATGCATGCATGTATATAGGGATGAAGAATAGGCAACTCAGTGGTATACAAATTTAATTTATATTTGTACAAATTTTATTCTGGAACACTACTTGAAACAACAAGTAAAGAAATAGTTTAAAGAAACAAGCTGGTATTAGAAACTTTCTATCCTATTTACAGGAACCATTACCTCGTTTCTGGCTTTCTGGAAAGGATTTTACAGTAATTGCCTATAAACACATAAACACCTGTTTTAAACAAGTTATTGACTTTCCTCCAATATTTTTTTCTATAAAAATTAATAATTATAGAGCCACAATATTTCCAGGAATAGTTTTCCTCATTGGTCTCAGATATTAGTTTATTACAACCTTTAGGTGACAGTATTTATGTTCCATCCTATTCATTTGATTCGAAAGTTTTTTAATACATATTATTTAGAACTTGCACAATATATATCTAAAGGCTACTCTGTTCTTCCTAAAAAGTTCCATGTTCATTGCCATAATTGCACTTTTGCAGGGTAAGCACTGAACACAACATCACTGGAAATTGTATGAGTTTTTGAAAACAGGAAAGGAAGATTCTGGTGACATGAAGAGGATCACTTCATTGAGGCTTAAACAGAAAGCAATGTCATTGTACCACAGAAAGAAATATAAAACATGCTCTTGCATTTCTAGGCATACAAGTTTTATGTTATACCAATTAAGTACTGGAGCTGCCACAAGAGCTGCAACTATTAATTAAGAAAGAGGAATGATGATTTGGTCTGTTAAATTTTACAGGCCACTGTTTGGAGGTTACAGGACAACATAACATGAAAATATATATAAATTTTATGTATCACAATAATAATGTTGTTAATTGCAATTACTTATTACATCTTCTATATTCATCTCTTATAAGTTTGTAGGGGTATTTTGGTCTTTTTAAACTATTTTTTATTTTATAATAGCATTTTAACTAAGATACAAATTATACTTGAAACTATGCATCCTGAAAACAACATTCTTCCAGATATGATGTTAGTTCCATTGCAATAACAATTACAGCTAAAGCACAATTTTTTATAGTAAGAATGTTTTTTCGAGTTTGCCTGATTATTTAAAAAGAAAACATGAATGCCGTTGGGCTTAATATGGCAACAATTACTATGGCGTATCAATTCACAGCTTGTGTAATTCTAGCAAGTATCATAGACGGACATCTTCATATGTTTCATATGTTAATATGCTTTAATTAGGTGATGAAAACTCGAAGTATAATGAGTAAATAAAATTTTATAGGTAAAAGTGTGAATAAGAGAACTAGCTAGCTTATGTTCTAATCGTAAAGAAAATACTCTCCGTATAGAAGATCGCGGGTTCAAAACTCTAATAGAGGTACATTAAGAACATTTAAAGTTGAGTGGCCTAAACCCTTATCTTTATCTCAAAAAAAAAATTCAACAATAAAATGTAAAATGAAAAGTTTATTTTTAAAAATATGGACAAAGTTCCTTTATGAATATTTTTGGGTAACTTGACTCTCACTTTTTATCTGAAAAAAAGGTTACTTTCGAAGCAATCCCAGAAAATGAAGATATATATTATATCTTTTCTCAAATATTTCAGTTTGGATATACTGAGGTACATGCTTGGAATAAACTGCCATTGCTTCAGGGAACTTTTTTTTTTAATTCTGACACAAGCTAGTCCAAAACTAACGTTAAGAAATAGTATTTGCCAGTCAAAGTTGACTCATTTACTTTTAGAAGAAGACCATTGAAAGATACAATTATAGTCTATTCAGCATAGGGAAAATTTATTAGAATTAGGATCAGAGCACATTCCAGTGGATCTTCAAAATTTTGATGCTCAGGTCAATTTTGTCATCTGGGGCATCAATATCTAGATGGTTGTTCCTGCTTTAGTGTTAAATCAGGAATGGTGCTTGAGGTGGAAAAGGGAGGAATGTGTGAAGCAGTACTTAATCTTTTGATGCATTTAATAACAGTATCCAAGTTAAATGTTCATAACCAAGTACTGGAAAGTGATAATTCATATTAATTTTGAACAAGAACAATGACAGTAAAAGACCTAAATTTATTTGGATTGTCTATTAATAAAAAAACGTTTTAAAGTTTCTCAATGTGTTCCTATTAATTATGCTCAATCCAGCAAGCGAGTGTGCAGGGACAACACATGCACACTCACACAGTGATGGAACGGTACTCTATGCCATGACCATGATCAAAATGTGGAGATATTTGGAACATCAAGTTGAATGTTTACATCCTCCAGAGACGACGAGAGGTTACTCTGACTCCTATAAGTAAGGAAAGATGAAATCAATCACCAGTGAACCAAAATGTTCATAGCCAGGGAGAGCTCAAGTTTGCGCCATGCAACAATGCATCACCGGGTTATATCTCCTTTGGCAGGGACTAGTACACCATGCATGCTCGCAACTATCAGTTGTTTCATGCATTTTGTTTGAAATTTCTGTCAGAGGAGATTTGCCTAGCAATGCTTTTTTGCAAGTCATTTTTGTATTTGTGGAAAAAGCAAATTGCAGACAACTGGAATTGATATGCAGTTTTATTCAAGAAGAATGGGTATTTTATTACCATTACTCTACTAGTATATAGGCAGCGGGTTTAGATTAATTTTGGAAGGCTCATGAGTATGAATTGGTTTTTTTTTCTTGAAATAAGTATTTCATTTTTCACCAGGTCCATTTCTAAAACAAAAGAGTTTTGGACAACAACATAAATTAGTTTTTGGCCCACATTTTGTTGGAATCCTCGCTTGTATAACATATTTAGGTTGTATCATCTCACTTACATACATACATCCAATTGATTTTGAAACCTAACTAACATATACAAGAAATTACTGCTAAAATTGCAATGGACGATGGCACCAGATCTTGAGGAATTGAAAGAAATTACCAAATTTTAATTAAGAGAGAGAAGATTGTGGTAAAATAGATCAATGTAGGATATATTGTAGTTCTTACTTCGATCACTAGACACTCATTCGGACTTTTAGCACACAACTCAAATAACACGATATGAAAACAAAAAGATATTTTAAAGAACTCTCAAACTATTTTTATTAAACTTGAACTGAATGGCAAACATTCTCATACATACATACATTGTTTATATATATTTTTTTCTTTTCTAACTTAATACTTTTTCATAGCATACTATCTTTGTTTATACTACTCGGCGTATTCAATACACCTTACACCAATCCTAAATAAAATCCTAAAATATTTCTTTTGCTATTACATGCCTTAACATTTTAAGTTATAACATCTCAATCATTTATTGTGCTGATTGCATGCCTTAAACACTTTAGTCAAGCACTAATATACTTTCATTCTCTCATGATACGTTTTCAGATTTTATCGATATCTTATAAACTATTACTTCCTGTCAGATTTCGAGACTTAAAAATTACCATTTTCAATACATATTACAAACATATTAATTTTCAAACCCCTCACAATTTGTAGGAAATAGATATAAATTTTGAACTAATACTCAGAGAATATTTTGCAGATTTGATCAATCTGGTCGTTGTTGTATAAGGATCAAATTACTATCTTCCTCTATAACACAAACTCTTCTTATGTAGCTAATGTTGGGGTTTTTAAATACCAAATAAGAGAAATGCAATTGTGTAATAAACCAACTAGAGTTTGGTGAATTGAGCACCTACCGGTTGATATCAAATATTCAATGTTCAAGTGCACAAATCAAACAAAAATAATAAAAGACCAAACACAATCACAATAGGCATATGATTTTTGCATGAAAATTTCTCTCAACTTGGAAGATAAAAAAATCACGAGACACACCGATAAATTTTCACTATATCATAAAATGAGTATAATTATTCTTCTCAAATTTTAGGCTTAAGCTTGAGATATACACTTGTTAATAGAGAAAAAAATATATATGAGATACATGCTACGAGCAAATGCCCACTTCAAAACTCCATTTTCATTCAGACTCAAGTAAATTTTGAAAAAAGAGAAAACAAGAAATTTTGTTCTTACAAATTGAAAAAAACTCAATCAAGACAATGAAGTCGAAGAGGCCAACTCATTCTTCGTTTTCTTCTTCTTCATCATCACCTTGTTTATATCTCTCTTTGAACCTCGCTCTCTTTTCACCTCTTCCCCATGCGACTGCGTGACACAGAAAAGCACAACCCCTTATTTTTTTGTGTTTCGCATCTCACTTCTCTCACACCGAGAGACCCAATGTTTTTTTTGCCGAACATTGGGGTAGACCCAACATAGCCCAACAACACAACTAAAGACTGCTTGTGAATCAAATCAGGACGGAATCAAGATAGGTGTCAGCTGACGCTCGGGCATCTCATCGATTTACTAAAAAATAAATGTTGTATAGTAAAATATATTTTTTTAACCTAAATATTCTATTTATTTAAACCGAACACTTCTATCGATCGTTTCTGGTTCCGCCCCTGAATCAAATGCTCTGAATTCTTTGCTTCCAGTAAAAATAAGTGTACTCTATCACATTGTTCGGTGTGGTCTAATTTCGTGATTCGACTATAATATAGATATTATTTAATAAAAATTTGTTATTTATTATTTTTCAAATAGTATATCAGATGTTTTATTATTTATTAGCATTTTGAAAAGTTTCAACAAATATGAGTAAGCATTTTATATTAAAACATAGTCTAAATTTTCAATTGTTTAAGCTTGGGATAGAGAAAAGAAAAAAGATGACTTGTCTTGTCTCGGCAAAAATTCTTCACACCCACGTGATGTTTGAGAAATGAGAGAGCCACGAAATTGATCAAAAGTTCTGCTTGCGAATAATACGTAAATTTCATGAAATTCACAAATTTATTCATGAATTAATAGTTTAATTCGCAAATTACTATATAATTTGCTAATTAATTCGTCAACTGTTTAAATCCGCATAGTTTATAATTCGTGAATTTTATTACTATGCCTAGACCCAACAACAGTCCTATCAACGACTTTGTTTCCAACCACTGAGCGGTGACATTACTCCTCCATATATTATTGACTCAATTCAGAATGTAGATTTTTTTTTTTATAAAGCTCATTTTTGGGCTTTACTAAAGAGAAACATATTTTGCCTTCAATTCAATGCCTCCACATAGCTCAACTATTATTGATAAATGGATCTCTAATTCTCTGGAGAGCTTTCTCTGGAGGTCTGTGCGGTTTTTTTTGTTGTGAACCGTCTGATCGATTATCAACGGTTTTGATTTAAAAATAATAAAATCCTCATACATCAAAATTCATGTTTAAACCTTTTCACAACCGTTGTGATTAAAACGAACGTTTCGGATCTCTCTAAAGAGCTCTACGTAGAGAAAAAGTTCTCCAAAGAAATCACACCCAAAAACATCATCTATGGAGTCCGCATATCAATGAAGGTGAGTGAAATGAGGAAGCAAGACAAAGACACTGTATTCTATTAAAAAATTCAAAAAAATATTTGATGTCCAAATCATATATACCTCCATTGTCCCAACCACCTTTGACAAAACAGATTTCTTAAAAAACAAAATTAGTGGGGCACAGTTGTAAGTAGGGATAGCAATGAGCCGGATAGGGCCGAATTTGTATTAAATTTGAAATCCGATTTATTCTTTAAAATCTCGGTCCAACCTATCCGGCTATTATCTTTGAGCTTAAAATTAATACCCTGTTCATCCATAGTGTTTTACGGGCCTACTCGCCCATACTCGCTCCAACCCAAGTGATTGCATAATCAATTATTTTTTCTTTGATTAAATATTTCTTTCTTCTAAATTATATTATACCTTTAGAAAATTATTATTATATTTAATTAAGTTTATAGTTTGTACATCTCTAATGAAAATATAGAATATTAGTACGATAATTAAATATCAAATATATAATATATCGATATTTTTTTAGCACAAATGTATATATAAATGTTAATAACTAGTGCTATTATATAATTTAAGAAATAATATTATGTTGAGATTTATAAATAAACAAAATAAATTATTAATTCAATATGTAATAATATACAAATAATACATATCAATGCATTATTAAATTTTATCGATACCACGAATTGAATAGTCATATCTCACCTTAAATTCATAACCGTCCAGCTCGGCCCTACTCGTTTGACCTCCGGACCGGACGAGTCAGCTATTGGGTCGGACGAGTCTAGATAGATCTGATGGATCTCGAGCTTTATTGCCATCACTAGTGTAAGTGTATGCGGTTGAAATAGGAAGGTACAACAGAGCGCTGTTTAACATTCAAGAATACCCTTATGAAAGAAGTTATTAAGAAGTGAAAAATTCGTCTGACCATCTTTGCCCGAATTATCTACGTAACATAGTCGAATCCAGTTTTCTTTTTATTGAACTTAAATGAAAAAAATAAGCTATCGAAGTATTGATCGGTACTCCATGAATTTAGAATAAAAAGTCAACTATATCATATCTTTCCTTTTTTCTTTTTTTTTTCACCTAATTTTGTACTTTCATATTACTTTACTTGCTACTGGAAATGTAAGGTGGGAACTTGCAGGAACTTATGATATAGTGCGTATCATTACACTCGAAACCCTTTAATTCTCATTTTTTCCAATAATATGTTTTTGTCAAAACTCTGGAAGGTTATTCATGATATAACATATGTTAGTACTTAATACTCAAATTAGTACCATACGTTCCTGTGATGTATGCTTGAATAAGGCGCTACTTATACATAGCAAGTTATTTCTAGGGTAAAAGCAAACAAGCTAACAGTCTAAGGCTAAGTCCAAGGGACAACCAGTTTGAATAGTCCCATACTCCCATTGAAAGTTCGATGGTTCCTTTCATCAGTAAGAATAGAGGTGGTAATAGGATGGGGCAAATTGGGTTCGGTTCGTGTTCGGACGGAATAGATCAGATCATGTCAGTTTGATATTTTGAAATAAATTATATCAAATCAATTTATATGTTAATTTTTTTTAAACTTTAGATTGATTTTGATTAGATTGCAGATTATTTAATTTCAAATTGGATCAGATCAAGTCACAATAAGATTGGATTTGATCCGGATTCAACTAAGATGAAATAAATTTCTTAAATCGGTTGAATTTTGCTACCACTACTTATGCAACTGCTATCCAAGTAAGCGTAACAAGCTACTCATGAGATGAATGTTTGTTGGGTTCTGTTAGATTAAGGAAAATCATATCCTGTATGGAGCTGTGACGTCCAGATATATTGAAATTCGTTGAGGTACATTAAAGATCTGTCAAAAAAATGATAATAGACGATAAATATAATTTTTTGAGCCTACTAACTTATTAACTTCCTTAGATCTTAATGGTTAGATACTAGAACAAATAAATAAATAAACACGATTTCCGATTTTATATGTCAAGATCCAGCTGGCAACTTCATTAATATTATGCTTCAACACTTCCTTAACATAATATTTTTTTTACTGAACTTTGTGCATGTTCATGTTTGCAGCTACCATTGTGGATTATTTTATGCTCCGCTCTTCCTACTGGACTTCGTTTATTCTCTGATTTGTAGCCAGAAAAGCATACAATCACTGCCTATAACAAAAAAAAAAGTGCTGCTTAATTATTCTCAAAACAATAATAAAAAAAAAAGAGTTTGATTGCTTACATATATACGTATATCTCAAAATGCTTCTTACATATCTACATTTCTAAATAAGGACCATCTTATTCAAAAGGTGAATGGCAAGGCAATTCTCCTTTGGCACGATAAACTGCCAAAAAGTTGGCATCTCTAGCTTCCTGCCAGAGGAGAAATGCTCTGTCATTTTTTACACCTCGAGAGCTCAATTCTTCTCTAAGTTTTTATTGTGTTGCATGTTTGTTTGTGTTCAAGCTCAAAGTTTGCAGCCTTTTATAGTACATGAAAACTCATTCTGAGCCTGGATATGCTCCAGCATATGCTGCATTAAGTAAAGATTATATGCTTTTACATCCTTCCTTTACAAATGGTCCCTTCTATCTCCATTTTGGACGGTTCTCTACCTCTCAGTATCTTCAAAAAGTATATTTTCTTTTTGATTATTTGTTAACTACCATAATTATTTTGTTCTGATTTTGCTGAAATTGCTTATTTCATAAAAATAATAATATTGCTCATATAGTACAACTGAAAAGTGTCCACAGATGGTTCATTTAAAATTAAGGTACATGCCATGAAATTGTATATTATTTAATAATTAATATTATATATAGAGAGAGAGTGTGTGTTAGACTATTGTGAAAACGTTTACATTTCGAGTTCAAGTATATACAGCTCAAGTTTTATCGTAATACGTCCGAAATTCAAAATTATCATTCTCATTAAATTATTCATATTAAAATATTAGGGGATACAAAAATTTGGGATATTTTGAGTTTTCTAAATATTTGTTTTGGATTTTTGAAAATCAGCACTAAAATAATAATAAAAAATTAAAATATTGTTGCTGATTTTCAAAAATCCAAATAAATACTTAGAAAACTTAAAATATCTCAACTTTTTGTATCCCTCAATATTTTGATATGAAGAATTTCATGAGAATGATAATTTTGAATTTCGAACGTATTACGATAAAATTTGAGTCATATGCACTTGAACTCGAAATGCAAACGTTTTCACAATAATTTAACTATATATATATATATAGAGAGAGAGAGAGAGAATTAGGCTATGGTGCTTTACAAAGCACAAAAGTATTGTGTGTTTTGCGCTCTATTTTTAATTTTAAGTCAGAAATGATTGATCCAAACCGCTCAATCTAATCTCCATATCAAAATCTATTAGTAAACCAAATTTTATATTTTTTAAAATTTATTTGCTATTTTTTTTTATAGGGGAAAACCGTCATTTTTGGATGAACCAAAATTCTCAGATCAAGTCATTTTCTCCTCATCAGAAAAAATAGCAAAAAAATCTAAAAAATATAAAATTTGGTTTACTAATAAATTTTTATATGAAGATTAGCTTGAACGGTTCGGATCGATTATTTCTGACTTAAAACTAAAAATAGAATACAAAGCACACAACGCCTCAATGTTTTATAAAGTAACATAATTAGACTCTCTCTCTCTCTATATATATATATATTCCATTGAAGCACATTCTCTAGTATCTTCCATGTTTGATGCTTAGATTGATTTCCCCACCTGAGATATTCCAACGCAAATCTTATTTGCACATTTTGTGGGTCAGAACCAACAACTTGATGCATGTGGCGAAGAGGAAATGCTAGGAGGATCTAAGTTGCGTTTATAAAATTCGTCTGACAAAAAGATATAGATTTATTATATTAAAACAAATGTGGATCAATTGAGATATGCATACATTCTTTGCCAACTAGCAAAAAGGTACTGTCGTGAACCAATTCCAAATTAAATCCTAATACAAGCGAAAGATAATTCGCATGAAGATAGGAACGATAAAGTCTGAATGGATAATTGGATATGCTGAGGTGCGAACTGCGAAGGTCCCAATAGAAGCATATGCCATGACATCTTCATGCATGCGAGGACCATGGCCAAAATGAGGTCGGCTCTACAGGGAATTTTGTACCTGTCTGCAGAGATGACATAGTATAAGTAAGGGCGTAGCTTGATGTTAATCGACCAGTGAACCAAAATTGTAAGCATAAATATAGTATATAGTATAGTAACACCATGCAAGGGTGCATTACTGGGTAAGATCTCCTCAGGCAGAGACCATCATACTTACAAAATTCATGAACTGTGCATTCTGTACATTTCTTGAGTGGACACTGCCAAAGGAGATTTGTCCAGTAAAGCTTCTTCCCCGCAATAACACGTGGAATCATGTCTTTACTCCAGAACTGTGTTAGATTAGATTATCAGATATTCCTGTCAAGTTATCAGTAAGGGGACCTATCTGAAAATTCTATATAACGTCTTTAGAACTATGGTCTTCGATATTTTTTTTTTGAAGGATATGTAATAAAGGTCGTGATGATCTAATTGTACGATGGCCAATTTTACAATAAAACACAGTTCTTCTTTGGCAGTTCCACAGATACACGCAAAATGGTTCCTCTGATCTCAATCAGAACTGAATCAGAAAGAAAAGATTTGTTATGGAGTTTTGATATTCTGAGCCCTTTCCTAATTTTTTTTTGGCAATAAAACCTTTTACTGGGTGCATTTCGGGATGCATACTGGTTAGTATTGAGTTGCAATTTTGTTTTGTTTACTGCAATTTTGAACATGGCATCATGCGTGCTTTGCGAACCAGCAAGCAGCAGTAAAAGGATTCATATGTGACTTTTTTTACCATGAAATAGTGACTGCATATCTAAAGACTTAGCAAGAGAATAATAACTCTGGATTCATTGCTTTACAAGGGAGTTGGTTGCTAATATTATTATTATTTTTATTTGTTTTCCTTTCTGTACTCCATAGACTATTGTTTGGTCAAATGGTTACAGAGGATTTTCATTAAAAAAAATGAGCTCAATTCATCAAAACAATGTATTTCCTGCAACCCTTACTTGAGTCCTGTCGAAAACAAAACAATCTTTTGTCATTAAAGATCTTTGCAACTTATACTGATCTTTCGAGCATCATCACTTGGCGCGCGACGGCACATCAATCTCCTTTTGGTTTGACAACTGGCATATAGACTCCCTTCTACAACAAATCTACCACACCCTATGCACACTTTTCACCCATCCACAAGACTCTGTCAATGAAACGTTATTACACAATCATTACCACATTCCACCATAGCAAACCAGTATACCACCACAGGTCCACAGTTAAATGCTGAACTCAACTACTACTTAATAGACATCTATTACTCTTATATAAACTAAAACGCTATGGAGAAATCTATATATGAAAATCATACAGGCAGACAGTTCCTTTCGTAGACATGACAGAATGAGATACACTCTTCGCAACAGCAATTTGTAATATTTGAAAGCAATGAAACAGTAAAATATTTCAAGAACGTGCCACTCCCAATCAAAGATGTTTGTTATTTCACTCTTTTTAATGAGATTTGAATTTCAGCTACGATTTCATTACAAATAAAGTCCCTATTTTTTATAATCAGGTACCAGGAACTCAACTCCGAATGATAACTACATGCACGCACATATAGGGACGGTAGGATAAGGTGGTTACTGTTCTTAGGAGGCCGTAAATTTCCACATCCGTAGTATGTGCATTTTAATGGATTGATTTGCAAATATTTTTCTTTGTTTAATGAAATCATTAGTAGATCGCCTACTATTTCAAAATAAATAATGAAAAAGAAATGAGCACACGGAGTTCCAAGGAAAAAAAAACGTGTTATCTGGAAAGGGTTAGACATGAAGTATTTTTTCCCCATAAACACCGGTCACAAGATAACAGATATGCTAGCGAATCATGCTTAAGAATTAAGATCAGACGATGAAAGATTCCTTTTTTTTTACCTTAACGAAAATTAAAATTTTAATAGAACATAATTTTATCAAATAAGATTTATTTTAATAAATAGATTTTAAAATATTAAAAATGTTTATATGAAAGAAAATATGTCAACGTTGCTCATTACAAATTTAGTTTAGATAATATGTATTTGCAAATAACTAAATTATATAAAATATTATTTTCCAGTTTTTCTATACAAATAATATTGCATATATGTATTTGTGTACTAATCTCATTTGAATTCTCATTGAAAATATGAGTTTTTATATTAAATATTATTGAAATTTTGTATAATTATTTATATATGTTGTTTTGTATAATTATTTATAGATGTTGATTACTATTGTGTTTGATAACGTGATATATAAAGTTTGTGATAGCGTATCACCTTCACATTAAAACTAAGGACAATAATTATTAACTTTAAGCTAGAATTTTCGTATATTTTGAATCTTGTGACACCTATAAATGATGGTCCCGGTGAAGTCTACATATAATTACTTAAAAAATGTATTCATTATTAAAAGCAATCAATGCTATATAAAAAAAGGGAGCGTTATCGGAGCAAAGAAATGAAAAGAATATTTCTATTGTTGTCTCAATATAGATAGACCGTCCGATCAACATAATAAGGAGAAAATTGTCAAATCAAAAGGTTGGGAGTGAGTATGACATGGCAGTGCTGAGAGAATCGGAAACTTAACCCTCTTTCTGGTTATATAATATTATTTCCATTGCATTATCTAATCTTGTTTGTGTAGTTTTGAATTTAAAATTATAAACTAATAATAATGAGCAATCTAGTGAATCAAAATACTTTAATTTTCTTGACTCACCTTAATTAACCCCCATTAATGCTATCCTGTCTCCACCTGGATTCGCACCTGATTTCGGTATATTTACTGCTTTATTATCCATAATTTTAACACCTCCATATAATTGATTGATGCCTTCCATGTTGTTCATCCTAATATAAATATCTTTTCTGAGCGTTAATTTGTTTAATATATATATAAAAGGAATAACTAGTGCTAATCAGGAGGTGAAAAAATGGTTTTGGCGAGAATAACTCAAATGAGTGTCGTATTGATATTGTTTTTTCTTCTTCAAATCCTAGCAACCACAGAAGCAGGTCATGAGGACCTGAAAATTAAAAAACCAAGGCAAATTCTCAACAGAAAGCCCTATAATATATCTCTCAAGGTAAAGAAAAAATGATAATACAATAAATTTAATTATTTTTCAATTTCTTTAAAAATCAGATAGCAACTAAGAATGATCTATGCTATCATTTCCTTTCACTTTTTTCAATTTAGATTGGAATGAAAGAGATATACGATTGTTTCGACATTTACAAGCAGCCGGCATTTGATCATCCCTTGCTCAGAAACCACACTATACAGGTAAGCTCATGGATATTGTTTTAATTTTCCTTTTATGTCCGTAATGTATATCTTTTAGCTTCACACTGTCAAATGCTCAATACAGCTGAAGCCTAGTATAGAATTGAATGACTTCAAAGATAAATCTGTGGAAAGAGAAGAGAATTTCAAATTGGGTCTGAGAACAAGTTGTCCAGAAGGTACAGTTCCTATAAGGCGAACCAGTAAAAAAGATTTACTCAGAGCAAAGAGATATGCCAATATCCAGAAGAACACAAACCTTCATCCTACTGGAGGAGATACATTTGGTGATGGAAATTCTGTAAGTTTTTACATATTGCAACTGTATTTCAACTTCTTTTTAAAAGAATAATTCACTCTTTACTTCAAGGAGGCATTTCGTCTTTTTGTTAAAGAAAAAAAAAATCAAAATTATTGCTAATAAACTAAATGGTAATTAAAGTTGCTAACAGTTTGATATTTTCATTCATTCAGCAAGTGATGGTTGTATTATCCAGTGGAGCAAACTGGAAGTACTATGGAGTAGAGGCTATGATGGATGTTTATAATATCTCATCAGGTGTAAAACAAGACCAGGGATCCACTGGTCAAGTAATTCTAATCAAAGGTGAAGACGGTCCAGCAGATTATATTAACACAATACAGTTCGGATGGGGTGTAAGCTTTCTGTGATTTAAAAAAATAGTAAACAATATGAGCATCCTCTTTCAAAATACCTGTCTTGCTGATTTCTCCAAGTATCACAGGTAGACTATGGACTAAATGGCGATTTGAACCCTCGGTTCTTCGTGTTTTGGACTGTAAGTACCAGTTTAGTACTTATTCAGCTGTAATCTCTTTTCGATCATAATACTATGTTGAACAGAATAGACACACATACAACCTCACCCCCCCAAAAAAAAGAAACCACCCCAACCCAAGTGAAGAAGTACCATTATAATAGTAATATACTAGTAATATATTAGTAATTGATAAAAACATATCCAAAAACAATAATACTAACAGAAATAGGAATAAGAATAATAACAAATATCATTAATAAAAAAGCAATCAGTACTTGAAAAATGTTGTCAGTAAATACAAGCTGATAGTACTTTCTTTTCTTTTCAGTCTGACGGATACGGCAAGAAAGGTTGTTCAAATTTGTTATGCCCTGGATACATACAAACTAGTAAAACTTTTTCCCCTGGTATGGTTTTACCACCAGGCAAAAGTGTAGTCAAGTTAGCAGTTCATCGGGTGAGCAAAACTATATCTTCAGAAAACAAATTTTGTTCAAGTTATGATGCATGCAACAACTATGCAGTTGCTCTTTTTCTCTTTTTGAACTTTCCCATTTTTGTTTGGTCGTAGGACCCTCATACATTGAATTGGTTGTTGCTTAAAAGAAATGGTGCTGATGCTGACAATGAGTTGATCGGCTATTTTCCAAAGGAAATATTTAACAACATGGCAGATGCTTCTCAAGTTCAAATCGGAGGAATTGTCTACTCACCTGACAAGGAAGACACAATACCACCAATGGGAAGTGGAATTCGACCTGGTGACAGTGGAGATGTCTGCAAGTTCACACAGATAGCTGTGATGGAAGGTAATGGAGAATACCATCCACCAGACTTGAGTAGTGTCAAGCTATATGAACCCTATCCAGAATTCTATGAAGTTGCTATTCCGGGAAACCAACCTAGTGGAAATGGATTTGTGATCCAATATGGTGGTCCAGGGGGTACAAAAGTGTGAAAATAAAACTCAATAGGAAAAAGATAAAAGAGAATTTCTATTATCCAAATATGACTTTATGTAACGTTGAAATTGAAAGTCAATCACTATGCATTCATATCAATAACAATGTTTTATTAAACTTCATTGATCTTCCAATATAATTTTCCTCAAAATAGATATTCTAGCATTATTTAATTTATTTTCCAGAATCTAAGCAAGAGCAGGCCAGGGACGAAGCCAGGATACATAGTGGGGTGGGGCAAAGTTTTAAGGTGCGGCATATAATTTTACAATCTCAAGTATATTTCTATATTTTTTCTGAAAAAAAATATAGAAATAGACATAATTTCCAAAGAAGATCACTTAAAAAAGATAGCAGCCGTTGTTATGAAAGCAAAGAGAATTACTTAGAGAATAGTATGGAAAATGGAAACTTTTAAAGGAAGAGGGGAGGATTCAAGAGATTGGATAGTATGAACTACGACTGTACAAGGACAAATCAGTATATCACCCACATAAGAATTGGGATCTAGATGGTATCTTCTTGATATTTCAACTAAAATAAGTTTGCTACCATGGTACTTTAAAAAAAAAATGAATCCCAACCAACCCAACAACAAAGGCGTTCAATAGCTTTTTGAACTAAAAGATTGCCAATAGTAGAACAGGTTCAAACAGAAAACCTATTAGTGCGACAAATTAAGATAAAGATGGATCCTATAAGCAGGAGAGATGTGAAAACGGAGTGAACTCCTGATATTTGCCTCATACTGATGATGGAAAAATTTTGGAATCACCTCAGACATTGAACTATTTAAAGATACGCAGTCTACGAAGGTCTACGACATAAACAAAGCAACATTTTATAAGAAAGCTGAGCAGAATATGTTGTGCATACATTGTTTCAGAAATACATGGATAATTAGATTAGCATAACACATCCTTCATTAAACAAAAGGAAGAAAACTGTGCACACCATCCATTTCCGCAAATCGATTTTCTGTGTATGATTCAGCACCATTGGAATTGGGAATAGGCAATAGATAACTATTTCTGAGATTAGATATACCACCTTCCTTCATGAAATATCTATCCATCCAGTTGGAATAGAGAGGGTCCGATTGCAAGACAAAGGGGTCTAGTTGCAAACTGTCTTCCACCATGTTTGGCACTCAATCACTGTTTTCCACATTCTTCCACTCTATCCCACCCTCCAAGGATGCCAATGACAAATTAGGTCGTGTGTTTCTGAACTCTATGCTATTTTTTTTTAAACGAAGTTGGCTATATGCACAAATATCCTAGAAAAAAAAAACACATGCATCTTCTATACAGTAGCATCTATGCATGATCTAATGCACAAGGGACAACTACTTTTCAGTGTAAGCCATTGGTCTATACAAATATTATGAAAAAAATGACCACACCTGAGAGTAAGAACCTTCTCCGTACTATGGAATTCTTCTAGGCATATAGCACACTGTTGGAGACCATCACCACCTATCAATGAATCACTCTCTTCTGTGGTGTAATGGGTGACTGGAAACATTTCAATCTCTCTTGTTTCAAGCCCCCGTGGCACCTGCAATGAAGCTGATGCTGATGGTGCTCCTCGTCTCCACAATGACAACATGATGTCAAGAAGAACTACCAATATCACTGCAACGATGATCAAAAAGAAAACAAACCAAAACACAGTTGTCGCAATTTGGCTTCGTATCTCCACACTTATTTGCTCGGGTGTGACAAAGGAGCGGAGAACTATGAGAGGGCGTGCAGTAATAGATGCTATAAAAACAATATATGAAAAGCAGCTTCAATTTGTTCCGTGTGAAAATTTTCCATTCATTAATGCTATTTTGCCTGTAATTTTTTTTAAAAAAGAAAGAAGAAAGATTTTATTCACTAACCTGACAAAAGTAATGTAACATGCATAAATGGGATTTTGTGTAGTACTGTGCAATGAACACCAAGTTCAAATTTAAAAAATTGTCCCCAAACATCACTGGTCATCATGACCCACAGTTTTCTCTGCTAAAATTTCCATGCATTGCCATTCATTAATTTATATGCCAGCATTTAAAGCCCAATCAACATTCTTTATCTTTTGTCAGAATCTAAAAGTTACTAGTATGGCACTTAAAGATTACCAGCAGGAGCTATCTGCGGTGCAGCTCGTATACCAATCATTTGCTGGTGCTGGATGCCAGTCAGTGCAACAGATCTGCACAAGATTAACAAACATTAGTGGTTTGACAAAAAATAGCTTTTGGCATACGAATTGTAGAATAATGAAGATTGTTTTTCTCCTATTTATTTCAGTATGGGAATATTATAATTAGAACACTAATAAAATTAAAAGGCTTTTCACAAGAAAAATCATACAAAAATCCAGATTAGCCTGTAAGTTAAGATCCAAAACTGTACCAGTCCAATTACAACAAGACCTGGTAGAAAAAACAGGTTCAGTTTGCTGGATCAGATGGGTGGGTAAATTTGTTGTACACCCTCAAACTATATCATGCCCATAAATGTGTCACAAAGGAGCATGGAACTACTTCGTCTATCTCCAAAGGATAACAACAGTGTAAAACATAAACATGTTCTATTTCTTAATTTAGTGCCTATCACAAATTGGCTGATAAAAAAGAACAAAAAGATTATTTTCATTGCAATTATAGATCTCAGTAATAATTGGTCAACATGCCATGGTCCATCCATATTTTACTAGTATAAAAGAAATTTCTGTGTCAAATTTGCACCTGTTGTCTGTTCGCGCCATCCGTGCAAAAGGAGATGTACAATATTGTCACGCACATACACACAAGTTAAAGCAGCTTATACTAACTGGGGATAGTTAAGTGCACTATTTAATTAAAGGGAGGGATACATTGACAATCTTGACAATGGATTTTTAAATAAATATAAAAAATCTTAACAATAAGTAAGAGCCTAAAGATATGTTCTTTTACTTATAGATTGATAGTGAGTTAAATTTCATACAATTCATTATCATTTGATAGTCTATCAAAGTCCATCATAATTTTATGCATTTGTAACGGTTTCAATTTAATGGTCTTTGATGGACTACCAGATGATAATGAAATTACAGAAAATTTGAAACATTATTAATTTACAAGTAAAATAACATATCTATATTTTTTTTCTATTTTTAAAGTTTTTTCGAATTTATTTAAAAATTCATTGTCAAGATTGTCAAAATGACCATTGTCAACGGATCCCTCCCTTGATTAAAAAACAAATAACAAACTAATCTTGATAATTAGTCAATGCAACAGTTATACACTATAATACTTCAAATAATTAGTAAAAACAGAATATTATCCATTAATTTGCACAGAAGAATATGTTTTCCTTGTAAGTAGACATATAGAAATAATCTATTTTGAGATATGAAGCTTAACATTAGGCATTAATCTATTATACCAGTTGAATTCCGATTAGTTAAATTCCGATCTACTTTTCCATGGGCATTGCTCACTTATATGTCCACTTCTTTCCTCTTTTTTTTAACATTGTACTTCACAAATGATCTGACTGTTTCAGGGGATATAATGCGGCTAGTGATTAAAATGATACAACCCAGTTCGATTGATCATATTCCTTCACAAATGATATGCTTCAGATAAAGTTTCACGACAGAAGCACAGCACTTCGTTGTCAGACTGGGTACTATCCATTGTCGTGAAAATTTGAGTACAAGTACAATACCAGTAAATTGAGGTCCAATCCTTGCCCGATAATTCTTTTCGCACATATCCAATCACCGGAAAGGCAGAATGACCACGCAAACAAAGCAGGAAATTTTGACAAAATTTAGGGGTGAGGGAGGAGGGCATGAAAGAAAATGGCACAGGAAGGTAATTAAAAAAAATAATTTAGGGAAGAAATAAAAGAATGTACATACAGGACTACAGGTAAACTTTCGATGGAGCAATCGAGAGGCTCGTCATAGAAATGTGGAGGAGAGCTTGAACAAAAAAGCAACAACAGGAATCGAGAATATACAGAAATGGAGATGGTGTAGAATATGGTCACACTCAAACGCGTAAGCTTTTGCACAAGAAGAAGAAAGGAAATCGACGGTAGAGATTACAACTCAGAATGTATGGACTGACTGGATTAATTCACTGCTAAAATGTATGGTATTGTTAACTTTTTTATACACGTATAAAGGATCCACTTCGGAGGGAATCTTTTTTCTTTCTCTAATTTTTCTTACATATTTTTACGGAAAGAAAGATCATCTACTTATATTTATTTTTTTATACATCTACTTATATTTTTTTTTTCACAATTCTTACTTATTTTTTTGTAGGAATATCTTTCGCATTATCCCAATCTAATCGTTTGGCGTTGATCAGGGGAAGAAGTGGTAGAAACGCCAAAGAAGAAATAGTTCAGCAAGCGCACATACCTTGATTTATTTAAGGTCATGCTAAGAGTTGAGATGGTCTTCCAACCAATTCCCTGCCATGTCAATGTCGATAACGACTTATTCCGAACAACATACTTCTGCAATGAAATTGATTACAACAATTACATAGTCACAACCCTAGTGGGATAAATTTATCAATGAAGGTGTTGAGTCATCTCTCTAGCTACAACATTCTATCAGTACCTATTCGACTACTAGTCGTCCACATCATCAATAGCAGTATTTGTTATATCGAGCTTTGCCTACCTCTCAGCGCATCAGATGCCTTGGCCATCGCCTTACTCCTTTCAGCTAAGCGTGCTCAGGAGGCGAAAAACACATATGTTGACCCTTCAGATTTTGGATCAAAATTTTGGTTCAAAGCCCCAATCCACCATGAATTTTATTTTAAAATTCATACTTTCAAAAACTTTTATGGTTTTAAATAATGATGCTTTAATGAATTTAGATACAATCCAAAAGTAAGAGGCTTTTGAACCAAAATTTTTGGTCCAAAGCGGTACGTTCACTCCCCGCTTCCCTCACTCATATGACGTTTGATATACTGCTGCAATAAATTATTATTTTTCCCTTCATCTTATTCTTTCCTCTCTAAAAACTTCCCAATTTTTTTCTCATCTGTATGTGTAATTTTAATTTGCAGTGTAACTTTAAATTATATCATATATTTTAATGTAGTTTGGGATATAAGTTTAGAATTAATTTGGTGTACCAATTATATTTTACATTATACAAATTTTTGCTATTAATAATAATAACTATAGCATCCTAACAATTCAAATTGTAACATAAAAAATAATCACAACAATAAATTGAGTAACAGCAAAAAAAAAATCTGC